>BSBK01007591.1:0-600000 GCA_027943335.1 Chamaecyparis obtusa | reverse complement strand
ATTCATACTGCATAGGCCTCAAAAGTTTCAAAACCCTAACTGGAAATCTTGTCACATTAGTCCCCAACAACCACATAATTGGGAAAATAATGAAATTTTGGAAAATGCAAAAGTCACACTCATTGGAAGTGTAATTCCACACCCTCAACCAACACTACACTAGATTAGGATGGCCTTCAAATGTGAGCCTAAGCTTCAGCACCCTTGCATCCAAACTATTGATATTGAAATATAAAATCAAATGCATCAGTAGGGAGTAGTGCATGAACCTAATGGGCCTCTTATTTTGGTTAATAGCCATAAAACCCTCATGCATTCTATCAATTACATATTGGATGTAATCATAATTAGTGTTGGCATGTGAGTTTTGAATATCTAGAATTATCATCAGCAAGTCAGAAGGCAATTTCTCTTCATCTCCATCTATCCCTAGAACTCTACACAACCCATGACACAAAAAATTCATATAGAAGTTGAGAGATTTGAACTCATATGGGGCATTCATGCTTGCAGGGAGAGGAGCTATGTATTTACCCTATTTTGGGGTGCGCCTAACCATTTGACTTTTTAATCATCCTACATGACTTGTGTATTTTTTCCTTTCTTTCTGCAAGTCTATCTCAATAGAGGAGGATGAATAGAAATCAAAAGCTTTCATAAAAGATCCCCTATCTAAGGTTACCAAGGCAGACTAATCTTCTTTTCTATTGGTCTTAGAAATTGGGTCATATAATCTAGCCAACTCAATGATTAAGTCTACATCTAAGAAAACATCTGGCATAATTAATTTTGCCATCCCCAAAGCCCAAGCATTGCAAATTGGTATAGATTTATGTCTATTATTGTAAAATTAAGTAAAGATTGTGTAACCTGAACCAAAAGGAGTGATTGGGTCTCTACAATTCTCCATTATATCCTCAAAAGCCATATCAATAACTTTCTTGTTCTGGTCCGAGCCAAGGAGCAGCTTGAGAAACTCATCTAAATAATCCAGCCTCTCCTCTTCACCACCCTGTTCTTTGGCTTCCCCACTGGAAGATGCCATGCTCAGCTCTGGTTGACTCATCTTTGAAGTATGAATATCTTTTAATTCTAAAAATTCTTGGACACCTTGAAGCTCTCTGCAACTACTCTGATTATGTTCACAACTTCAGAAAACTTTGAGCTTTAAAAGAAGTGAAGCCCTGTCTATATACATTAGCAATTGAATGCGTGCAATTACCAAAATCATTACAAATTTTTCTTCAATCACTTCTACATTCAATTCCACACACAACCAATTTCAAATCAAGGCTAGTTGTGGCTTGGATGTTGACAGGTTGATTTAAAAACTCAGAAATAAAGCATAAAAGCAATTTACTGATAAAAACTATTTGTTAATTCTTATTGGATAGCTTTTTACTTTTTTCCAACTCGGCAAAGTACTTTTCCACATAGGCAATGGCACTTAACCCTATTTATTAATGAACACTCAACTAGATTTGATTTGGGTATCCAACGAACAAAGGCTCTCGTGATCTCTGAATGAGATATCAACCTTGGGTTTCATTTGGAAATCCAGCGACAAAGCAATTTGCATGATCTCGGAATGAATTGCTAACTCATGGTTCGCTTCAGAGATTTTGTGACCACCGTTGATCCAAAAAATGATCAATGGTCCTCAGATTATCCTTGAAACTCATGATAACTTTATTGCTATTCAGAGAATAAGTGACCAAATGCATTCTCTAGTTCTCATGATTAAAAAATCAACCATGGTCTAATTCAGAGAATGAGTGACCAAAGACTTCACTCATTCTCACAATCCTTCTTTTAACTCAGCATTCTTCTGGTGATTCAGCAAACAAAGGTTCTCTTAGACCCGAGCATTTCAAACCTTGACCATAGTCATCATCTGGAGAATGAACGACTACCTCTATCTCTTAATATCTGAATACTTTTCTTAACTCTTAATTTATCATGCGACTCATCGAAAAAAGTAATCTCGTAATCTCTGACTGAAATACTTAACCCTGTGTTTGTTACGAGATTGGGTGAACAAAGCTATTAACCAGTTCATTGAATGATTTCAAACCTTTACCATTTAATCATAGAATCAGTGAATGCCTCATTCATTGAATTGCCAAATGACTTAGAACTTAGCTACTTTATTCTGAAAACCCGCAACTGAAGAAAATACAAGTCTTTATCACACTTAGTCATTGGATTGCCAAATCCAATGGAGCTTTACTAACTGATCATGAGATTTCACAAATACACTATTCGTTGAGTCGCCAAATGATTTGGAACTTCTCCATCTTTTCCCAAGATCCAACTACTGAAGAAAATTTCACTTTCAATAGAATTTGCCAATTTATTTTGTCAGAGCCGCCAAACTTAGTGAATAGGAAATCATGACTCAACCGCTGAATCACTGGATAACTTTCTCTAGGCCCCATTCATTGTGAGATTAAGACACCATTGTTGATCCCTGTAATACCCCAAAAATGGGCTATAGGTTCATTAACCTCCTACATCTACAAATTGAACCAAATCGACATCAAAGTCCTAACCTAAGGCACATCGGCACATCATCAAATTTTAAATTGATTATCCTAAATTCTGCATTGGGGAATATTCCTTGAATATTCCTATTTATCTTTAATTTAATAATTATTTGGTGATAAATCCTATTTATCATAAATTTTGATTAATTCAATATTCTATATATTTAATTAATTAGATTTAATACTGCCACTTAATTATTTAATTAGATTTAATTATATTTATTCCTCAATTGTATTATTTAATTTTGACAATAAATCAAATATCCTATGACTAATTGATTAAATTTTTATTTAATTAATTAATGTCAATTGTCAAATTTAATGATATAGTTTTTGAATAAAAGTTTGATTTAATAATTGATTAACCCATAAATCAATTGTTTTATTTTTAAAATCAATTAAGTTGAGGATAAATCACTTTATTTATCCAATTAATTCTTAATTAATTATGCATATTAAAAAAGCAGTTAAAATTTAAATCATAAAATCAATTTAAGTTGTTTTAAAATTAAACTCAACTCTCTTTTTGAGTTGAAAGTTGATCTCAACTTTTGATTTAAGTTAAAAAGTTGTTTTTGCATGATTTGCATGATTTTGTGAGTTAATCTGTTTCTAATTTCTTGTTGACTCAAAAATCAACCTGAGTTCATCAAGAGTGATTTATGGCTTTTTCCATGCACCTCAAAAGCCCTGGATTTCTATAAATTAAGGCTTCAACTCTTCATATTGATCCATCCATGAATTGCATCCTCACGCGGGCGAATTGGTGATCGAAGAATCAATCTTTGTGAATCAAAGCTGTTGTGAGACTTTCATTATTTTTGAGCATTCATATCATTTAGAATATCATTGTTAGATCAACTACATATCATATTAGTTTTCATCTAGCATAGATTCATATCAGTTTCTTTCATCTTATTGCATAGAAAATCCAAAAATATAGATTAATTTGCATTCATTCCATATCTAGATTCTGCATTCAAATCCTTCGTTTAGGTGTCATCAAGGTCACTGATCTCGGTCCAATCTAAGAATATCATACTCACACCTACTAGAAGGCAGTAAATCACCTGGTTAGTTTAGTTTTCATTTCATTTCATGATTTCAATTTTTGCTAACCTCTAATGTTTTACTGAAGTGTTGTGTCTAGAGCTAGGTACAAAATTCACACACACATTTATGGCACCCAATGTGGGGCCCTAAAATGGGTTTCCATTTCAATTCTATCAATTTCTATCCATTTCTTATCATTTTCTGATCAAAACTATGATTTTTATTTTCTGTTCGTACTTTTTTCGTATGATTTTTGTCAGAAAGTCATTTTGGGAGGTACCCAGTGTTGTACGATAGGTTCAGATTTCAAGGCTCATATCAAAGAGTACACATTATCATTTGGAAGCCTAATTGTCATATGAACAGATACCCACAGTCATACAAGTTTCCAAACTGTCATCTGGGAGGTAACCCACTGTCGTATGAGTTTTAACTCCAGGTTTCATTTGTCGTTTCATATTTTCAGGTAGTTTTCCAGATTTGATTTCTAGATTTGGACTGACAACTAACCTTAACAATTGAAATCTTTTGTTTCTGATTGGTATTTGCTGGTTCTGATTGGAAAAAGCATGAGAATTGCTTAAAATAGGTAAGAATCTACTAAGCGCATTGTGAGGAATTTAGGTAATCTTCTCAGCTGATAACATTTTGATTTGGATTAAAATGAACTCTCACATGTCAAGCTTGTGTGACCTTTATTTCTTTCATATCATAGATTTCATTTTGGGCTATAAAATGAATGTAGATTTTCTTTCGGCATATCTGTTACACATAGTAAATAGGCCCTATGAACACTATTTGTGGATGATCTTGAGAGACTGAGCTTCTTCCGCTTGTTTATTCATGCGAAGCTCCTCTTGATGAAGGATCCCCTTGTAGGTAGGGAAGGTACTGAGAGCATCTCACATTTTACTAGATTTGTGCATCTTCAACTTCTGATTGATACATTCTCTCTCCAGAGAGGTTGATAGATCATAAGTGATTAAATTAATAATCTTTATGAGATAAGCTTGGTCTTAGTGTGTTAGATTAATCTGTCTACTTTGTTTTGGTTAAAAGTGAAAAGGCTAGAGGACTATGCTCTACTCCCTTTTTGGGTAGTATCAGAAACTCAAATCCTTGAATCTGGAACCAGTCTCCAAGTGGTATCTTTTGTGAGTCACCTTTAGAGAGGGTTAATCATAGTGGACATTCCCTTAATTAGGTCAACCACATGGATAGAACCTCAAGTGGTAATAGCCTTTTTCACCATGGTAGCAGTAGCTGCTATATAAATGTCCTTGTGGAGGAAATCTTCACAGGTGTGGTCTCTTGTTGGGCTATCAGATCTCCCTAGTAGCTCTTGATTGATTAAATTCTCAGATTGTGTCAAAACCTTGATGCACCTAGATTGGAGTTCATCCTCTTGAGATCACAAAAGTTGCAGAGTCAAACCATTACTACAAACCCTAGTGAGGCCAAATTTTCATTTTTCTATGAATATGTGCGTTATTGAAAAACTTTTTGGAACATACACTATTAGCACTCCTAGGGATTAGCACATTCAGTCACTTGGTTGTTCATGTGTAGGGTTGTTTTATCCCCTGTTCATTGTTTTCAAACATGCTTGAAATCACTTGCTTGCTATTTTGCATGCCTGTTTATCTATCTGGTTACTTTGAATGAATCAATCTGGTACAATCTTCAAATCTAGACAAATAATTTTGTGAACAATTCGAAACTAAAAACACAAGAATTGCAAAATCTAATGTCAAAAACCTTTTTGGACTCAAAATTTGTCCCATAAAGTCAGAAAGTCATACGAGTTTTGGATATTGTCATTTCAAGACCCCCAGATTGTCGTATGATAGCTTGTATAGTGTCGTATGAGTTTTGCCACCAGTCAATAACAAAAGTAAAAAATCCTACTATCAACTATCGTGCAAGTTTTGCAACTATCGTACGAGTTTGGAAATTGTTGTTTCATAGCATACCCACTATCGTATGAGCCTGTAGAAAGTCATTTGAGAAAAGTCTAAAAAAATTGCCAGAAAGTGTTAAAAACTGTCAGAGACCCAAGTTTACAACCTATTTCCAGAGTCTATCAAGAAAATCACTATGTCAGGAATAGAGAAGAAACTAGAATGAATCCAATAATTTTCCTAAAGTGGCCTCTTGATTCTGATTCAGCCTTCTATTTAATCGATTTGATTCTTTTTCATCTTGTGTCAAAACCTTGTCATAACTATCAATCTTCAATCAATCTTCAAATTGGCTAAGTGTTGTGAACTCATGTCCACTATCTTTTGGGCATCTACCCATACATCTAGGGCACAATATCCTTCATTTATGTTTAATCCTATCTTCAATCAATCAATGATCCTTTTGAATCAGGTCATTTCTCAGTTGTCTTCATCTTGCTTTTTTTTCTTCACTGAAGTTTAATGGTGGAAACCCAAGCTTCATCATGAAAACACAAAGCACAACCCAAAATCTCTTCATAAACATCTTATGTGCTTGCTTATACTATTCATCAATCCTACTACACTAATCTATATGGAGAAGATGCTCTTGGCAATATATTCTTGAAAGGTGGTTACATCACTCCTGCATCAATCCACGCAATTAATCAACCAACACCTCCTATATTGATTCATAGAAGTTATCAAATGACCCCACACCAATCTATCTGAAGTAACTCTCATCACAACAACATGTCTCAAGTTGGGACAAACCATGGATCGCAAAGAGCTCATTCTCAACATGGTACAGATTAAGAACCAACACCTAAGAAAATTGCCCAATATCAAAATGATGATAACTTCAAGAGAATGATGAAGCATTTCTTGAAACAAGATAGAGAGGCATATTTTCTAGAGCTCACTCATCAAGGAGCTAAACTTCCTCCCAAATTTAATGTTGAAGATATCATAACACATGAGGAAGAAACTCTGATTATGGCTATGATGAAACAAATGCATGCTATGCAAGTCAAACTTAACAAAATGGAAAAAGAAAAGAAACATAAGGAGTTCTCCATGGAGGCCCTATGTCCTTTTCCATTTGATAAAGACTTGTATATGCCACCATTCCCTAAGAGGGTGGAAATGGTAAAATATGATAAGTATGATAGAAACTCTGATCCTCAAGATCATGTCAAAGAATTATGTACTCAATCTATAGAGTTCATGCACGAACTGACCTATCTGATGCATCTTTTCCATTGATCTCTGGGAGGGTCAACCATTCATTGGTTCTCTAGAATGCCTCCTACAATCAAAACCTTTGAGGAGTTGATCAAATTGTTCTATCAGCAATACTCCTACAACATCTAGCATCCAGTCACCATAATTGACATCTACAATCTCAAACAATATCCAAGAGAACCATTCCTGACATTTCTCAAATGATGGAGGAAGAAATTCTCTCTATATGCTAGGCTTATTCCAAAAATTGAGAAGCTAGAAATCTTCATCAACAATCTTGTTCCAGAAATCAACTACCCTTTACAAATGCAAAAGCATACATCTTTTGATAAGATGGTAGACAATGCAATCAAAATTGAAAAAGTACTTGTGAAAAAGGGAGACATCACACTTCAAAAGGACAAGTATGAATCTAGTTCTAAGGATAAGAACAAAAATTGGAACAAGAATAAGGGCATCATCACAAATGGCATTGTTGATAATATCCATGCCCCATCTAAGGCACCTACTTTCAATCTAACCATTGGTACCCAAGCCATCAAAGCTTCAGAACAAAAGGTGCTCGAATCATCTCAAAAGAAGCTAGAATACAAATCTTGGTCCGTTGATAATAAATGAAAGTTCACTCCTCTTGGAGAATCTTTGGAATTAGCTATGAGAACTCTATTGGCTAATAACATAATCTATTTGCTTGAAATCTGACAATTTGATCCCGACCCTAAGACAAAATGATGGAGAGAGAATGAATTCTATGATTTCCATCAGGGTAAAGGTCATAAAACTAATAATTGCTTGCACTTGAAGCATACCATTCAAGATAAGATTGATAGTGGAGAAATCATGATTGATAATCCTAAGAGAAAGAATGATCACACAGCCTTCACAAAACCATTTTCAAAGCATAGTCAAGGAGATTCATCTTCTTAGCCTAATGTGGGTGCTAAGATCAATTATGCCTATTCTGGAAACAATGTTGTTATCAATATGGTTGAACCAAGCCTATCTGAGCATTGCAATGTCATCATAATTGTAAGAAGAGATAGAGAAAATCAATTAGCTAATGCAGTTACTCGATCACAAGCTCAGGCACACCTGCAAGGACAAATCCCAAATCAATCAAATGTCCCTAAGGTGCCTTTCAATTTGTCTTCTACTTCTAAATAGAGGGAAACATCTAAATCTTCCAATCCTAAAGACACGAGGCCTACTTCATATAGTATCATTCAACAACTCCAGCATACTAATTCAAAAATCTCCATGTTTGAGTTGCTTTAGATATCTCCAGCTCATAGAACCATTCTAAACAAAGCTCTACTCAGATCCAATATTCCTAATAACCTTGATTTAGATAGATTCCAGGCTATGGTTGGTCATCTTACATCTCCATAGTATATCTCATTTTCAGAGGATGGTGATAACTCCTTGAGTCATCCGCATAACCAGCCCTTGCATATATAAGTCTTGATCCAAAACCATCGCATCAAATGTGTGTTGATAGATGGGGGCGTTGGTTTGAATATTTGTTTTTACAACTTGATCACACAATTGGGATTTTCAAAGTTGGCCATTGATCCTAGAAAGAAAATAACTATCAAAGTATATGATGAAGAATAAAGATCCTCCAAGGGAACAATTGTCCTACCTATCAGAATAGGTCCTATCATCAGAGATACTATATGTCAAGTTCTTGATATACGTTTGGCTTACAACATCCTTCTAGGGAGACCCTGGATACATGAAATGAAAGCTATTGCTTCTACATACCATCAGTACTTGAAATTTCCTTGTGAAGGAGTAGAGGTAACCATTCTAGCTGACGTGTCAACAACTTGCAATGCATTGAAGGAAAATGTGGATAAACTTGTTCCTAATAACAGAGAATCTTCCACTAAGAAAATAGATGTAGCATCCACATCTAAGATGGAAGACATTGCAAAAGAGGTCAATATCAAAGAAAATGGTATGGGAGAATATACTATAGAGATAGTCTTATCTTTGACATCTCTCCCTATCTCACCTAAGTCTTATGGGCAAGCTCTAAGACAGTCCAAACTAGAATCTAAGGAACCTCTTGAGGCATATAAAGGAAAATTTGTTGCAAAGAAAGTACCTAAGCAAGAATTTGAAGAAGATGAATTTGTGCTTGCATGGCTATACAAAGATGAACCTGAATCCCAAGTTGTTCAAGCTAGTGACTCTAAAGTATCGAAGATTCCTTCTAAGTCATATGGCCAAGGGGATAAACTGATAGCTAAGATGGGATATATAGGAAAAGGACCTCTAGGAATCCATGGTAAGGGTCTTCTATCACCTCTTGAACATCGTGATCGAGCCAACAAGAATCAACAGGTCTAGGATACATGAAGAAGCCTTTATGTCTTAGCAAGAATTCCCCACATGTCTTAGAATAGATTGAGCCCTCTGTAGAAAATCAACTAAAGGGAGAAATAATTGAACAATCTGATAGTGATGATTCAGAACCACTGATGAGCTCATTCCTTATGAGCATTTTCCCAAAGAAATTAAAGACCTCCTTGATGCTGAAGATGATCCCATAAAGAGAATTAATGTAGTAGAAACACAAGAACCTACTATAAAGCAAGAGATAGTTGCACCACAAGAACCAACTAATCTCAAAGACAATCAAAAAGATAAGGAGGAAGGTGGTAGTCATTCCAAGATAGATTCCCTTGAGTATGAATTCAAATCAGAATCTGAGGGTAACCCTTCTTGGGGTATTCGCCCTGACTTTACTCATGTTCTTAGATTCCCTAGAGGCATAGATGAGGAATCAAATGACTATGAATGGGGAGCCATTCTAGAGGAAGATGAGCTTATTACAGAGAAACATGTTGATATTATCCACCAATATGCACCTAAACCCAACATAAGTCTAAAGTGAAATGATGAACTTAACGAGTCTAATCCACCGATGGTTGAAGTGGACTCCCACACTGATATTGAGTCTATTCATGAATTGAATGTCTTAAGTTGTAATATCACCTTTGAACTCAAGCGTCGGGTTAGGACCAATGATGAAAGATCCATATCCATAAACACTATCTCCCAATTTCTCCCTGCTTTGACTATCCAATATCTAGACCTTCTTGATCAAACCTCAACAAATTTGAGCTATGGTATTTATACCTTCCTGAATAACTATGCCCTTGCTTGCTACCTCAATGCAGTTGAGCCTATGAGGACTTCCATTAGTGAACCAAGTGTTAGCATGATGGAGTCAGACATCAAGTATCTTAGTCAGAAAAATAAGAATAAGAATAAAAAGAAAAGGAGTTCTGAGGGTGAAAAACACTTTGTGGCAGTCTCAGAATCTACAAAAGTAAAAATAAAATACATCCAAAGGTGAAAACCTCTCTGAGGTGCCTAAGGATGAGATATTTGATGTCCTTTCAAGTCATTTATAGGATAGATCTCTAGTTCTAATTGAGCCCACTCAATCCATCAACTTGGGAATAGCAGACGAACCACAGTTGATCCATGTAGCACAATCTTTATCAGAAGAAGAAAAGCAAAAATTTACAACATTCTTAATAGAAAAGAAGATCAACTTTGCATGGAAATACTCTGATATGCCAAGGTTTGATCCTGATCTTATAATGCACCATCTATCTATTGCTCCTGGAGTAAAACTAGTTAAACAAAAATTGAGAAAGATGCATCCTCATGTTGCACTCTTGGTAAAAGTTGAATTAGAGAAACTACTAAAAGCTGGATTCATCTGAGTTATTGATTATGCAGAATGGATCTCTAATATAGTACCTATTTCAAAACTAGATAAATCAATCAGAGTGTGCACAGACTTTAGAGATGTAAATAGAGCATGCCCTAAGGATGATTTTCCACTACCTAACATTGATATGATAGTGGACATGACTGCGGGTTTTGAGATGTATTCTTTAATGGATGGTTTTTCTAGATATAATCAAATAAAAATTTCTCCAAAAGATCAAGAGAAGACCACTTTCACATGTGCATGGGGTACCTTTTGTTGGAATGTCATGCCATTTGGGCTTAAGAATGTTGGTGCTACATATCAGAGAGCCATGACATCTATTTTTCATGACATGATGCATAGGACTATGGAGGATTATGTTGATGATACTTTAGAAAAATCTATGATTAGAGCTAAACATCTAGATGACTTGAGAAAGATACTAGATAGAATGGAAAAATTTAGTCTCAGACTAAATCCTAAAAAGTGTACTTTTGGTGTCACTTCTAGAAAACTCTTAGGATATATAGTTTCAAAGAAAGGAATTGAGGTTGATCTAGCTAAAGTAAAGGCTATAATGGAGATGCAACCCCCAAAGAATATTAGTCAAATGAGGACATTACAAGGGAGAGTTCAATCTATCAGATGCTTCATATCTCAGCTAGCAGACATATCACAGCCTTTAAAAAAACATTACATAAAGGTTTGACATTTGCGTGGAACGAAGAATGTGACAACAAATTTAACCATATCAAGAAGTATCTATCAAATCCTCCTATCTTGATGCCTCCTATTCAAGGAAAGCCTTTGATCTTATATGTCTCCGCAACAGATACATCATTGGGGGCATTACTAGCACAACATGATGAGAATGAAAAGGAAAGAGCTATCTACTATATCAGTAGGACATTGGTGACATGCGAAAAGAATTATTCTATGATTGAGAAGGCTTGTCTAGATGTGATCTTTACATCATAGAAACTGAGACATTATATGTTGGTGCATACCACACATTTGGTAGCTAAGATTGATCTACTAAAATACCTACTAAGTAAGGCTTCCCTCACGGGTAGATTGGCTAAATGGGTCATGCTCTTAAGTGAATTTGACATTGAATACGTTGAAAGAAAATCTATCAAAGGCCAAGTTATTGCTGATCAATTGGTAGATGCCCCTATGATTGAAGATACACCAATGCAAATGGAATTTCTAGATTCCTCTATCATGAATCTTTCTTCTAGAGAATTGCAGTTATTCTTTGATGGCTCCTATACAAAGAATGGATCAGGAGTAGGCATATTATTCATAACTCCTCAAGGATACTCCATACCTAAAGCATTCCAATTAAAGTTCCCTTGCACAAGCAATATTGTGGAATATGAAGCCCTTCTTAATGGCATGAAAATAGCAATTGAGTGGAGAGTGATAGAGATACACATTCATGGTGACTCCCAACTTGTTATCCATCAGGTCAATGATATGTACCAAACTAAAGATGAAAAGCTCATTCCATACAAAATAATGGTAGATGATCTAAAGAAATACTTCATGTCTATCACATTTGAGAAAATACCTAGAAAAGAGAATAAGGTTGTTGATGCAATGGCAACACTATCTACTCTATTACATCAGCCTGAACATGAGCTACACTACAAGTTCCTGGTGGAAGCACTATCTTATCTTGCATATGATTCCCCTAAAACCCACATGATTTGCACTATTTTTGGTCATGATTCATCTTGATACAAAAATCTATTCTCCTATCTTCAAGACCAAATCATTCCTGATACCTTTAACCACCATGAGAAGAGATACCTAATCCAAAACACATCTTGATATGTCATCACTGGTCATGATCTGTACAAATGAGGTCTAGATGGTATGCTACTTAGATTTTTAGAATGGGAAGAGTCTCAACATGCACTTGAGGAAGTCCATGAGGGTATATGTGGGTCACACTTGAATGGTTTAACATTAGCTTGAAAGCTTATTAGGGTTGGGTACTATTGTCCTAAAATGGAGAAAGATGCAATCAAGTTTGCTAAGAACTATCAAAAGTGCCAAGTGCATGGCAACTTAATTCATGCTCTAGGGAAAGATCTAATTCCCTCTACTACACAATGGCCTTTTCACCAATGGACATTTGATCTTATAGGATCCATACATCCACATTCTTCTAATGGACATACCCATATCATAACAGCTACTGACTATTTCACAAAATGGGTAGAAGCAGTTCCCTTAACACAAGCAATTGGGAAGCAAATATCTATGTTCATCTTGAACTATATCATATATAGATATGGGATTCCTCATTCCATAATCATAGATAATGGTGGACAATTCAAGAACAAAGATCTAGATGATTTATGTGCCAAATTCAAGATTATACAACATTGGTCATCTATCTACTATCCTCAAGGGAATGGACAAGCATAGGCTTCTAACAAGATTTTATTGAAAATCTTGCATCGTACAATTAATAAGATAGGAAGAGACTGGCATCTCATGATCAATCCAGCTCTCTGGGCCTATAGAACAAGTATCAGAACACCTACTGGGGCTACACCTTTCACTTTAGTTTATGGGTCTACAGTGGTACTGCCTATTGAGGTTGAAATCCCATCACTAAGAATCAGAATGCATGGTCTACTAACTAATTATTACTACAGAGTGTCTAGGTTGCAAGAAATTGAACTACTAGATGAGCACAGACAAGCAACGTATGATCATCTTAGAGTATATCAAAAAAAATGTCTAGAGGCTACAACAAGAAAGTCAGACACAAAGAATTTCAGGTTGGTGATCTAGTCTTGAGAGAAAATCCTAAAAATCAATCACATCAAGAACGCAAGGGAAAGTTTGAACCCAACTAACTGGGTCCCTTTGTCATCACTACTACTTTTGGCTCCGGTTCCTATCAAATCTCAATGATTGAAGTAGAACAGCTCTAAGAACCAATCAACGTTCTCCATCTGAAGAAATTCTACGCCTAAAGCATTCAGTCTATGGTAAAATGTCCTGAAAAAAATTATAAAAATTTGAAAAAGTCCTAAAAAAAATGAACATCTTGGTGAAAACCTAGCAATGGGCACCTTGATGATTCACAAAAAAAATTGAAAATACAAAAAATATCAAAAAAATTGGAAAAATGAAAAATACAAAAAAATGAGAAAAAGTGCCTTGGTGAAAACCTGGAAACAAGCGCCTTGGTAGCAAAAATAGAATCTCTGCCAAGATGGTGAAAACCTGGCAAATGGGTGCCACTTGTTTCAAAATGCTCCATCTATCAGCGTGATCTTGGTCTTTCCTAGCTTTCAGTCTTGCTTTAGTTTGTACATATCTCCCGATTTGTTTCTGCATTTCTAGTTTTCAATAAGTCAGTCCATACACCAATTAGCTCAAGCGTCTGTATCTTATCAATGCTTAATATTTGGGGGCAATCAATGTCATATCCTATGATCTCTAGTGTATCTTAGACGTATCATATCTAGTTAGAGTCCTTTGAAGCTTCATTTGAGTCAGTCAGTTTCTCTCGTCTCCAGAAAGGATTTTGCATCTACAACAACTCAATCAAACATCAAACTGAAAATGATCTATGCTTTTTACATGCTTTTATCTCCTTGTATGCTTACTAATTCACATTGAGATTTTTGCATATTATGTCCTTTAGAGCTCTTTGATGATGTCCTTTACAGGATTTAGGGAGTGATGACTGGGGGCATAATCTTTTCTTTGTCTTCTGCTTGTATGTGAAAATCTTTGCAAATTCTAGATTGAAATGGTGTCTGTCTGTAAGAGCTTCTATCTTGAATTGGATGGCCATGAGTACCTCGACCATTGATACCCAAAAAATTCAAGGAAGTTTGATCTAACTATTGTATTTTTGAGTGAGTGCTTTCTCTGATTGTGAAACACGATCTTACCTAAGGATGTGAATGATAAAGGGTCACTACAGGTAATTCACACTGGACTTAGAATGATCTCTTGACTGTTTGATGTTTTTGTCAAATGTAAGGTGTATTCTGGTCATCATGACATTTATTTTTTTATGCTTATACAAATTGCTATGTCAAAATGGACACGATATTCAGGTCATCCTAGCTTTTGTGCCTTGGTGCTTATATCTAATCCGGCATTCCAAAAACAAAATCAATATTCATATGTCCATGGTTTTATAACTAGTGGGCGTTGTGTTGATTCTTGCGTATACAAATCAATATTCATTTGTCTATGGTTTTTATAACTAGTGGGCATTGTATTGATTTATCTAATTACCTAAAAGTTCAATGATGAGAATGAATCGACACATGATCAATGACTAGGTCCTAGGTCCTAGGTTTGCATTTCATTCTACATTTCATTTTGCAATTTGCATGATCTCACAAATTTCTTGAACACTTAAATGATTCTTCAAAAAAAAAATGCTAGACATCTTAATGCACGAGCTGAATCTCATACGGAGGTACCTCCAACAAAATAGCAAGTAGCATCCTTTTTTGGGATCAAAATTGAAATCTGAGATCATTCATATTATTAACTAATGCATCTTCAATCATCATAGAAATCTAGAATTCAACTGATTATCTTACATCAAACTATCAAAATTTCAACTTGGTCAACTATGGTCAACTCATGGTTTAACCTAGTCAAACTTGGTCTCGAGGACCTCTAAACGATGTAGAACACATTCTCAAACATGTATAACCACTTCTCAAATCAATTAACATGCTTCTAAACTATAATGCTGACTTTTCTTGTCAGATTTCAATTTTAATCCTGAAGGGGGCATGGTATTGCACATCATTCAAGTTCATAAATCTAAATCTATAATCAATCTCTCAGTAATCAAGACAACAACCACATCTAGTTGCTGATTCATCTAAAGTCCTCATCATTTGGGGCAAATCAATCATCGCTTGGGGCATATCAGATTCATTGAGATCCATATCAATCTAGTATTCTCTTAATCTCGTAAACTGTATCATATTTTCGCAACTATCAGTTTATTAGTGTTATTTCCTTGGTTCTTCATAACTGAAGGGTTTAGATGTGATACCAATGTGATTCTTATTGACAATTGGGTCTGGAATCAGTCACTCACTTCTTTACAATCATAAGGTTCAAAATCAGGCATTTTGACACTTTTTCGCAATCATCAGTTCATTGCTGTTATAGTTAACATTATCTTTGGTCATTCAGGACATAGCATCTTCAAATCTTTCAATCAGTTTCTGTCTCAGAATCAGTTTATCTTTCATATCAATTTCAATCTCAAACATCAGTTTCATCATCATACACAGATTGTCTTTGAACCACTGCACTTTGCACAGTAATTCAAAGAGGGGAAAAATGTAATACCCCAAAAATGGGCTATAGGTTCATTAACCTCCTACATCTACAAATCGAACGAAATCAACATCAAATTCCTAACCTAAGGCACATTGGCACATCATCAAATTTTAAATTGATTATCCTAAATTCTGCATCGGGGAATATTCCTTGAATATTCCTATTTATCCTAATTATCTTAAATTTAATAATTATTTGGCGATAAATCCTATTTATCCTAAAGTTTGATTAATTGAATATTCTATATATTTAATTAATTAGATTTAATATTGCCACTTAATTATTTAATTAGATTTAATTATATTTATTCCTAAATTATATTATTTAATTTTGACAATAAATCAAATATCCTATGACTAATTGATTAAATTCTTATTTAATTAATTAATATGAATTGTCAAATTTAATGATATAGTTTTTGAATAAAATTTTGATTTAATAATTGATTAACCCATAAATCAATTGTTTTATTTTTAAAATCAGTTAAGTTGAGGATAAATCACTTTATTTATTCAATTAATTCTTAATTAATTATGCATATTCAAAAAGCAGTTAAGCTTTAAATCAGAAAATCAATTTAAGTTGTTTTAAAATTAAACTCAACTCTCTTTTTGAGTTGAAAGGTAATCTCAACTTCTGATTTAAGTTAAAAAGTTGTTTTTGCATGATTTGCATGATTTTATGAGTTAATCTGTTTCTAATTTCTTGTTGACTCAAAAATCAACCTGAGTTCATCAAGAGTGATTTATGGCTTTTTCCATGCACCTCCAAAGCCCTGGATTTCTATAAATTAAGGCTTTAGCTCTTCATAGTGATCCATCCATGAATTGCATCCTCACGCTGGCAAATTGGTGATCGAAGAATCAATCTTTGTGAATCAAAGCTGTTGTGAGACTTTCATTGTTTTTGAGCACTCATATCATTTAACATATCATTGTTAGATCAATTTTATATCATATCAGTTTCATCTAGCATAGATTCATATCAGTTTCTTTCATCTTATTGCATAGAATATCCAAAAATATATATTAATTTGCATTCATTCCATATCTAGATTCTGCATTCAAATCCTTTGTTTAGGTGTCGTCAAGGTCACTGATCTCGGTCCAATTTGAGAATATCATACTCACACCTACTAAAAGGTAGTAAATCACCTAGTTAGTTTAGTTTTTATTTCATTGCACGATTTCAATTTTTGCTAACCTCTAATGTTTTATTGAAGTGTTGTGTCTACAGCTAGGTACAAAATTCACACACAATCCCAAAGATGATCAACAGTCCTCACTAAATCTCCAGAAAACTTAAGGAATGACTACCCAATTCAGTGATTAAGAGATAACCACTGCACCCAGTCACTAAATGTTATGAGAAAATTACCAAAGATTAAGAGATTAGGAGACCACACTGTTGTAGAATCGCTGGATAAAAGACTAACCACGGTCTAAACTAGGAGATTTAGTGACCAAAGGAAATCATAACAATGACATAGACACATTCACTAGTTCGCCAAATACTTTAGTGACATGAAAAGTTATTACGAGATTCAACGAACACCTAAGGAAATAAAAACACATGTGAATTGAGAGATCTTAAGTGGCCAAAAAGGTAAAATGGAAATATAAGAAACTAGGGCACACTCAAGACAATGCACGAATAATTAAACCTACCAAGAGCAAAAAGACCTAAGGCAAGGGTTTACAAGCAT
The DNA here is from genome assembly GCA_027943335.1 of Chamaecyparis obtusa. Classification (NCBI taxonomy): domain Eukaryota; kingdom Viridiplantae; phylum Streptophyta; class Pinopsida; order Cupressales; family Cupressaceae; genus Chamaecyparis; species Chamaecyparis obtusa. The sequence goes on along the minus strand of BSBK01007591.1, from coordinate 582,426 downwards.
AAGCATGACTGATTTTGAGAAATTTTCAACCCTAGACTGGACAAAGACATTATAGAGACATAGAACAATGACCTGAAGCAAATTTTTTAGAAAACTAGAAATATACCCAACAGATTCTTTGCACCTAGAATTGCAGCTATGACCTACCTATAAAAGGAGATCATTTTCCTTCATATGGGACTAATTAGAGATTTTGAGCATACTTGTGATTTGTGCATTTTAAGTTCTAATTGAGTTCCTTTGTCTTTTATCATCTTAGTTTTATCTTAGTGTCATCTTAGTATCCTTTTAGCATCATCTTAGCATAATTATTTTAGCTTTATCATTTACAATCATCTTCATCCAACTTAGGATATAGCTTATATCCATATCCTCTTTGTCATTACCATCTTATTTTTGCATCTTAGGTTTCCATCTAGTTTCATTTTGATCACCACTCAATTCAACCTCTTTAAACTCATCTTGAATTGCTAATAGTTCTAAGAGAAAACAAGAAAAATAAGAAGATCTTAGGAGGAAGAGTGAGAATTGAATTGTTGAGAAGTTTTTGAGAAGATATGGCATTGTTGTCATTGATGTCAAAACTTGTGATCCAAAATATTGTTCTCTAGATGATATACATAATTCATTTGTCCTATATAGTGAATTATGATAATGAGTAATGTGGATTTTATCCTTGATCCAGATATGGAAGCATTTTTTTATAGGACATCAGTGGAAAACACCAAGTGCAGCATAGTGAAGATTAAACCTTTGATATTGGCTATAGTGCTCAAAGATTATTCTGGTTATCTTTTCTATATGAATATTCATGCAATATGTTACAAGTTTTTGATATGTCACTTCTATTTAGATTAGGAAAAAATGCCATTAATTATGTTCCTCTAGTTGGTACTAAATTTAATGGATATCAAGACTTGGTCTTGGTTTTGGTTTTCCCATTGGCTTTGGAATATATCTTGCATACTTCAAAGTTCTTTATCCTTTGATAATTATGCTATGTAATGAACTTATCCTATGTATGACCTATTTATGGGTCATGTGATAACATGGAAAGAAATCTTTATATGTGACCTATTCTTTGGTTCTAGTGCTAGCACACTAAGCCTTAATGAATATTTCAAGATTACTTTTTTAATGCTCAAGATGACATATGTGCTAGGCCAAGATTTTCTAGATTTTATGTGTACATAATTCAAACATCTTTTTGGATCTAGGCATGGTGAGTGTACAAAAAAAATAAAATATGAAGGATGATGAATTAATGTGACAAAGTGTAGAAAAGAAAGTGGAAAGCAAGTGATAGGAAGAAGTAAATAGTATTGCAAAGGTGGTGTGAAGAGCTTGTTGGAGATTGGTAGAAGATTCTTAACTAGATTTTTTGTAGATAATTGTTGTGCTCTTAACTAGAAATAACTTCATGCATATGTAGATGTGTATCATCTTAAAATGGAAGTATTTACATTTTGGTAGGTTTAGCACCCTCATTTAATGCATTTTTCATGATAGATTTGCATTTAGGATGCATTTTCACTTGGCTCTTCATTTCTAGGTGAAATTAGGGTTAGGATCCCTAGGATTCTCCTTAATTTCTATCATTATGGCTCTATTTTCTAGGTAGGATCTAGGTATAGGTCCTCCTAGCCTTCATCTCATCTCTCCTAGGCCTCTATGCCCTTTCTTGAAACTCTATCCTATTTTGTTCATCATCCCAAGTCTCAAGCCAACCCAGAGCTTCTCTATTTCCAAAGTTGATTGGGCTTGAAACTTTGGGTTAGGGTCGAGGTTGAGCTCGACCCTTGTCAATTTTTGGTCCCCCTTTTCAAGTTTGATCATAGGAGGTCCTAAAATTTAAAAAAGGGCCTTCGAATCTGAAAGCATAAGGGTTTTAATTCAAATTTTATTTATTTATTTTCCCTCCTTAGTTGGTTATTGTGATTAGACCATAATTCAAGGTGAGATTTGAATTATGGGCCCTTACATTTCCCGAGGAGACTTGCCTTGAAATCTCTATATAAGCACTCTCTTTTGCCTTCATTTTCATCAAGTGAGAACAAATTGATCAAGAAAGCAAGGAAGTGATGATGAGGAGATGATGCAAGATTGCAAGAGGATGATATAGAAGATCAAGATATTGTTGATAGCAAGAATTTTTTTGGACAAGCCATTGTGGACATTCATTTGGAGCAAGAAAGATTCCTTCTTCCTTGATCTACCATTTTCAACATTCAAGCATTCAAAGATACAATCATGGGGTAGAAATTGTGGATTGTGAGTTTGGTAGGAGTACTTTAGCCTTGGGGCCTTGGTATGCTTTCTTTATCACATTAAAATATATGTATTACTCTCTCATATAAATTCATACTAGGGTTTCAATCTAGAGTATTTTGATCTTGGCATTGCACATTCAAAGCTCTTCCTATGAGCAACATACACACACATATTCTATTACATTCAGCTATTTATGGAGGTGGAGATCACCAAAATGGGGGTTTGAATAAGGTGAAACCCTATATATCCACCCCAAAACACCATTTTAAGATATCTACAATTTATGTTTTGAGAGTTACAGAGTAGATCTAGATACCCTTTTCAAAAAACTTCGAAGATCTACAAACAAAATTTCTATCAGAGTAGTGTAGGTCAAGGTCGACATTTTAGGGTCAAGATCAACCTTTACTTGGGTCAAGGTTGACCTTTCTCAGAAAAGGAAAAGAGTTATGGGTTTTATCTATCTCTGTGTTCCTATCCCAGATATGGTTGTAGAATTTCCTGAAACTCGGTACGTACATCAGAAAATAGGTATTTTTAGATCAGCTATGTTATGAGGTATGTACTTTATTTCACTATTCTTTGCAAGCATTTCTAGATTTACATTACTTATCATTTCAATTTAGATGTTTGGTGGTAAATATTGGTTTAGGGTCTTTATTAGGTGCATTGTTCAAAGCCTTGTCTATCTATCACATTTTTCCACCTCACATTTTGGTGAGCCTGACATGAAGAACTCTTTCTTTTTGGTGTTAGATCTTACATGTTTATAGTAGATTTATTTTATGCTCTTGCATTTATATTTCAAAAATACAAAAAAATTGCAAAATTTCTTTAAAAATACAAAAATATTTACCTTTTTCATGCTTGTAGTGTTACTCAACATGTATGATAATTGTTTTGAATACTTTGATGAGGCTTTTATTACAAAGAGGATAGATCCCTTAATGGGGTACATGGAAGTGAGGATGAAAATTGTTTGAATGAGATCTCCAATGATCCTATTCCTATTTCACTCTCCTCCAAAACCTCTTCAATTGACCTTTACCATAGGGTGTGTGCATGGTTACCTTCATGTCCCACTATTTGCAACATTGATACACCCAAAATGATATATCCTAAACCTTTGTTGATGGTAAAAGGATTTCCTCGAATAACAATTAAGGGTAAACCTAGAGATCCTTTAGATTTATTTGATAACATGGATTCTATTTTACATGCTTATCGCACATGTAATAACCCTTAGCCTACTATTCTAGTTTCTTTACCACCTTCCCAACCTATTCTTCCTCAAGTTCCTAGGTTTCCATCTACATTTAAGGATTATGACTTAGTAGAATAGTTATGTGCTACTCCTACTAAGATATCTTTATGGGAATTACTTCAAAATTCCCTGACATATCATGAGGCATTGTAAAAGGCTTTATCTACCCTTCCTTCTTCACCTCCTAACCAAGAGAACATTAATTCATTTTTGGAGTGTATGCATACTATGCCTTTTGTACCTCCTATTATGTTTACCGATGATGATTTACCTTCTGTTGAGGTGCAGAATCAATATGATGCTCTTATGGTTGTTGTTTCTATTAATCAGAGTATCATTCATAGAATGTTCATTGACAATGGATATGGGCTTAAAATTTGTAGCATGTATATGCTTAAGGAAATTAAGGCTGATCTTATGACCATTCAACCTAATAATGTCCCTATTCATGGATTTGACAATATTGCAAAAAGAACTTTGGCCATTATTACCTTACCTATTAAAGTTGGTTCGGTTATTCTTAATACACCTATTCATATTCCTAGACCTCTCAATTATAACCTTCTTTTAGGTAGACCTTGGTTACATACTATGCATGTATTTCCTTCTACTCTTCATCGCAAGGTTAGGCTCATTTATAACAATTTGATGTATACATTACATGCAGATGATGCGCTGAATCTTTCTTAAATGTGGGATATGTTAAAGTTTCCGAACCTCTCCAACCAAGCAAAGAGACTAAAAGGCCACCTGAGATTAAAAAAACTAAAGCTCCATCTTCTTCTTTGACTAGGGATGATTGGGGAACATTGGATTTTAATCCTTCTTTTATTGGAGAATATAAAGTCTCTAATTTGGAATTCATGAAACAACAAAGTGAGTTTGAAAAAAAGTTTTTACTCCACCACTTTCTAAGGAATTAAAAAGTAACTTTGTTGCCGCTTCGACTGAAGAAAAAATTGAAACAATAAAACCTGATTGCTATGATATTGTGACATATGCTTCTCCTTGGACTCCATCTGATATGACCAATAGATATGGTTCTGGTTACCATTTGCTTAAGAAATTAGGATTTAATGGGAAAGGATGTGGTAAATATGAGCAAGGTATACAAGTACCTCTGGACAATGAAATTTATGATTATACATATGGATTGGGGTTCAATCCTTACAAACAACCATTAGATTTTCCTCTCAATGTTTTGATTATGTAAAAATAGATTTTGAAAGAACTCGAAACCTTTTACATCCAGATTACATATTTTGCATTAAAATCCCACCCAAAATAGTGCATCAACACAACAAAAAACACCAAAAACTAACAATTCATTTACAAAAAGAGAGAAGAGGACAACAAAATTAAAAATAGGATAACAAAAAGATAGCTAGATAATCTTCATAAGTTTAGCCACTTGATCAGCTAGCATCTGCATATTTTCTGAGGACAGTTTCAGCTCCTCCAACTCTTTGTTATTGCTAGTCTCCACCTTTTTGAAACTTTCTCTAGTCCTCTTACTAGGCCCCTACCCCTCCTTGACCTCCTTTGGCACCTAATCCCCCTTACCCTAATCCATCTTGTCCACAAGGATTTTGACATGCTCAGTCAAGGCCTTGAGAATGGAAAAGCTCTGTTCAACAATATTGCCAATAGTCTTCTCTAGTCAAACAATATTGTTCTCCATTTTATCCATCCTTTTCACAAAATTTCCTCCCTTCGTAGCAGTATCCATCTCTTTTTATTTTATCCTCCATAAATTAAACCTTATTCGTCATAACCATAATCCCCTTGACATTTCCAATAACCTCCTTCCAATCATCAATACTCTGTCCTAGAGTCTTATCACCCAAATTCATCTTATTGAGAGCCCCAACCTCCCTCTGAATGCTCTGAATTTGGTTTTTCATTGTATTGATGTCAGTCTTCATTATGCTTAGGTTATTTAAAAAATTAGTACAAACCAGATTATCATAGGCATTATTCACATAGGCCATGTCCTCCTTTGAGCTCACTATCCTCTCCTGACAAAGATCCCTTTGTCCTTCTCAATAGTGGCCACCTCCTGGGAAATATCATGAAAGATATTATCTTCCACTGGCATCATGTGATCAAAGTTATCAGAAGCCTCCATATTGTGTTCCTTAATACTGTGGGTTCTTGGGTAGCTTGACCTATTTTTTCTTCACATTCTCATGATAAGAAGAATCATCATCAGAGGAAATGAAAACCATTTTACCCACATTATTTTTCTCATTCTTAGCTCTGGTGCACCTTCCAATAGTCTCCATTTCTTTTTTACTCTTCCCCTTAACACTGTCATCCCTACTTTCCTCATCCTCAGTCTCCATTTCTGTAATAAAATCCTCAATCTTTTCCTTCCTTTTTTTAATTCTTGGATGATGAGCCATGACATTTGAAGGGTTTTCTAGGTTGAACAGATTCAACCTCATCATCTTCAGTCTCCTCCTCATAAGCCTCCTCTGAATCCTTCCCATCAGTATCATAATCCTCAAGAGCCTTCCCGTTAAAGTGAGACCACTCAACTTTTTTTTATTTTAAAACATCATATAGAAAAACCATTAACCCTTCATGACAGGCATGGTCACCCTCAGGGTCCTTCTACAAAAATTTTATAGTAGCATCCTAAGAAATCAAAAGATAAAAGGGAAAATTAACTTTAATCCCATGCCTGAAGTGATTTAATAGTATTATATGAGGGTATATGCACAAAGATGGGGTACCAAAAAGGTGCCACTTTTCTTTTTGGTCCCCCATTGACCATAGTGTGTATGCACTAAAGCGTGTGTGCCCTATAGGGTGCACGTGCTTTGTAAAACACTAAAAAGTGTTTTTACAAAGCATGTGCATCCTATAGAGCGCACACACTTTGAAAAAACACTATTTAGTGTTTGTTGCGGTTAGGAAAGCTCATTTTTCTTTCCACAAACCTGCATTTACAACAAAAAAAGCCTTCCCAAGCATGCACATAAAATTGTTTTGGCTTGTTGAATCCATATTTTTCATTCATTCATCCATCAAATGGCTCCACGACATCATCAAGCTCAATTCAGAAGAAGAGGTAAGTGTTTCTACAACCTATGACTCTTATTTGTTTTAAAATTTTAGTTTTGAAGCAATTTGTTTTGTTAAAATTTGTGTGTAATTAAGATTTTAAAATCTAGTTTTTTTAATTGCCAGAAAGAAATAATGTCCCTCAACCAAACCCTCCACCAAACCCTCCACCAAACCCTCCATCTCCTCATGAAGAAATGAATGAAGAAAATAACCAAGAAAATGAACCTCAATTGCCTCCACCAATCGAGAAAACTCCTAGAACACAAGAAAATTTGATGAACCAAATTGAAAGAGGGAAAAAAGAATTAGAATCTTTAACTACAAGGTTAAAGATTCTAGTGGTACATATCCTGGAAGGGAAAGACTTGCAAAATCATTGGAAGCAATCTTGACCCATGTAAGTGTGGTTAGTGGGAAAATTAATTTATGGTAGGATAAAAGAGAAGAAGAAAAATAATATTATGCAAAAAAATTATCTTATGCAGATATAAAAAAGAAAAAAATCACAAAAGATGACATTTGCAAGTTTTTTTAAAAACCAGGGGACACAGATACTCTTAGAACTACAACAAGGAGGTTCCCAATTCCTTAGTGCTTAAATGAAGACATTAAAAACAACTTTTGGGAGAGATGGTGGATGGTCTTTGACTCGCCTCCCTATAAGAATCATGAGGTTTCTATATATTTCTTGAGGAAACTCTACTGCGAGTTTGTACTCAAGGAGGTGCCAAATTATTTTGACTATCTAGATTCTTAGGGTAGAGGAGGGGGGTCATCATTTGATAGAGTGGGGGCACATCATGACCCTAATGCACCTAGGGTTCCTATTGGAAAGCCAAAGGTGGATCATGTTACTATTCCTTCTGTTGTGAAGGAACATGTAGAGGCAGACACACTAGGCATGATTAGTGCTGTGACACAGACTCTTATTCAATGTGCCACTCCTTTAGTTGAGGGTGACCATGGTCAATCTTTGAGGGGGCATATTTTTCAGTCATGTGGATGCTTGTGCACATTTGGTACTACCAAGAGACAGGAAGAGGATCCTGGAATGATGATTGATAGTTTTCTAAATATGACATTTGAAATTGACACACAGGTAAATATTTCCAAGCTCATTAAATTCCTTTGATCATATTTCATTTATAAAAGAATAACTAATTAATTTAGTATCTATTGATTATGATCAAAATTCAGGGAAAGAGTGTCAGTGGCGGTGGTAGTGGCAACGATCCTCATGTCTCCTTCTACACTGTTGGATACAATTGTCTGAAGGACATTGCTGGATTAGCTATGTGTTGTCTTTGATGTCACACAAATGTCATATCAATTATCATTCTTAGTGTCTACCAAGTTTAGTCTGTCAGCTAAGTGGTTCTCAGTATCTACCAAGTTCAGTCGGTCAGCTAAGCGGTTCTCAGTGTCTACCGAGCTCAGTCAGTCAGCTAAGTGGTTTTTAGTGTCTACCGAGTTCTCTCAGGTGTCTAAAGGAAACATGACAAGATAACAGTGTTAACCGAGCCTCCTCAGTTATCGAAGGAAATTAGTGGTTACCGAGCTCTCTTAGTCTCCAAAGGATGTTGCAGAATTTGCTGTGGTTACCAAGTTCTCTCGATCACTGAAGGAAATCTTTCTAGGATTAATGTTTACCGAGCAAGGTCAGCCCTTTCAAAGAATTTTGTTATCACAGTTTGTTTATCCCAGCTGACTGTTATAATAATTATTAGTGCTGACTTGTCAATCTATATGATTATGAAATGGTATATATATAGAAGGTCAAATGGTGAATAAAAGATATACAACATGCAGAAATCATTTTGAAGAAAGGTGTGTGCAAATTTTGAAGGATGGTCAGATATCCTTGAGGAACAATAAAGATTTAATTGATCAGTAAGGATCTAGTGAAATAGAACAAAGATCTATATTCAACAATTCAGTTGCAGGTTATTTCATTGTTACTCTCTAGCAATTGTAGCAGTGATATCAAAATCTCTTAACCGAGTTGGTTTAACAACCATTTTGTAAATCCTCTAACAAGGTAACAATTCTATTGAATTGTTTCAAGACCTCTTACAAGGCCACTCCTAGCAGGGTGATTAAATCCTCTAACAAGGTCACACCTAATAGTGTGTTTTGTAACCTTTTACCGGGTTGGCTTCTAACCAGGCATCACTTCAGAAGAGTGAAAAATAGTAACTAGTTACATTGGTGGTTTTTCCCATATTGGGTTTCCATGGTAAATCTGGTCTCTTGTGTTCATGTTATTTTCTTTATTCATGTAAGTTAATCAGTGATGAATGCTTAAGAATAGTTTAATTATTACACATTTCAAGGATCAAGTTTTCAGCATTTCTCTGTATATTTACTGAGTGGCACAGTAAATAATTTGTTAAGATATTTAAGGGATCAGTGGTAATATTTTTATGGTTAACTGATTCACCCCCCCTCTCAGTTACTGCATCTATATTTCCAACACTACACATCATCATCAATTCCACAAGTATGTATCAAATAAAACATTTTAATTAATACATTTGATTATTATGTAATTATATGAATAATTGTATCATAACTTATTGTGCATGTGCATTAGTTCACCGGTGGGCCATCGACATTCACAATAGACAATGAAGGCCATCGTGCCACTTTCCTTGAGGTATCTTTATTTGCATGTTAATTTGATTAATTTGATTATATTTAATTAATAAATGAATGAATAACTAAATTACTAGACAAATTGTGATCAAAATCTAGAGGCAAAGTGATCATTGCGGTGATCACATTCTTTCACTTGTCTTTGTGATGTCACTATTGAGTCCACAGGTATATATGTCATAATGCATTATAATTAACATGTTAGTATTACGTTCTTATATGAATGGTTATCTTATAATTTTCCATGTACATGTGCACTAGTTGAATGTTGGAGCTTCAACATCAACACCGCACACTAAAGGATGCAGTGGAACCTTCACGAAGGTATCATTTACTCATTAGTAGGGTTGTAAAAAATATATGTAATCTTGATAATTTCATAATACTTTTTTTGTTTCATTTTCAGTTATTGACATAAGAGACTCCTCCTTCTATTCATGATACTTTGGATTGTGGAGTAGCTGTAGCAGCAACTAGTTTTGAAGCATTAACTGAGGTATGAAAGATATCACTTAATTTTAATTATTATTTTAATAGTTTATATTTAATTTTATAATGATATTCATGTATGTATTTTAATTATTATTTTGATAATTTTTGTAGAGACTTATTACTCTAGATCACTAGGATGTTCCTTCGATGGATGTTCATAGTGACTATTTGCTAGCGGTAAGTGAATATTCAATTTTATGTCATTGTATAATTTAATTTTGATGTATATTAGTTATTGATGCTTAATTTTTTTATCATCTTGAGCTATAGAAGAGTCTAGACAGGAGGACGAGTGAGGACACTCAGAAGACTACATAATCCACTGCATCTCCATCAACGTGATGATCGAAGATAGCCTGAGAATTTTCTTCCCCTAGCGGGAAAGGACTAGATTAGGGATATGAATTGTATGCCTATATGGCATTAGTGGACATATTTTTTGTATATTGTATAAGTGATACGTTGTACATCCATTTGGCTTTCAAGAACCCAATTTAACCATATTGAATATATTTAATGTATGACATTATTGGACATATATATTTGGCTCCATGCCCTACGAATATATATTTTTTATGTTTTAGGTATGCAATTCATGTGTTTGGTGTATTGATGTATACTAATTTATGTTTATGTGGATGTCTTATGCTTTGTAAATTTCCCATGCCTTATAGTTATGCTTGTATGTTTATCGATGTATATTGTTACCGTCACCCTAAGGAGACTAACTCAACAACATTCACTATCACCCTAAGGAGACTAACATTCCTTGTTATTGTAAACTTTTCAACATTCACTATCACCCTAAGGAGACTAACTCAACTCGAGGATTCTACAAACAACTTGGAATCCACTCAAGGAATTAACCTCACTCAAGGATCTATTTGATTTCTTCAACTTTGTAAGTCACTCCCACAACCATACTACTCAAATTCACTTCCTTGTTTCCTTGTTCCAATGCCTTCTAGCATCAACTCTATCCTAGGCCACCTAGTGCACCTAGTGCCTCCACCACACCGAAACTCAAACCAAACATCACACCCTAATCCTAACACCTTAGATCATCTCAAAATGCTATATTTTCCATGTTACAACTTCCCATTCAATCCAATCAACTCATCTTTCACCCTTCCTCTTCTATAGCCCTTCTAGGCCTGCCTACTAGCCCTTCCAACACTGAAATCAGAAATTTACTCTCAAACTCCCCAAAAAACCTAGAAATGTTTTTACATTTTCTAGTACCCTTATCAGAGTTAATAAACTAATATCAATGTTATACTTTAACTCTTTGATTGGTGAAGACTTCCTTCACCCCCTAACCCTTCAACTAGGCCTAATTAGCCTCACCTAACAAAGCAACTCCTAGAACCACTCACTTCTAGGACTCCACAACCCCAAAAAGTCTTGATAAAGGATAAAAGAAAACTAATTTTCAACTTATTTTTCCCATACTCAACCATCTACACTCCCATTCAATAAACCCTCACTATTTGGGCTAGAAACCAAGGGTTTTGTAGAAAATACCCTTCCCTACAACACCCAACCTCAACATCAGTCCCAACACCTTCTAATACATCCAAAAGGACCTTTCCATCCATAATCTACCCTCTCCAATAATTGGGCCACTTCCATCCATGACTAGTGCTTACCTTCAACTCCTTTCACTGTGATTTCACCAGGCTTGTCTCTATCTCTTCTCACCTTCTATTCAACTTACCTGCATTAAAATGTAGATCTAATACATACAATAAATCAATAGAAATATCCCACAAAACCACAGTTAACATAGAGGTGGGAGTGCCTTACATATTATGGAGGATTCAAACCTTTAACTTGCTAACTGTGCTACAAATGCCAGTCAATGTCCTCAATAATAGTCAATTCCTTGACTGTAATAATAACAAAAGTAATGAAATGAATGTAGAAATGTATAAATATAATATAAGGAAATATTTCTAAGTCACAACCTATCCAAGATCATGTGGAATCAAATATCATTGGTGTATTCCTGTTCCATGAGACGGTCACAATATAAAGACATGACCTCAAATAGGTGAGGCAACATATGGCAAGGTTGTCATCTATTGACCCCAATACCAAGCCTATTTTGATCTGTGGGTACCCTAATGTTGGAAAGAGTTCTTTTATTAATAAGATTAATAGGGTGGATGTGGATGTGCAACCTTATGCTTTTACTACTAAGTCTCTGTTTGTCAAGCATACTGATTATAAGTACTTGAGGTATTAGGTTATTGATACCCCTAGTATTTTGGACCAGCCCTTGGAGGATAGGAACACCATCAAGATGCTTAGTATTACTACCTTGGCTCATTTGAAGGTAGTTGTTTTGATTTTCCTTGATGTTTTGGGGTCCTGTGGTTATAGTATTACGAGGTCCCTTAGTTGCTGATTGTACCCCTGTACCAGTCACTATCAATACACCAGTTAAATCCTTGGTGTTGTTAGTGATGAAGGTAATGAAAAGATATTATAGACAAGTAAAAAAAAATGCAAATAAAAATTCCTACATTAAACTAAACAAGGATCACATTTAGATCAAGTACAACAGTTCACTGTTGTTGACTGTACCCGTAGGCCAATGGAATACCAATGTGTAGAGAAATTTTGATTTTATTAATTCAAGCTAATACAAACTTGATCCATTTTAGATCAATAACATTCTCACCCTGTCCACTCACGTGGATCCCTTCCAAAAAGACTCTAATCTTCCAAAAGACTGACTGGAACCTACAAACTAACTTCTAACTATCCCCTAACTGATTGATTGTTAATAAAAAACACTAGAATTAGTTGTCAAGTTGATAACAAAAGTTGTCAACTCGATAACCCAACACCCTTTTCCCACTCTAACTACTTATAAAAGGTTTAGAGACAACCTTTAAAAACCAAACTAACTTATACTTCCTACTAATCCCTACTAACTCCAATTAAGCCCTATTTGGCTTATATTGCCAATATAGGCAATTTACAAGATTGTTCATTTTAGTGCTTTTAACACTATGTACATATTTATAGACCCTTATAGGTTATTTCCATCAACCCCTAACCTAGGATCAATACATAACCATTCGTAGTGACCCCTAGGTACCTTTTAGGCTTCTCAGTGCCATTAAGGCTTACATTTAAGATTGGGTTAAAATATGATCAATACATGATCCAAATACATGATCAAATTTCAGAATGGACCACAAGCCCTTTTGCATCTAAATACATATTTTCACTCATCCTACTGCTCACCCTGGAGTGGTCCACGACATTCGAATGACTTTGTGTGCCAAAAAAGGTTGTCAGTAGCATTTAGCTAGCCATTTAGAGCTTTTGGAACAAGCAGTTTGATGCTACAACCAACAATTTGAAAGATACGCAATGTTGGCCATTTGAACTGAGGAAAACTGTGAGTTTTGACATCAACCGAGAATATGTTGCCAAATTTAAAAGAAATTGAATCTCTAAAACTTGAGATAGGCTATTGTAGACCTTGGCAACATGGTCCCATAGCACCTAACACCTCAATTCTACCTCACATGAGCTCCAAGATATGACCCCATAAAGATTTTTGATTTCATGTTGAAGGGACCTTGAGGGACACTTTCGCCTAGAGTCATTGGCGGTGTTAGAATGACTGTGTTTGGAAAACAAGGTTGTCCCTAACATTTACCTGGCCATTCAGAGCTATTGGAATAGATGGTTCGATGCTACAACCGATGGTTGGAAAGATACACAATGTTGGCCATTTGAACTGAGGAACACTTTGAGTTTTGACATCGACCAAGAATGTGTTGCCAAATTTAAACAAAATTAAATATTTGAAAACCAAGATAGGTTAGTGTAGGCCCTAGTAACATGGTCCCATAGCACTTGACAAATTGATGCTACCTCACATGAGCTCTGAGATATGACCCCATAAAGATTGATGATTTCATGCTGAAGGGACCTTAAGGGACACCTCAGCCCAGAGTCATCAGTGGCATTTGAATGACTGTGTGTGGAGAACAAGGTTTCCCCTCATATTTAACCAGCCATTTGAAGCTATGGAATAGATGTTTTGATGCTACGATCGACAGTTGGAAAGATACGCAACATTGGCCATTTGAATTGAGGAACACTTTGAGTTCTGACATCGACTGAGAATGTGTTGCCAAATTTAAATGAAATTGAATCTCTAAAAATTGAGACAGGTTATTGTAGGCCCTAGCAACACGGTCTCGTAGCACCTAATAGATTGATGCTACCTAACACGAGCTCCAAGATATGACCCTGTAAAGATCTCTGATTTCATGCTAAAGGGACCTTAAGGGACACTTTGGCCCAGAGTCGTCGATGGTTTTTGAATGACTGTGTGTGGTGAACGAGGTTGCCACTAGCATTTACCCAACCATTCAGAGCTTTTGGAATAGATGGTTTGATGCTATGACCAACGGTTGGAAAGATATGCAATGTTGTCCATTTGAACTGAGGAACACTTTAGGTTCTAACATCGACCGAGAATGTGTTACCAAATTTAAATGAAATTGAATCTCTAAAAACCAAGATAGGTTATTGTAAGCCCTGGCAACATGGTCTCGTAGCACCCAATGGATAGATGCTACCTTGCACAAGCTCTGAGATATGACCCTATAAAGATCGCTGATTTCATGCTGAAGGGACCTTAAGGGACACTTCAGCCCAGAGTCATCGGTGACATTCGAATGACTGTGTGTGGAGAATGAGGTTTCCCCTAGCATTTATCTAGCCATTCAAAGCTATTGGAATAGACATTTTGATGCTATGATTGACGGTTGGAAAGATATGCAACATTGGCCATTTGAACTGAGGAACACTGAGTTCTGACATCAACTGAGAATGTGGTTCCAAATTTAAACAAAATTGAATCTCTAAAAATTGAGAAAGGTTATTGTAAGCCCCAACAACATGGTCCCATAGCACCTAATGGATCTATGCTACCTCGAACGAGCTCTGAAAGATGACCCCATAAAGATCACCAATTTCATGTTGAATGGACCTTGAGGGACACTTTGACCCAGAGTTATCGACGGTGTTTGAATGACTGTGTGTGGAAAATGAGGTTGCCACTAGTGTTTACCTGACCATTTGGAGCTATTGGAACAGACAGTTCGATGCTACGGCTGACAGTTGGAAAGATACACAATGTTGGCTATTTGAACTGAGGAACACTTTGAGTTCTAACATCAACTTAGAATGTAGTTCCAAATTTAAACAAAATTGAATCGCTGAAAACTGAGACAGGTTATTATAGGCCCTAAAAACATGGTCCCATGGCACCTAATGGATTGATGCTACCTTGCACGAGCTCCCAGATATGACCCCATAAAGATCACCAATTTCATGCTGAAGGGACCTTGAGGGACACTTCGGCCTGGAGTCATTGGTGGCATTTGAATGACTATGTGTGGTGAATGAGGTTGCCACTAATATTTATCCATCCATTTGGAGATTTTGGAATAGATGGTTTGATGCTACGATCGATAGTTGGAAAGATACGCAACATTGGCCATTTGAACTGAGGAACACTTTGAGTTCTGACATCGACTAAGAATGTGTTACCAAATTTAAATGAAATTAAATCTCTAAAAATTAAGATAGGTTATTGTAGGCCCTGGCAACACGGTCCTGTAGCACCTGATGGATTGATGCTACCTTGTACGAGCTCTAAGATATGACCCCATAAAGATTGCCTATTTTATGTTGAAGGGACCTTGAGGGACACTTCAGCTCAAAGTGTAGTCTAAGACTAGTGAATTAAAATACTTGCATAAAATGTGATTTGGATTAGTCTATGATGTAAGGAATTTTCCTTGGTTGTTATTTATCATTCCAGAGGAAATTACTGGTGTTCTTGATAGTGAATGGATTTGGGGTCATAGTCAGTGATTGGGAGAGCCCTATTTTGGCACCAGTCATGTAGTACAAGCACCAGTTATGTATTTTTAAATAACAATGTTTAGATGGTTCTTAAGGTAATGTTGCTTATTTTATGTGAAAATTTGTTTTGCAGACAACACTGAACACATTTATAGATAAACTCAAATTACCGAGAGAAAGAACAATGGTGACTCTTGTGGATCCTAACAAAAGGGAATGGCCTATATGATTCCTCAAAGATCTCCTTGAAGCTTTCTTGGTTCATGGATAGAGATATTTTTCAATTGCTGATAATCTTGAGGATGGAGATGCTTGCATTTTTGAGTGGGTAGATGATAGCAAAAACAAAATTAAACTTAATGTCCATATTTTCCCCGTTGTCAAAGAATGTAGTCCTTACAAGTATTTTAAAGGAGGACAAGTGCATAATAGCCTTCCATCATGTATGAATAAGAAAATACAAGTCTTATGCAATGATTTTGTCACCACTTTGCCAACAAAGGCATCTAGACTTGAAAAAGGGAAAATGTGTGAAACAAGGAATAGAACAGCTGCAAGGGAAGAAGGTAAAACCTAGTAATGGAAGAAAATGTATTAATTTGGATAAACCAAAATGTAAACCTTCTATTTTAGAGAGGGAGAAGTTGGAAAGGAAATGAGATAGTGCATCCTTGAATTGAGTTGGTTTCTTAAGGCTCTTCCATGGCCTTCCAAGTAATCTAAACAAATAACTACAAGTAAACAATCATTTAAACTAACTGTAACCGGTTCCAAGAAGTTGGCCAGCCTTAGGAAGGATTATTTGATAGTATAGGCATGAATAGAGAAGTGTGAGGAGTGTAGGGAAGATTCATAGGCTATGTGGATCAAAAATACAATGCAAAAAGAACTTTTGTATTAATAAATGTTTAATTTTGTGAAACTTTAGTTCTCTATCAGGGTATAGTCAATATAGACTAACTTCCAAAATGTGATTGGCAATGTATTATTGATTGGATCTTGATGTAAAAAACCTTCTTTTATTTTTGTGTACATGTTACTAAATTTTTTTTAGTGTTTTGTTTGGGAATAAGGTTAAGGAACTCACTGGTATACGTGACTGTGCCAGTATTGGGTTGTAGATATCAATAAGAGAAAAGTCTCCATAAAATACTTTGACTCATCCACCAATATTTTTATTATGATTGGTGTGGTGAGTCAAATGTACCATAACTCCTTGTAATACATTGACCTTATGCACGGGTTTGGGAAGGAGTGTTGAAGAACCCAAATGGAGAAAGATTATTGATTAAGGGAAACCAGTCCCACACCAGTCATGGCTCGGAGTGATTTGATGCATGGAGAGTGTAGTTAAGGGTTGGAATGGTCTATTTGGATGCATTTTAAGGTGTTAGAACCTTGATTAGAGTTGTGAGTGGTTTGATAGGGTGATTTCTCTAAAACCCTTGGTTTCTAGCCCAAATAATGAGGGTTTATTGAATAGGAGTTTAGATGGGTGACTATGGGAAAACTAAGTTGAAAAATGGTTGTCTTTTATCCTTTATTAAGACTATTTGGGTTTGTGGAGTCCTAGAGATTAGTGGATGATAGAGTTTCTTCTTTGGGCAAGGGCTAATTAGGCCTAGTTGAAGGGTTAGGGGGTGAAGGAAGTGTTCACCAGTCAGGTCATGAAAGTTTGAGAATGATATCAACTTAGTAACTTTGAAAAGAGTATTTGAAAGTGTAAAAAAATTTCTAGGTTGTTTGGGGATATTGTGAATGAATTGTTGATTTCAAGGTTTGAAGGGCTACTAGACAAGCCTAGAAAGACTATAGTAGAAGAATGGTGAAGGATGGTGGATAGGAGTAAATGAGGAGTTGTAACATGGAAAATGTACCATGTTGAGATGATCTGAGGTGTTAGGATTAGGGTGTGAGTTCTGGTTTGAGTTTTGATGTGGTGGAGGTACTAGGTACACTAGGTGGCCTAGGAGGGTATTGGTGTTTGGAGAGATTGGAACAAAGAAAAGTGTTAGTGAACTCATGAGCATGGTTGTGGGAGTAACTTACAAAGTCAGAGAACTCCATTTGATCTTTGAGTATGATTAATTCCTTGAGTTGATTCCAAGTTACTTGTTGAATCCTTGAGTTGAGTTAGTCTACTTAAGGTGATAGTTAGTCACAGTCAGTGATTGGGAGAGCCTTGTTTTGGCACCAGTCATTTTGGAAAATGTATTCATCTAGATAAACCAAAATGTAAACCTTTCATTTTAGAGAGGGAGAAGTTGGAAAGGAAATGAGATAGTGCATCCTTGAATTGAGTTGGTTCCTTAAGGCTCTTCCATGGCCTTACAAGTATTATGTACCTACAAGTCATTGGCATAACATCATAATTTTATTATTATTAATAATGAGAAATATTCTTACAACTCAGCTCAATAGGAGCATCAGAGGAAAGAGATGAGTAGAGAAAACCTTTGGTATTGCCCCAAAAAATAGAAGAGAAAGGTTGTCATCAAATCTTACAAACTTCCCGTTATACATACGGGGTAATGCATGAGAAATTTATAGTCCACCCAATTTACAGTTCTATATAAATTTGACATTACAATATTTTCTATCTCCATTTAGTCCAATGAACCAATTGGATCTTCCCTACCCTTGATTGTCTCAAGTATTGTCTTATGGTCTGACTCACAAACCTTCCAAAGAGTTTTATTATGCGGTCTTCCCCCATATATGATCAAGTGGACATTTGATGCAACAACAAGGTTTGAATAATGAAGAATCTTTCTGTGTATCTCCCAATCCTTAAACAACCACAACCTAGGGCTCTTCATAGCATACTATCTAAGCCATGTACCAGTTACAACCACTACTCCTATAAGATATTGTAATTCTTCACCATAGATAACCGAGTGATCCAATTTCTTTCTCACTTCAACACAATGACACAAATAATAATTTGTCCCTTTTTCATTGTCTTCAGGTGCAATAATAGCAAAAACATGGCCTGTAATGATATAAACATAATGAGGACATTTGTTTACTGAATATTTACTATAAAGTACTAAATTTGAGATTATTTTTATGTGGAAAATTTTACCTGGTTGTACTAGATTAGATAAGAGATCAAAGTCAATGGATGATTCCATTTTTTTCAATTGTAGCATGATTCATGTGGATGATAGGAGGCAAGTTGACTCAAAATACATGTATACCATTCATCAACCCATTCCTTTGACTCACACCCATCCCAATCTTCATCTACACATGATGAGAAAAAGCATGCCCTATGTCATGTGTGGATACTCCATGAACCTACATTATAAATTCTAAAAGAGTGTATCTCACTTGATCTTGTCAGTGTACAACAATCCTCATGTGGTGCAATGTTAGTTTCATCCATCAACCAAAAAAATCTATGAACTGTAAACTCACCTTCATTACTTGGACCCATTGTAGCATTACACCACTGGACAATACATCTCGCATCTGAAAATGTTGCTTTCTCTTTGTACTTTAATTTTTCATGTGCTAAGGCTCTTTTAATACATGCACCTGTACCATTGTACTCTCCCTTTCCATGACTGGCCTCTGTGAAATTCCACATATATTGAATTATAGTAATCTTATGCATCCTGCACAACCAATAAAACATCCAAGAATTCTTGAATTGTGATGCACAATTATTTGACCATATGATATGTCAATGATATTGTATGCCCCTGTTTGCCAAATGACCATAAAATAGCTGAAAGAAACCATGTACAAACTCTATAGAATGTGAGTGATCATCGCTGATATAAAAATGATACTCCCTTAATATCTTCTCGTTCTCCTCTGTACTGTCTGGTGAATTCATGAAGGCTATATGAACAAATACGGAAACCTGTTGAGAGCTATAATACTTTTCTTGCACCTCATTCTATGGTTGTAGTGTGTAGTTCTCCACAAAGTCCACAACTGAAACAATGGTATCAAGTGGGAATGTGTCCTTGCACAACTTGAATTGCATATCCAACCATTGCACTCTATGTGTATGCCTTGCATACTCATAAATAATTTTTTTACAAAAAATGTCCATGAACTGATACACTGGAATGTTTTCAATTACTAAATCACATCTTTTAGCCTCTTTTCCATCTTTTAGATTGTATGTCATGGTCTTATATTTTCCAAATTCCACTATTTCATTACTGATTGCATGTGTACTCTCCATATGTTGACAAATTGGCAAATGTTGCAAACCTCCGCAATCGATGCATGTACCATTCAAGCATGAGAGCTTGTAAAATTGTTGACCATCCACTCTTTCACATAAAATGGTAGATATTAGTTCCCTTGAAGATCTAGGTGGGATATGTATGCTACAATCCTGCAAAACATTGTTAGAGTGCTAATCTACACATATATTCCTATAAACTTAAAAATGGTTAGAAAATTCAATATGTACCCTACAACAAGTTGTGCATGTGTGATTTATCTTCACATAAAAAGATTTACACATTTCAAAATATCTCTAACTAATTTTAATCTGAGGATACATATGCATAAATTTTGCAAAGAATTATGTCTGACTTGAATCCAAAAAATGTTTTGGATGTGGAACACAAATTCAACTACCAATCCTCCTTCTTACAACATGTCTTTGATTAGGAGATACCCATTTGTTATTCTTCCAAAATTATTCAATCAAGGATTTCAAAGCTTCAACAATCGCTTTATCTTTTCGCGGTAGTCTACCAAAAAATGCCCATAACTCATTGCTATTTGGATCTTCCACTCTTTGACACCTTCCCAAGCCTCTCATTAGAGACTTTCTACTTATATTCAATATTTTTCTTTTCTTTCTAATGAGTCAAGATTTCTTCATTTGAGTGCTTACTATCTTTCATGTGTGATGTAGAGCCCACACTCTCATATGCAGTCATTAGATTCTTTACAATAGATTTTTCACTTGACTCATCCATCATTCTTAGCCCAAGAATCTTCATGATGGGCCTAAATTTTGGATTTCTCATCATTTCAACAAATAGTTGACATCTTCATGTCATGTTTAAATTCTCAAAAATTAATCTGCAAATACGATTAGCATTTCTTTGACAAGTATGCTTGGGAATCTTGTCAGGAATTGCTTGCAAAATGTTAGTATCAATATCAATCAAAGATTTTGGCTTTCTATAAATAATTCTAGGAGCATCAAAAACATTATGTGTGAATTGCGTACCATCTTGAGTTCCTTCAGCATGAGATGATGTTGTGCCTACAACTTGGGATGTAGACAATGGTGTGCCTTCAACTTGATACAAGGGGGTACGTACACCTTGGGATGTAGACAATAGTGTGCCTTCAACATGATAAAAGGGTGTGCCCACACCTTAGGAAGTAGACAATGGTGTACCTTCAACATGATACGATGGTGTGCCTCCAACATTGGATGATGATGTCTCTTCAACTTGGGAACTCATAGATGATGTGCCCGCATCTTCATAATTCAATTGTCTTGTTGCACACATGTTTCTCATTCATTGTCTTTTTGTTTCCAATTCCAATTATCTCTTACTTTGTATTGATGTTTCATGTTCCTCATCCAAAGAAAAATCTTCTTCTATGGTATCCAATTTTTTTGTTCATGAAGTTGTCTCATTCTTTCCCTTTTCTTCTCTTTGTCTCTTTCATGTTCTTTCGGTGTTAAAGTCTTTGCTCATTTCCTTGGCATGATGATGATGTCTACATATGAATTGATTACAATTTAAAAAATATATTATAAATATAAAATAATAAATCAAATTATAATATAAAACTCTTACAATATGACAAATTATAATATAAATTTATTACAATTATATCAAATTATGTATTGAACAAGTCTTTATCATACCAATTATAAACCAAAACACTCTTTATTCACATTTGACATGTTAAATTTTTTTTACCTCAATCGATAAATTTCGGTGATAATGATTGACTTTCACAATTTGATGTTGATTTTTAAACAAAAAGATGGTGAAAATTGATAGAATATGCTTCTTTGTCACTATCAACACCATGAAAAGTGAATATTTGTTGAATAACACGCAAAACTCAAATATCATACATAAAAAGTGAGCCTCTTTCACAGGATCCTTGGCAAAGAAGACCATTTATTTTAGTCTTCCATATAACGAGCGCCCTATGCAAAACTAAAAAGTGTTATGCATAATCTTGCATAGCACGAGCGCCCTATGAAAAACAAGAAAAAGGGAGAGTGAGTGAGAGAGATAAGGGGAGAGGGAGAGAGAATGGAGAGAGTAGGAGAGAGAGAGAGAGAGAAGAAGGGAAGAGATTAGGAGAGAGAGAGAAGGGGAAGGTCAGAGAGAGTGATAAGAGAGAGAGAGAGAGAGAGAGAGAGAGAGAGAGAGAGAGAGTGAGTGATGCAATGGCATACTCACTTCTTATTTGATTCCTTGTGATTTTTTGGTACTTGGTCAAGGAGGTGGATGAGCTCGGTAAAGACCTGCTTTTACTTAGTTATTTGGGTGATAGTTCTTGGTCAGAGTCTATTATGCTTCACTGATGGAGATCAGTGATCTCGGTGGATGATGGTCACTTGGTGACTGGGTGTTTTATTTCTCGGTGCTCAGTTATCGACGGGGTCTTGGTGTTCATGTCTATTGCTTGGTCGCTAATGTGGCTTGATCACTGAAGTGGCTCAGTCGCTAGAGGACTTGGTAGCTGAAGGGAGCTTAGTCATTGAAGGAGAATTGGAGCTCAGTAATGCTTATGGAGCTTGGTTGGTATGTTTTCTCAGTATATTTCCTAGCACTTGAAAGTTTGTCTTACTAACAGTTGTTCTTGGTGATTTGGGAGGCTGACTTGTTGGATTTATTATTGGTAGCTGATGTCACATTCTCCTATGTGGATTTGGAGGCTGACATGTTGAATTTAATTATTGTAAGGCTATTTGTGAGCTGACTTGTATTGCATTTAATGTTTGTTATTTTAGATTCTGACTTGGCTTGGGGAATTAATTGTTTCTTCTAGCTAAATTGTGGCTGAAGATTAGTATTTAAGGGATGTTTGGGGTAGTTATTTAGCCATCAATCTAGTAGTTAGAGAAGAAATCTAGAGTTAGATTAGATCTAGAAGAGTTAGTAGCTTGTGAGCTTAGGTAGCAGAAGATTGTTTGGTGACCTACGGGTACAAGTTCAGATCCTTCTTGGAGTGCCTACCAGTGTATTGTTGTGTTATAGACTTGGGCTAGTTGAGTGGTGAAGTTGTGGAAAAGATCTTACATGATCTTGCAGATTAGATTGTCATGTAATAGTTTTCTTAAGTAGAGCTAGTGGTTTAAATACTTGGAGACAAGGAGATTTCTTGGAAGGTTGTGAGTACAAGTTAAATCTTCCTTAGGGTTTCCATCAGTTGTTGATTATTTCAGGACTGAACTAGCTGAGATTGTATTGGATCTTGTGTGATCTTGCAGAACTGTTTCTTTCTTTGTATTTGGCCGTAACCGGGAAGGCCTTACAACCCGACACATTGCATGTAATTAGTTAGTTAATGAAATAAACTTATCAGTTTCCTTTCAGATCTGGTTTCTTGTTGTGTTATTCCGCTATGTTGGTGTTTGGCTACAAGTTTGGATAGTCCTTAATTGGATCCTCCATCCTTGACTGCATTAGGTGGTATCAGAGTGAGAGCTAATCTTGTTTGGAGTGAAGGTTGACCTAGGAAGGATGATCTTGTGGATTTGATCTTGTTGGCAAAGAAATTGTGTGATCTTGGTTGCAGATCCATGGCGCTCAACTTGTGAAATCATGGCTTGGTTGTTTATGTGAGGTGGTAGGTTGCGATCTGAATTGCATACAACTTGGAGGTTATCACAAGGTGGTTGGTGTTGGGTTTGTTGTAGAGGGTTTTCACAGATCATTGGAGATGTCTCTAAGAGGATTGAACCCTTGTGTGATTACAAATCTCTGTGGGGTAGTGGAGATGAATATTTCTGAGAGGTTTGTTCGATTGGAAATGGATCTGCTGAACCGCGTGGAGAACCAAGTTAAGAACCTGGCAAATGAAAGTGTTGTTGAGCTTTGTAGATCTTATCAGAGTTGGAGCATATTGATCCAAAGGAAATTTTTTTGGGCGGTTCGTAGACTAGTCTGAGAGAGAAGACATGTAGAGGTATGTGGAATTGGTTTTTATGTTCAGTTGGTGGAGTTTGATATGAAACTGACAGAGCAACTTGTGGCTGTTGTTGAGTTACCTGTGCTTATCGACGATGTTGTTGACCTTGTTGAGGCTGGAGAGGAGATTGGTTTTCATGTTCAATGGGTTGTGCCTGACATGGAAATTTCAGAGCATCTAGTTGTGCTTGATCGAGTTGTTGTTGTTGAGGAGATACCTATTGTTGAACACCTTTTTGATGATGGTGTTACCGAATTGCTTTTGTTTAGTGTTGTGGTGTAGATGTTGTTTGCTGATTATGGACTTGAGTCACTGGTTGATAGTGATAAGTCTTGTGATAAGATTCTGAGATGGGATTCTTCCTTGATCCTTGGTGATGGGTTGAATGTTTGGTTTGTTCTGGATGTTGGACATGCTGATTGGTTGAGTTGCAGATTGGTTCTCTTTCCTGTGATGGGATGGAAACCTTTGTTGAAGATGAAGTGGAGTTAGTGTTTTTCAGATGTTCCATTTGGTGAGAAAGTGTGGGACACACTTTTCTTTGTACCCTGGGAGTTTGATGTAGTGGCATCCTAGCTTCTTGTTCAATTCCTTGTGATTTTTTGGTACTTGGTCAAGGAGGTGGATAAGATAGGTAAAGACCAGCTTTTACTTAGTTATTTGGGTGATAGTTCTCAGTCAAAGTCTATTATGCTTCACCAATGGAGCTCGATGATCTTAGTGGATGATGGTCACTCGGTGTTTTGTTTCTCGGTGCTTGATTACTAATAGGGTCTTAGTGTTCATGTCTGTTGCTCAGTCACTGGAGGACTTGATCACTGAAGGGGGCTTGGTCATTAAAGGAGACTTGGTGCTTAGTAATGCTTGTGGAGCTTGGTTGGTATGTTTTCTTAGTATATTTCTTGGCACTCAATAGTTTGGCTTACCACGGTTGTTCTTGGAGATTTGGGAGGCCACCTTGTTGGATTTATTATTAGTAGCTAATGTCACATTCTCCTATGTGGATCTGGAGGCTGACATGTTGAATTTAATTATTGTAAGGCTATTTGTGAGCCGACTTTTATTGCATTTAATGTTTGTTATTTTAGATTCTGACTTGGCTTGGGGAATTAATTATTTCTTCTAGCTGACTTGTGGATGAAGATTAGTATGTAAGGGGTGTTTGGGATAGTTGTTTAGGCATCAATCTAGCAGTTAGAGTAGAGATCTAGAGTTAGATTAGATCTAGCATATTTAGTAGCTTGTGAGGTTAGGTAGCAGCAGATTTCTTGGTGACCTATGGGTACATGTTTAGATCCTTCTTGGAGTACCTACCAGCGTATTGTTATGTTACAGACCCGCGCTAGCTGAGTGGTGAAGTTGTGGAAAAGATCTTGCATGATCTTGTAGATCAGATTGTCATCTGATAGTTTTCTTGAGCAGAGATAGTGGTTTACATACTTGGAGACAAGGAGATTGCTTGGAAAGTTGTGAGTACAAGTTAAATCTACCTTAGGGTTTCCATCAGTTGCTGATTATTTTAGGACTAAACTAGCTGAGATTGTATTAGATCCTGTGTGATCTTGTAGAACTATTTCTTGCTTTGTATTTGGCCATAACAAGGAAGGCCTTATAACCTAGCACATTGCATGTAATTAGTTAGTTGATGAAATAAGGATATCAATTTCCTTTCAGATCTGGTTTCTTGTTGTGTTCTTTCATTGTGTTGGTGTTTGGCTTCAAGTTTGGACAGTCCTTAATTGGATCCTCCATCCTTCACTACATTAGAGAGAGAGAGAGAGGGTGATGAGAGAGAGAGGAGAGAAGGGAAAGAGAGTGATAAGAGAGAGAGAGAGAGATAAGGGATATATATATATAATATATATATATATATATATATATATATATATATATATATATATATATATATATATGTATATGTATGTATGTATGTATGTATGTATAGAGAGAGAGAGGGGGGAAGAGAGTGAGAGAGAGGGAGAGTGAGAGAGAGATCTCTTCCTCTCACTCTGACTATTTCTCCTCACAATTGAAATCTATGACTTAAATAGTGTGAACACACTATAGGGTGCACGCCCTATGGAAGTTATAGATTTCCATAGTGCACACACCCTATAGCATGCACACGCTTGGTAAGGCATTGGAATTTACCAATCCTAAGGCTTGGATTAGCCTTGCAGATCCAAATCGAAGGCTTGGAGGATTCAAATAGGCCTGAGACGTGTTTTCCAGCAAACATACAAAAAAATGACAACTTTTTTTGTGTGCTCTTTGTCAGGTTTACTCATGGTTCAATAACATAAAAATCAGACAACATGATATTGCAAATCTCTCTATTAGCTATCTAAGCATATAATTTATTTTGAATTCTGATTATGTTAAGTTTTTCATCTCTAATTTCTTTTGTGTATTTCTATTTTTTGTAAAAAACCAACGTGTAGTATTTTGGGCATAGATTTTGGCTCATTCATCGAATTTTTCTACAAGTTGTGTTTTTAGAAACTAGACTCCATTCTACAAACTTTTTTTAAAAAAAATTATTTTTGATTAGTTTTAAATGATTTCTAGGGGGAGCACATAGAAATTTCATGTTTTTAGGATGTGTGCACTTCGTAAATTCATAAAAAATTATACATTCATAAAAAAATTATCAAAAAAATCTAGGATAAACTACATGGTGTTAGCTAAATTTTCACTAGAGCAATTAAAAATTTTTTTAAAAAAATTTAACATTTTAGGGGGAGCACACCAGACACTATGCTATGTTTTTTCACAAAAAATAGTACCACTTTTTGTGCTCCCCATTTTTTATGGCCTTAATCTGCACCATTTTAAAAATAAATTAGTTGTTTAGGAACTAGATTCAGCGTATTACAACTCTTTTTCTTGTCACATCTTAAACTTTTGAGTCTAACTATCTTCAACTTCTTGTTGAAGTTCAGAGTTTGCTGATTTCATGAAAAAGTGGCATCTTATACCCCCTTTTTGGTCCCCCATCTTTGTGCACTTACCCATGGTGGTTATAAATTTTAGTGTACCTCCCATCCAAAGTGATGAATCTGATAAGGACAAATAGAACCAACCTCCATGGCCTAGAAATGTAGTTTGGACTAAAATAGGAGTTGTCAATCTTCACCATTCTTTTCCTTTCATGCTTCGTCTCCAAAAAATCATCCAGAGCTTTGTCTAAGATCTTCCTGTCTCTATAGAAGTTGATCCCTTCAATTTTTAGTCTTGTGGCCTCTATGATGATCTCCTTTGTGATTTCCATGCACTATGTCTCTACCATAACTTTACCCTTATTCCAGGTTTTAAGAAATTGCCTAGTAATGGTAGGCTTTCTACCATTCAATCTTTCCAAATAATCCGCCATACCATCACACTGCACAATACTCCAAACCTATCAATTTTGACTCCAGTCCTTGTATTTTCCCATCTCACACCTTTTCTTGTGACCTCCCATGGCTCTTCTACAATTTTCTCTTCTCGCTATGTTTTAAACAAAAACCTACTTCTTCACCTTAAAAATACAAACGTGTCCTCTTTTGCCTAAAATGACCCACAAATCATGCAAATTGAAGGTGATAGTTGTGTGTGTGAAAATTGTACCTAATCTGTAGACACAACACTCAGTAAAACATTAGAGGTTAGTGATAATCGAAATCGTGCAAAATTGAAAACTATCTAACCAAGCGATTTACTGCCTTCTAGTAGGTGCGAGATTGGTGTTCTCAGATTGTAATCGAGATCAGTGACCTAGATGACACCTAAATGAAGGATTTGAATGCAAAAGATGGATATGAAATTGAATGCAATTAATCTATATTTTTGATATTTTCTATGCAATAAGAATGATAAAAACCGATATGAATCTATGCTAGATGAAATTGATATGCTATGAATTGATCTATCTAACAATGGTATGCAAAGCTATGAAATTCTATGCTATGATATGAAAAATATGCAATTTAAATTGATCTCACAAAGCTTTGAATTCGCAAATTGATTCTTTCAAGCTCCAATTGTGCAAATTCTCCAAATCTGATATGCTATGATTCCTGTAGAGTAAGTTTGCAATTTTTGAGATGATTGAGAGATAAATTATGAAGAGCTGAGCCTTGTTTTTATAGAAATCCAAGGCTTTGGAGGTGCATGGAAAAAAGCCATAAATCACTCAAATAACTCAGGTTGATTTTTGAGTTATTTTTAAATAACAAATAATTAAGTCACAAAAACATGCAAAAGCTAAGCTTTAACTCAAAATAGAGTTTAGCT
Source organism: Chamaecyparis obtusa (assembly GCA_027943335.1). Lineage (NCBI taxonomy): Eukaryota > Viridiplantae > Streptophyta > Pinopsida > Cupressales > Cupressaceae > Chamaecyparis > Chamaecyparis obtusa. The sequence goes on along the minus strand of BSBK01007591.1, from coordinate 554,345 downwards.
TTAATTGATAATTGATAGTTGTCTGCTTTTATGATTGTGCATGTTTTATTTATGAATTAATTTAATAAATAAAGTGATTTATTCTCAACTTAACTGCTTTTTGAAATAAAATAATTGATTTATGGGTTAATCAATTATTTAATCAAATTTTTATTAAAAACTATATTATTAAATAATGACTACTTGCTTTAATTAATTAAATAAAAATTTAATCAATTATTCATAGGATATTTGGATTTATTGTCAAAATTAAATAATACAATTAATAATAGATAGAATTAAATTTAATTACACAATTAAATGGCAAGATATTAAATCTAATTAATTAAACATAAAAATATTCAATTAATCAAGCTTTAGGATAAATGTGATTTATTGCCAAATAATTATAAAATTAAAGATAATTATGATGATTAGGAATATTACTAGGAATATTCCCCGATGCAGAATTTAAGATAATCAATTATGATTCGATGATGTTTTAGATGTGCCTTAGGTTAGGACTTCGATGTCGATTTTGTTCGATTTGTCGATGTAGGAGGTTAATGAACATATAGCCCATTTTTGGGGTATTACATTTTGCCCCTCTTTGAATTACTGCGCGAAGCGCAGTGGTTCAAAGATAGTCTGTGTTTGATAGAGATATGAAACTGATGTTTGAAATTGATAATTGATATGAGATAGAAGCTGATTGATATTGAATTGATGTGGAGATAATAGGTCCTGAATGACCAAAGATAATGTTCACTATAGCAGCAAATGAACCTATGATTACGAAAACATGTCAAAATGCCTGATTCTGAACCTTAGGATTGATAAGAAGTGAGTGACCCGTTCTAGACTCGATTGTCTTAGCAGAACTAGCAAGTATCACATCCAAATCCTTCAGTTACCGAAGAACCAAGGAAAGAACACTATGATCTGATGGTTGCAAAAACTGATACAGTTTACAAGATTAGGAGAATACCAGATTGATATGGATCTTGATGAATCTGATATGCCCCAAGTGATGATAGATTTGCCCCGAGCGATGAGGTCTTTTTTTTTTTGATGAATCAGTAACTAGGCGTGATTGTTTGTCTTGATTACTGATGAAAGATATTGATAGATTTGATTGACAGACTTTGAATGATGTGCAATACCATGCCCCCTTCGGGATTAAAATTAAAATCTGACAAGAAAAGTCAGTGTTGATAGTTTAGAAGCATGTTAATTGATTTGAGAAGTGGTTAAACATGTCTAGTGAATGCATTCTACATCGTTTAGAGGTCCCAAAAGACCAAGTTTGACTAGGTTTGACCATGAGTTGACCATAGTTGACCAAGTTTAAATTTTGATAGTTTGATGTTTAGATAATCAGTTAAGTTGAATACTAGATTTCTGTGATGATTGAAGGTTGATTATGCAAGCAAATAATAATATGAATGATCTCAGATTTGAATTTTGATCCCGAAAAAGGATTCTACTTGCTATTTCATTGGAGGAACCTTCGTGTGAGATTCAGTTCTTGTTAGATTTGAAGAATTGATATGAAGAATTGTTTAAGCTTTGAAGTTTGTTTAGTCATTGTGAGATCATGCAAAGATGAAAAATGCAAAGAGACATGCAAAATGAAATGCAACCTAAGACCTAAGACCTAGTCACTGATCATGTGTCGATTTGTTATCATCATTGAACTTTTGGGTAACCGGATAAATCAATACAATGCCCACTATCCATGAAACCATAGACATATGAATATCAATTTGTATGTGCAAGAATCAATACAACACCCACTGGTCAAACAACCATGGACATATGAATATTGATTTTATTTTTAGAATGTCGAATTAGATATAAGTACCAAGGCATAAATGCCAAGATGACCTGAATATCATATCCATTTTGATATAGCAATTTGTAGAAGCATCAAAACATGAATGTCGTGATGACCTGAATACGCCTTGCATTGCAAACACATCAAAGAGTCAAGAGATCATTCTAAATCCAATGTGAATTACCCATAGTGACCCTTTATCATTCACATCCTTAGGCAAGATCACGTTCCACAGTAGGAGAAAGAACTTACTCAAAAAGACAATAGTTAGATCAAACTTCCTTAAATTTTTTGGGTATCAATGGTCGAGGTACGCATGGCCATCCAATTCGAGATAGAGGCTCTTATAGTCGGACACCATTTCAATCTAGAATTTCCAAAGATGTTAGATTTTCACATACAAGCAGAAGACAAAGAAAAGATTATGCCCCCAGTCATCACTCTCTAAATCCTATAAAGGACATCATCGAAGAGTTCAAAGGGACACAATATGCAAAAATCTCAATGCGAATCAGTAAGCATACAAGGAGATAAAAGCATGAAGCACAGATCATTTTCAGTTGAGTGTTGATGTTTGATTGCCGTGTTGTAGATGCAAAATCCTTTCTGGAGACAAGACAGACTTGACTGACTCAAATGAAGCTTCAAAAGACTCTGAGTGGATATGACACATCTAAGATACATGGGAGACCATAGGATATGATATTGATTGCCCCCAAATTTGAACATTGATAGGATACAGATGCTTGAGCTGATTGGTGTACAGACTGACTTATTGAAACCAGGATATGTAGAAACAAACCGGGAGATATGTACAAACTAAAGCAAGACTGAAAGCTGGGAAAGACCAAGATTGTGCTGATAGATGGAGCATTTTGGAACAAGTGGCACCCATTTGCTGGGTTTTCACCATCTTGGCAGAGATTATATTTTTGCTACCAAGGCGCCTGTTTCCAAGTTTTCACCAAGGCACTTTTTTTTTTTCATTTTTTTGTATTTTTTCATTTTTTCAATTTTTTTGAATTTTTGATATTTTTTGATTTTTTTGTGAATCATCAAGGCGCCTATTGCTAGGTTTTCACCAAGATGTTCATTTTTTTCAGGACTTTTTCCGATTTTTAAGATTTTTTCAGGACATTTACCAAGCACTGAATGCCTTAGGCATAGAATTTCTTCAGATGGAGAACGTTGATTGGTTCTTGAAGCTGTTCTCCTTCAGTCATTGAGAGTTGATAGGCACCAGAGCCAAAAGTAGCAGTGATAACAAAGGGACCCAGCCAGTTGGGTTCAAACTTCCCCTTGCGTTCTCGATGGGATTGATTTTTAGGATTTTCTCTCAAGACTAGATCACCAACCTGAAATTCTCTGTGTCAGACTTTCTTGTTGTAGCCTCTAGACATTCATTTCTGATACACTCTGAGATGATCATACGCTGCTTGCCTACACTCATCTAGTAATTCCAGTTCTTGTAACCTAGACACTCTGTAGTCTTCATCAGTGACAAGTCCATGCATTCTGATTCTAAGTGATGGGATTTCAACCTCAATAGGTAGTACCGCTTCAGACCCATAAACTAAAGTGAATGGTGTAGCCCTAGTAGGCATTCTGATACTAGTTCTATAGGCCCAGAGAGTTGGATTGATCATTAGATGCCAGTCTCTTCCTATTTTATTCACTGTTCTGTGCAAGATCTTCAGGAGATTTTTGTTTGAAGCTTCAGCTTGTCCATTCCCTTGAGGATAGTAAATAGAAGACCAATGTTGTGTAATCTTGAATTTAGCACATAAGTCATCTAGATCTTTGTTTTTGAATTGTCCCCCGTTATCTGTGATTATAGAGTGAGGGATCCCATATCTACAAATGATGTAGTTTAGGATGAACATAGAGATCTACTTCCCCGTTGCTTGTGTTAGAGGAACCGCTTCTACCCATTTTGTAAAATAATCTGTAGCTGTGATTATATGGGTATGTCCATTAGAAGAGTGTGGATGGATAGCACCTATGAGATCAAATGCCCATTGTTGAAAAGGCCATTGTGTAGTAAAGGGAATCAGATCTCTCCCTGGAGCATGAATCAAGTTGCCATGTACTTGACACTGTTGACAGTTTTTAGCAAATTTAATAGCCTCTTTTTCCATTTTAGGCCAATAGTACCCAGCCCTAATAAGTTTTTGAGATAATGTTAAACCATTCAAGTGTGACCCACATATACCCTCGTGGACTTCCTCTAATGCACGTTGAGACTCTTCTCGTTCTAAACATCTAAGCAGTGTACCATCTAGACCTCATTTGTACAGATCATTACCAATGATGACATATCGGGATGTGGATCAGATAAGGTTTCATTTCTCAAAATGGTTAAAGGACTCAGGGATGATTTGGTCGTGGAGATAGGAGAACAGATTTTTGTAGCGAGATGAGTCATAACCTACAACAGTGCAAATCATGCGGGTTTCAGGGGAGTCATATGCAGGATAGGATAGGGCTTCCACCAAGAACTCGTAGCGTAGCTCATGTTTGGGCTATTGTAAGAGAGTAGATAGTGTCACCATTGCATTGACAACCTTATTCTCCGTTCTGGGTATTTTCTCAAATGTGATAGAGATGAAGTATTTCTTTAAATAATCTACCATTCTCTTGTAAGGAATGAGCTTTTCATCTTTGGTTTGGTACACATCATTGACTTGATGGATAACCAATTGTGAGTCTCCATGGATGTGCATCTCTGTAACTCTCCACTGTATTGTCATTTTCATACCATTGAGAAGTGCCTCATATTTAGCAATATTGTTTGTGCAAGGAAACTTTAGTCTGAATGCTTTGGGTATCGAGTATCCTTGAGGAGTGATGAACAATATGCCTACTCCAGATCCATTTTGTGTGTAGGAGCCATCAAAGAATAACTGCCATTCTCTAGAAGAGAAGTGCATGATAGAGGAATCGGGAAATTCCATTTGCATGGGTGTATCATCAAACAGTGGTGCTTCAGCTAATTGATCAGCAATGACCTATCCTTTGATAGCTTTTCTTTCAACATATTCAATGTCAAATTCGCTCAAGAGCATGACCCATTTAGCTAGTCTACTTGTGAGGGCAGCTTTGCTTAGTAGGTACTTCAGTGGATCAATCTTAGCTACCAAATGAGTGGTATGAGCTAACATGTAATGTCTCAGTTTCTACAATGCAAAGATCACAGCTAGACATACCTTCTCTATCATTGAGTAGTTCTTCTCATAGGCCACTAAAGTTCTGCTGATATAGTAGATGGCTCTTTCTTTCTTGTTCTCATCATGCTATGATAGTAATGCCCCCAGTGATGTATCTGTTGCGGAGACATATAATATTAATGGCTTCCCATGAATAGGAGGCATTAAGATAGGAGGATTCGAGAGATAATTCTTGATATGATCAAAATTCTTTGCACAGTCTTCATTCCATGCAAAGGTCACACCTTTATGTAATGTCTTTGTGAAAGGTTGTGATATGTCAGCTAACTGTGATATGAATCTTCTGATGGACTGTACTCTCCCTTGCAAAGTTCGCATTTGACTAATATTCTTGGGAGGTTGCATCTCTATGATAGCTTTCACCTTAGCTGGATCGACCTTAATGCCTTTCTTTGAAACTATGTATCCTAAGAGCTTTCCAAAAGTGACACCAAAAGCACACTTCTTAGGATTTAGTCAGAGACTAAACTATTCCATTCTATCTAGGATCATGCTCAAGTCTATTAGATGTTCAGTTCTAATCATGGATTTTGCCAAGGTATCATCCACGTAATCCTCCATTGTTTTATGCATCATATCATGAAAAATAGATGTCATTGCTTTTTGATATGTAGCTCCAGCATTTTTGAGTCCGAATGGCATAACATTCCAATAGAAGGTTCCCCACGCACATGTGAATGCAGTTTTCTCTTCTTTTGATAGAGATTGTGCTACATGTACCAATTGTGGTTCCTCTGTTGTACCCAAATTGATGGATTGAGTTGGCTCAATCAGAACTGGAGATCTATCCTATAAATGACTCAGAAGGACATCAAATATCTCATCCTTAGGTGCCTCAGAGAGGTTTTCACCTTCAGATACATCTTTTCTTTTTACTTGTGTAGGTTCTGAGACTACCACAAAGTGGTTTTCACCCTCAGAACTTGTTTTCTTTTTATTTTTATTTTTTTGACTAAGATATTTGATTTCTGACTCGGTCATGCTGACGCTCGGTTCACTGATTGAAGTCCTCATAGGCTTGACTTCATTGAGGTAACAAGCAAGGGCATAGTCACTGGAAAAGGTGTAAACACCGTGGCTTGGGTTTGTGGAAGTTTGGTCGATAAGATCAGGGTGTTGGATAGTCAAAGCAGGAAAGGCTTGGGATATGGTGTTCACAAACATGGATATGTCATCATTGGTCCTAACCTGACGCTCAAGTTCAAAGGTGATATTATAGCTCAAAATGTTCAATTCATGAATAGGCTCAACATCATCATGGGAGTCCTCTTCAGCCATAGGTGGATCTGACACGTTAAGTTCATTTTTTCACTCTAGACCTACGTTGGGTTGAGATACATATTGGTGAATAACATCAATATATTTCTCTATTATAAGCTCATCTTCTTCTGGAATGGCACCCCATTCATAGTCATTTGACTCAGCTTCTGATTCAGGATCTCTAGGAAATCTTAGAAAATGTGTGAAATCAGGATGAATACCCCAAGAAGGATTACCCTCAGTTTCTGACTTGAATTCATATTCATGGGAATCAGTGTCAGAATAAATACCCCCTTCTTCTTGATTAGTTTCATTGCCTTTGAGATTGGCTAGTTCTTGTGGTACAACCATCTCTTGCGCTACAGTAGGTTCTTGTGTTTCTACTACATTAATTCTTTTGATAGGATCATCTGTATCATCAAGAAGATCTTTGATCTCTTTAGGCAATTTTTCATAGGGGATAAGCTCAGAGCTATCTGAATCATCATCAGAGGGTTCTATTTCTTCTTTCTTAAGAAGGGGTTCTCCTGGTGCAATTTGTTCTATGACATGAGAACAACCACCTTTGAGATGATAGGGTTTCTTCTTAAACCCTAAGCCACCAGTATCTTTGTTGGCTCTACCAATATGTGAAATGGGTGTCACAAGACCCTTTCTGCTGATTCCTAGAGGTCCTTGACCGGAATATCCCATCTTGGCTATCAATTTGTTTCCTGGACCATATGAATTAGAAGGGATTGTAGGTGCTATAGATTCACTAGGTTGAACAATTTTGGATTCAGAATCATCTTTGTATAGCCATGCAAGCACAGCTTCATCTTCTTCAAATTCTTGTTTGGATACTTTCTCTGCCACAAAATTTCTTTTGTATGCTTCCATAGGTTCATTAGGTTCTGATTTAGATTGCTTCAAAGATTGTCCAGATGACTTGGGTGAGATAGGGAGAGATGTTAGAGACAAGACTGGCTCTATAGTGTATTCTCCCATCCCATTTTCTTTGATATTGATCTCTTTAGCAATGTCTTCCATCTTGGATGTGGAAGCCACATTTTGTTGCTTGATGGAAGATTCTCTGTTATTAGGTACAAGCTTATCGACACTTTCCTTCAATGTATTGCAAGTTGTACTCAGATCTGCTGGGATAGTAACTTCTACCCCTTCATAGGGAAATTTCAAGCATTGATGGTACGTAGAAGGGATGGCCTACATTTCATGGATCCAGGGTCTCCCTAGAAGGATATTGTAAGCCAATGGTAGATCAAGCACCTGACATGTGGTATCTTTGATGACCAGACCCACTCGGATGGGTAAGACAATGGTGCCTTTAGAAGCTCTTTCTTGTTCATCATAGGCTTTTATGGTGATCTTCTTTTGAGGATCAATAGCCATCTCTGAGAATCCCAACTGTGTGATTAAGCTGTAAGAACAAATGTTAAGGCCTGTGCCCCCATCTATCAACACACATTTCACTCGACGGTTCTGGATCAAGACTTCTATGTACAAGGGCTGATTATGTGGGTGACTTAGGGAGTTTTCATCTTCCTCTAAAAAGGATATATATTGCAGGGATGTTAGATGACCAACCATAGTCTGGAACCTATCTAGATCTAGATCATCAAGAACATTAGAGCCGAGCAAAGCTTTGTCTAGGATATCTCTGTGAGCTGGAGATATTCGAAGTAACTCAAACATAGAGATTTTGGCATTGCTATGCTGGAGTTGTTGGACGATGCTATAAGATGTAGGTCTTGTATCCTTTGGATTGGAAGATTTCAAGGCAACCTTCTGTTTAGAAGTAGATGTGAGATTAAAAGGTATCTTAGGGACATTAGATGAACTTGGTGTTTGTCCTTTCAGATGAGCCTGAGCTTGTGATCTGGTAACCGCATTAGTTGAGGAATGATTTCTATCTCTTCGTATAATCATGATGACATTGCAGCTCTCAGAGAGATATGGTTCAACCATATTGATGACAACATTGTTTCCAGGGTAGGCATAGTTGACTTTTGCCCCCATGTTAGGCTAAGAAGTGGAAACTCCCTTGCCATGTTGTGGAAATGGTTCTATAAATGCTGTGTGATCATTATTGCTGGTAGGATTATCGATCGTGATGTCCCCTTGATCTATCAAGTCTTGAATGGTATGCTTCAAGTGGAAGCATCCATTAGTTCTGTGGCCTTTAGTCTGATGGAAAGCACAGAATGCATTATCTTTCCACCAATATGGTTTTGGATCCGGATCATGGTTTCGGATTGGTGGTAAAGAGATCATGTTATCAGCTATCAAGGTTCTCAGGGTAGATTCCAAAGATTCTCCCACGGGAGTAAACTTTCATTTATTATCCCATCATTTGAATGGCTTCTTTGGAGATGGTTCAGCAAATTTTCGCTCTAAAGCTTCAATGGCTTTGGTGGCAAGGGTGAGATTGTAGGCCGGTGCCTTTGATGGGGTGCGGATAGTGTCAACAACACCATCAGAGATGATACCTTTGTTTCTATTCCAGCTCTTGTTTTTATCTTTTGAGCTAGATCCAGATTTAGACTTGTCCTTTTGAAGTGTGATTTCTCCTTTCTTGACAAGTAATTTCTCAATCTTGATTGCATTATCCACCATTTTATCAAAAGATACATGATCTTGCATTTGTAATGGATAATTGAGCTCTGGAACAAGGTTATTGATAAAGATTTCAAGTTTCTCCATTTCGGGAATTTGTCTAGCATATAGAGAGAACTTCTTTCTCCACCTCTTGAGGAAAGTTAGGAATGATTCCCTTGGATATTGCTTGAGGTTACAGATATTGATCATGGTGATCGGATGTTGAATATTGTAGGAATATTGTTGATAAAACAACTTAATCAATTCCTCAAAAGTTTTGATCGTAGAAGGTAATCTTGAAAACCACTGAATGGATGCTCCTCCCAAGGATCTAGGAAAAAGATGCATTAGATAAGTCGGTTCATGCATGAATTCCATGGATTCCGTACAGAACTCTCTGACATGATCTTGAGGATCAGAGTGTCTATCATATTTGTCATACTTTGGTATCTCCACTCTTTTTGGGAATGGTGGCATATACAAGTTTTTGTCGAACGGGAAAGGACATAGGGCCTCCATGGAGAACTCCTTGGGTTCCTTCTCCTTCTTAAGATTGTTAAATTTGACTTGTATAGCATGCATCTATTTTGTCATAGCTGTGAGTGGAGTTTCTTCCTCATGTGTGATTATATCATCAATGTTAAAGTTGGGAGGAAGCTTAGCCCCTTCCTGGGCTAATTGTAAAAAGTATGCCTCTCTATCCACTTTCAAGAAATGCCTCATCATTCTCTGGAATTCATCATCATTCTGACATCGATGGATTTCAGAGGGGGTAGGTTCTTGGTCGGCATTATGTTGAGAATGGTGTCCTTGGGACCCTCCTCCTAGAGAACCATGGTTTGTCCCTGCTTGAGACATGATAGGATTTTTTGGGCTCCCTGGAACAGATTGAGGAGGAGTTTGTTGATTGCCTATGTGAGTTGATAAAGGAGGTATGTAACTAGTTTTCAATCAAAAGTTACTGAGATCGTCGTCTTCGTAGATACCTGACTTGATGAGTTGATCAAGAGTTGGACCTGGGGTATTGGTCAAAACTAAGTTCTGAGATGTTTCTTCTAATTTTTTGTGTGAAGAAGCTCTGGTCTCCACCATTAACTTTGAATGAAACAGAAGAAAAGGATGAAGACAACTGAAGAACAATTTGATTCGAGAAAATTAGATGACACAACCTTGTCAAGATTATGACAGTTTTGAAGATCTGATGAGATGTGGGTGAAGGAAACTGTGCCCTAGATGTATGGGATAGATCGCCCAAAAGATAGCGGACACGAGTTCTCAACACTTAGTCTATTTTTGAAGATTGATTGAAGATTGATAGTTATGACAAGGTTTTGACACGAGATAAAAAGGACTCAAATTGATCAAACAGAAGACTAGATCAGATTCAAAAGATCAAACTTGGAAAATGGTAGAATGCTCAATAGCTACTGCTCTGTTCCTGACACAATGATATTTTTGACAGATTCTGGAACGAGGCTGGAAACATTGGATATCTTGCAATTTGACAATTTTTGACAACTCTTTCAAATTTTTCAAAATGACACTCTGTAGACTCATACAACACTGGGTAGTCTATGAAATGACAGTTGCTAAACTTGTACGATAGTTGGGTGCAAATGAAACGATAGTTGTAAAACTCATATGATAGTTGGGTAGCAATGAAATGACAGTTGTAAATATCATACGATAGTTGCTAACAAGATTTTGACTTTCTTGAATTTGCTGGTTTGAAAACTCATACGACACTAGGTTCTCAATTGTACGACAGATGGGAAATACTAAAATGACACTTGAAAAAACTTGTACGACTTTTGACTTTCTGAAATGACTTTTGACTCCAGAAAGAATTTACGTCAATTTTTGCAAAATTTAAGGTCTTCAGTTCTAGATTGTTTGCAAATTGTACTGTCCAGATTTTGAAAGTTATACCAAATTTGATCGTTTTTAATAGCCAAGTAGATAAACAATCATGCAGAATAGCAAGCAAGTGATTCCAAGCACGTCTGAAAACAATGAACAAGGGAAAAAGCAACCTTGCGCATGAACAATCAAGTGACCAAATTGTGCTAATCCCTGAGAGTACTAATTGTGTATGTTCTGAAAAGTTTTGCAATAACACACATATACCTGAAAGTGAAAAATTGGCCTCTCTAGGGTTTTTAGTAATGGTTTGACTCTGCAACTTTTATGATTCAAAGGGGTGAACTCCAATCCCAACGCACCAAGGTTTTGACACAGTTCGAGAACTTAATCTTCAAGAGCTGCTAGGGAGATCTGACAACCCAACAATGAACCATACCCGTGGAGATTTCTTCCACAAGGACATTTATATAGTGGCTGTCACTACCATGGCAAAAATGGCTATTACCGCTTGAGGTTCCATCAACGCAGTTTGCCCTCTGAAGGGATTGTCTGCTATGGTTAACCCTCTCTAAAGGTGACTCACAGATTTATACCACAAGGGGACTTGGCTCCAAATTCAAGGTTTTGACACCTCTTCACTTTTAACCCAAACAAAGCAAGCAGATTAATCTGACACACTAAGACAAAGTTTTGTTCCACCAAGGTCTGTGATATCAACTCCACGTGATCTATCAACCTCTCCAGGGAGAGAATGTATCAATCAATAAGAGAAGACACACTAACCAATTTTGATTCACCAAAGCTCGTGACATCAACCCTACGTGATCTATCAACCTCTCCGGAGAGAGAATGTGTCGATCAATAAGAGAAGATGCACTAACCAAGTTGAATGTGAAACACACTAAGTATCCTCCCTACCTACAAGGATTCTATCGTCAAGAAAGATTTCTCTAGGAATCCAATCTCTCAAGAATCATGAATAGTGTTCATAGGGCCTAATTACTATGTGAGCACAGATGTATGTTCTGAAAGAAAATCTACTAAAAGCATCCAAAAAGTAGAAAGAGGAACACTTAACACTTAAAGAAAATATGAGATGAGTCCACAAGGTGGAACACTTAACACCTCACACAAGCTAAAAATGAGTCCCCAACTTAGAAAACAAGTGAGTTCCTAAAAGCACAAAAGGGTTGCCAAGTGGAACACTTAACGCTTCTGTCCTGTTGACCCCTCCCCTTTATGGCGCTAAGATTGCAACCACGGGGTGGAAATGAGGGGTTGGTGGATTAGCGAGTCCAATAACCCAAGATAGCAATCAAGATCAATCACAAGTATTCTAAGACTACTTAATGAATCCTTAAGGGATCACAACCTAGTATCAAATTATGCAAGTGTGTAGAAATAGATCAAAAGCATGAAAAGATGCACACAAGCTTGACACATAAGAGATTTATTTTAAGTCCAAATCGAAATGTTTTCAGAACAAGGAGAATACCTCGTGATCCTTGCAATGTGCTTAGTAGATTCTACCTAATTTTTATCAATTTTTGTTGAGCTTTTCCATGCAAGCAAGTGACGAACTCTCCAACAAGCAAACAAGCAAACAAGATATGCAAAATATATTCAACTTATGAAAACCATAGGGTTAGCTCTAAAAATCAATTTTTAGGAGAAATAATAACCATAAATTAATCCAAATGACAACTCATATCATGCATTGAATCATATGAAAAATAAGTGCATACCCATCATAAAATTTTAATTTTTTTGCACTACATTTGACCTAGTCAACAAGATCTGATTTTTTTGATATGATTTTGGCAAAAAAAATAGAAATTTAGAATAGAGATACCTACTAGAAAATAGAGAGTTTTCTAAAAATGCAAAAATTTTAGAAAAATCTCTTCATTTGTACCCTAGAGACCCGTTTTATCAAAACAGACTAGTTTTTGCAAATTGACTATTTGAGCTATTAAATTGCATCCAAATTTAAAACATAAATAATAGACCCCCTATATAATTTTAAGATATTTCTGAAAATGTAAAAATTTTAGAAAAATATGCTGATTTGCGTCAGATATTAATTTTTTATGAAAAATCAAAAAAAAATTATTAAAAATTCAAAATAATTCAAACAATTCTGAATTTTTTTTTGAAGCTTCCGTGATATGTCTACAACTTGTTAAAAAAATTTCAGATCAAAACTCCAAGATTTTTGGGAGATAAAATTAAATCTTTGAAACTTTAGGGTTTTAGCTCCAAGAATCAAAATCAGCATGCAAAGGTGGGTGGCCCCACGGTGGGCGCCAAAAATGTGTGTGTGAAAATTGTACCTGATCTGTAGACACAACACTTAGTAAAAAATTAGAGGTTAGTGATAATCAAAATCGTGCAAAATTGAAAACTATCTAACCAAGCGATTTACTGCCTTCTAGTAGGTGCGAGATTGGTGTTCTCAGATTGTAATTGAGATCAGTGACCTAGACGACACCTAAATGAAGGATTTGAATGTAAAAGATGGATATGAAATTAAATGCAATTAATCTATATTTTTGATATTTTCTATGTAATAAGAATGATAAAAACCGATATGAATCTATGCTAGATGAAATTGATATGCTATGAATTGATCTATCTAACAATGGTATGCAAAGCTATGAAATTCTATGCTATGATATGAAAAATATGCAATTGAAATTGATCTCACAAAGCTTTGAATTCGCAAGTTGATTCTTTCAAGCTCCAATTGTGCAAATTCTCCAAATCTGATATGCTATGATTCCTGTAGAGTAAGTTTGCAATTTTTGAGATGATTGAGAGATAAATTATGAAGAGATGAGCCTTGTTTTTATAGAAATCTAGGGCTTTGGAGGTGCATGGAAAAAAGCCATAAATCACTCAAATAACTCAGGTTGATTTTTGAGTTATTTTTAAATAACAAATAATTAAGTCACAAAAACATGCAAAAGCTAAGCTTTAACTCAAAATAGAGTTTAGCTTTAATTGATAATTGATAGTTGTCTGCTTTTATGATTGTGCATGTTTTATTTATGAATTAATTTAATAAATAAAGTGATTTATTCTCAACTTAACTGCTTTTTGAAATAAAATAATTGATTTATGGGTTAATCAATTATTTAATCAAATTTTTATTAAAAACTATATTATTAAATAATGACTACTTGCTTTAATTAATTAAATAAAAATTTAATCAATTATTCATAGGATATTTGGATTTATTGTCAAAATTAAATAATACAATTAATAATAGATAGAATTAAATTTAATTACACAATTAAATGGCAAGATATTAAATCTAATTAATTAAATATAAAAATATTCAATTAATCAAGCTTTAGGATAAATGTGATTTATTGCCAAATAATTATAAAATTAAAGATAATTATGATGATTAGGAATATTACTAGGAATATTCCCCGATGCAGAATTTAAGATAATCAATTATGATTCGATGATGTTTTAGATGTGCCTTAGGTTAGGACTTCGATGTCGATTTTGTTCGATTTGTTGATGTAGGAGGTTAATAAACATATAGCCCATTTTTGGGGTATTACAATAGTCACATCATAAGTACAAGTAGCCCGTAACTCAACTTTACACTGATCACTATAATAATTAGACATTAAAGTAATCTTCATTGAAAATTTTTTGACTTCTTTGAAATTGATCCTTATCGATTAATGATGATGTGCAAGAGGGGAGGACAGTCTCGTCATCCCATTCAACAACCGAGTGACTTTTATTATTAGGAATGAATTTTGAATATATCCTATGGGAAGTATTCGCAACCATTCTATAGTAGTTGTTGTTGCATTCATGATTGTGATTATCATTGATGTCAACACAGTGATCTACTAAAGATTAGCAGACCAATAGATAGTGTTTGAATTAGCACACGTGGGATATTGAAGATCAAGCTATGTGGAGTTGAGGATTCAATCTATGATGTTTCATAAGATCATGGTTAAGAGTGCATATGAAAATTCATCTATTCATGACAGTTATATGTAATTCAGTTGAAGCAGTATTTAGGCAGTGTTCCTGAGTAGCAGTTTGTGGAAATCGGATGATACCTCCTGATTGGGATAGAATCTAAGCATGAAAGGTTGTACAAATGATGAATACTATTGTAAAGTTGACTATACTAGTGTATATGACTTAACATAGTGTTGTCATTATGGAAACAAATTCATATAGTGTTTTGGAGTTAGCACACTTGATGAGAAAATTAGAAATTGGCTAAGTGTTGAAGACTAGATAGTGTACAAAGTACCAGCAGCTCAGAACATCAACGCACATGTATTTGACCTAGTTATGGTATGCACCCTAGAAAATAAGTTGGTTAGATTATATTCATGTTTATTCTATGAGTGCATGATTAGATATACAAGTACAATAAAGTTACAAGCAGTTGAAGTTACACAGCCAATGTGTGCCAAAGAAGAATAGAGCAAGCAGTCGACTATTAGTATTTTGGTTTGCGGTTATATTCTTATGTTGTAAAGGATATGCACCTATTGTAATTAGGTTTCCAACATGTAATTTTGTTTGTTTGTAGACACTCTTGAGCCAATTCATTTGTAAGTGTTGTATGTAATCGGTTAATGGGCCAACCTAGTTATTTGTCTTGGATGCGCATATAAATATAATATGCACCCATTGTAATTGGTATGAGAGTTAATAAAAGTAGAGTAGAAGTGTGCGAAGAGTTCATAAGATGTATTAGAGCTTTGCAAGATGGTGTAGGAGCACCTAGGCTAGCCTCCATGGTTAGTGTGTTTTTGGGTTGTACTTGACTCTAGCCAAGTCAAGAAGTTAGAATAGGTTGTTTTAGGACCTTAGTAGGTCTATTGCTATGTTGGATAGGTGAGTTATTCATTAGGACTAAGGTCACAATAATAGCCTTTGTTTGTTGTTTATTTAATTTCTTAAGTTAGAAGCTTAGTTTAGGTGAGAGTCTTAAATGTGTTCTAAACATATCTTGTTGTTATAAATATTCCATAAGGTTATAAATGGATTTCAATCCTCAAAACATAGGAGGTTAGAAGCCCAAGAATATAGGAACATGGTATATGTAGAAGTTGCCAAATGTTCAAAAGAAGTTGTCTTCAATTTGGGCAATTATTGCAAAAGAGTGCATGCCATTCAGGTATCTTTGGATCCCTAAGTTATAGGAGGTTATGCTTGACCAAAAAGACCTGAAAGTAAGGAAAATGGAATCTAATGATACTGAAGACAAAGAAATGAGACTCATTCATGCATTGTAATAGTTTTAGAGAAAGAAAAAAGAGCTCTACAAACATTTTTAACAGAGATTTTCTAGTGTTTGTGTTGAAAATCCTATTGGATGGATTAAAATTCTGAATCTAATGCTTATTTCATGTTCTATGTACTATTAGGAAACTTTTTCATTTGAATATCAGGTCGTTTAGAGTTCATCTAAGTTCTAATTTTTGGTGTTCTAGCTCAAGGAGTCCATTTTTAGCTTGTTTTGAGTAGTTTAGAGAGTCATGGCTCCTCCATGAAATCTAACCATGGATAATCATTCATGTTAGATGGAAATGGTAGAGGAGTCATTTTTGTATATATTTTTAGGAGTTAGGAAGTTTGAAAGCATGAGGAACTATTTTATATACTAGGCCCTAGACGAGTTTGTGAAGCCCAGTTAGAGGTCTAGAGGTGAAAGAAGTGAAGAAACATTGCATGGTTGTATGGATTGATACTCCTCCAAGAATTTTTCATGAAGTTAAACATCATATATAACCATTTTTTGAAGATAGAAGCCATACCAATCATTTAGGATTTGGTTTGAACAATTTTTCTATCAAAACCACAGTTCAGTCCTAGAAATTAGGCCGATTAGGCCTCTTGTCCTTGTTAGTAGGAAGCACCTGTACGGTCACCGTCAGACCCACAAAATTTGTGAATATTTTAAAAATTCCAAAAGGGTATCCGAATCAAGTCTTATTTTTTCAATTTTTTGGAAAATTTTTGTAAGAAATAGCAAAAGGTGACTGGTAAGGGCTACTAGAATTAGGCCTATTTTTAAGGTCAATTCATGATGATTCATGGAATCTGATAAGAAGATGATTGAAGACCCCTCCAAAATGGATCAAATGGGAAAGAATAGGAACTTTTTCATGTTGGAGAAGACCCCTGTAATGTTGGAGAAATTTTATGGAGATTTGGCACTTAGAGCCTTCTAAGTGAGTGTGGAGAAGTGAATCAAAACTAAGGTGTTGATCATTCAAGGTGAAGTTTTCATAATAGAATCTTATAAGAAGAGTTTGAATAGGTATTAGTTAATGATCTAAGCCTATTGGAAGATCCTATAAGGGAATAGGATACTAGGAGGCAAGTGAAGTCTCTTAGAGGGTGTGAAAGCTAGCCTTGAAGTTTATCATACATCATATTGGTATCAGAACTTGGTTGATCAAGCTTGTGGTTAATGTTGCAATCTTCTGAATCAGTAGGAGAGAATACACTAGATAAAGAAATGGTGAATAATTATGAATTAGCAAAGAAGGTTGAGGAACAAGAGGAGGATAAAAAATTGCTAAGGCAAAGACTAGCTCAAATGGAGCAGCTCTTGTGTGAAGTCCAAGACAAAGGAGATAAGGTCAAGGATAAGATTGACCAAAAGGAAGAAGTTGAAAGAAGGGAGAAGGAATTAGAGTTGGAAGAAGAAGCACCAACACCTAACCCTATTCTTCCTGAAGAGCCATTCTTAAAGGCATTAAAAGCATTGAGTGGTAAAGCTTTGGAAGGTGTCCCACTATTTAGTGGACAAATGGATCCAGATTCAGTTGTGGATTGGATTGATAGCATAGAGAACCATTTTGAATGTGATGGTATCTCTAAGGCAAAAAAATTTATGGTGGCCAAGTCTAGACTAAGATGTTTAGCTCTTACTTGGTGGAAGTTTGTGCAAACTGAGAGAGAGAAGGATGGAAAAGGTCCTATTGTGACATGGAAGGGTATGGTATCCAAAGTCAAGAAAACCTACCTTCTTGATGACTATAAAGTCCAAATGTATAGAAGGAGACATAATCTTAGGTAAAAATATTTGGATGTCCAAGCCTCCACCGAGGAGTTTCAAAAATTGTGTTTGAGGTCCAAGGTAGTTGAAGAAGAGAGCATCAAGCTTGCAAGATACTTGAATGGCCTCAAATGGTCTATTCAAGAGGAGATGAGTCTAGTGAACTTCAAATCCATCAAGCAATGATATCAAATGGCCTTGAAGATAGAGGAGAAAAGTAAGAGAAAAAAAGAAACCTCCAAAGGCAAAGGCAAAGATACCAAAGGTCAAAGAGGTGGCTATAGTGGAAGAAGTTTTTATTCAAGAGCTCAATGTGAGGTAAAATTTAGTGAGCAACAAGAAGGGAGCTCAAGTAGGTGGTAGAGGAAGAAATTGTAACTCTAGCTTTCGAGGAAGAAGTGGTGGCTCATCACAAGGAGGAAGAGGAAATTATTTTTCCAATACGAAGTGCTACCATTGCAATCAAATGGGGCACCCTACCTATAGATGCTTGGAGAAAGGTGGTTCATCACAAGGAGGTGATAAGAGGACTAATTTAATTCAAGATGAGTCCAATGCAATAGATAAGCAAGCTATGGTACCATTAAATTTAGAGGAAGGAGATAACCTTATGATGAGGAGGACTCTAATCAAGGAACTGGTGAAGGAGGAGCTAAGCCAAAGGAGATCTTTGTTTAGGATCAAATGCAAGATAATGGGGAAAGTATGTAGGGTCATCATTGATTCAGGCTCTATTGATAACATAGTGTCAGAGGAAGTAGTCAGCAAGCTCAAGTTGACAAGAATATCCCATATCAATCCATACAAGGTCACTTGGCTTAACAAAGGCCAACATGTGTTAGTGAATGAGCAAGCATGGGTGGAGTTCTCCATTAGAAGGTACAAAGACAAAGTGTTGTGTGATGTCATTGCCTATGGATGCATTCCATTTTCTCCTAGGTAGACCATGGTAATTTGACCGCCATGCCATACATGATGAAGGAAAGAATTCCTATTCTTTTAAGAAAGATAATGTAACCTTCAAAATTTAGTCATTGTTGCAAGATGCAGAAGTGAAGATAGCAGGTCCAAATGTTCTTATCGTAGGTGAAAAAGATTTCCTAAAAACCATGGAAGAGAGTGAAGGCATAGGCTATGCATTGGTGTTGAAACCAAGCGAGGGAGATGAAGGCAAGGCAACCAAGAAGATTGAATTACCAAGGGAGATTCAAGGTATGTTGCAGACTTATCAAGGCATTGTACGTGATGGACAACCATCAACCTTACCCCTTGAAAGATCCATGCACCATAGGATAGACCTTATCCTAGGAACTATCCTACCTAACAAAGCTTCTTATAAAATGACCCCTCAACAAAATGAGGAAATAGAAAGACAAATACAAGAGCTCTTAGACCAAGGCCTAATTAGGAAGAGTATTAGTCCATGTGTTGTACCCATCATACTTGCACCTAAGAAAGGAGGAACTTGGAGGCTATGTACTGACTCAAGGGCTCTCAATAGGATAACCATAAGGTATAGGTTCCCTATCCCTAGAATTGAAGACTTAATGGATTGTTTAGGTGAAGCAAAGTACTATAGCAAGATAGACTTGAAGAGTGGCTATTACCAAATAAGAATCCATGAAGGTGATGAGTGGAAGACAGCCTTCAAAACCAATTAAGGGCTGTATGAATGGCTTGTCATGCCATTTGGTTTGTCAAATACCCCCTCCACATTCATGAGGCTCATGAATGAAGTACTCAAGGACTACATAGGCAAGTTTGTAGTTGTATATCTAGATGATATAATGATTTTTAGAAAGACAAGGAGTGAGCATTTGGAACATCTTGATATTGTTTTCAAGAAGCTACATGAGGAGAGGTTGATGATCAACTTGGAGAAGTGTGAGTTCATCAAATCAGAATCAGTGTACCTTGGGTTTGTCTTATCACATAGCAATCTAAAAATGGATAAGAGAAAAGTAGAGGCTATCATGAATTGTCCTACTCCAAGGTCAGAAATAGAGGTAAGGAGTTTTCATGGTCTTGCACAATACTATAGAAAGTTCATAAGACAATTTAGTGCAATTTGTGCTCCTATGTTAAATACTATCAAAGGAGGAATGAAAACCAAGTTTGTTTGGAATGAAGATGCTAGTAAGAGCTTTGAGTTATTGAAGGAGAGGATAGATACCCAGCCTATTTTAGTGCTACCAAGCTTTGAGAAGCTATTTGTATACACCCTAAAATGGTCACCTAGACTTTGGGCCCCATTCTTCAATTTATCAAATCCCTGAATCAATGTTTTCAAAAATCAATATTTTTCAAATTATATCAATTTCCTTGATCAAATCTTATTCTATCATTTATTTGATTATGGGCTAACCATTTTATCCTAAGTCTTTATTTATTTAAAATGAATTTCCTCCCCTTTTATTAAATAAAAAGCCCCCACTTTTCCTCTTATCCTAAGTTGCACAAATAATGCATTATTCTTATTTTATAAAAAGAAGAAAATGTCTTTATGTCTTATATGGACACAAAATTCAACTCTTATTTTCTCATTGGAGGAGCTTTGTGCACATGGATTGCTCCTCTTTCAAGATCCACCATTGATTAAATCTTTTGCCTCTTAATCTCCATGGTCCATTCCTTTTCAATTCTTTTAAAAGGAGAGCTCTTTTCTCATTCTAGGATCCCCAACTTTGAATGCTAATCTTATGCTGCAAGATTTCTTGGAGACTTTGGAGCTTTGGAGATCTTCATGCATTTAGCTTTCATTCTTGCATTCTTAGCTTAAGCTTTCATGGCATCTAGCTTAGTTTCCTTTATGCTCTAGCTTAGCTCACATAGTTTAATTATAAAGGCTTGTAATACTTTTATTTTCCTTTCCATAGCTTAGATTGCATCTTCATTCTTAGCATAGTTGCATTGCATCTTCATCTTGATTCTTGAAGATATTAGCATTCTTTCCCTTATCCCCTTGAATCTCCCATTGTGTGGTTTTCTAGCAAGGTTGCATGCTTCAATAGCTCTAGCTAAGAGAACTATACACATCCTTGTGACTCCATGCCTAGGGAGCTCTAGGTCACTTTCTCAAGGTGTCCCATTCATGGATTCTCTTGGAAGTAATGACTTAGAGAGGTGCACAATTTAGTGTGTACATTTTTGGTGCCCACCGTGGGGCAGAACACTCTTGTTTTGTCCTTCTTTTTATTCATTTCCGTCAATTTTTTGTCATCATTTTTTCTTGTTGTTTCGGTTCTCTATTTTTATGATAGATTATCATGTGATAGTTTTCCAGTATTGTGCAATATTTTATTGCATACCCATGTGATACATTTCCACTAAAAGTATCATTTAGTTATACGGGACTCTATCGCACTATTATTTTGTATTTTGTCGCATGTAGGTAGCACGAAATATCATACAGGGATAAGGTATCACACCAGTATACAGTGAAGTATCATACAATTCCTTCTTTGATAGAACTATCGTACAGGCCTGACAGTGAGTAATTTTGGACATTTCTTTACAATATTTGATTTATTTTCTTCAGATTTTTTATTTGTTGTGGTAAAACAGAGGTTTATTTGCAGATTATTCTTGATTTTGATGTGCTAACCATTATAGGGCTAACAAGTTGTTCTTGTAGGTGCTTTCATTGCTTGAATATTTTCTTAAAATAATGCATGTCAAAGCTCTAAATGCATAAGGGCTACTAATTGTTTTTGTAGGGCTGCTCAATGCATAAAAACCAATCAAGTGCTTGTTTAATTGCTTTCATTTTAAGTGCGGCATATACTGGTTGTTTCTTTTCATAGGCACTTAATATCTTGTTGTAGGAATCTTTTGGTGGTAGGAGAGTATGCTCTTCACCCTTGTGGTGAAATAGAAATCTTGACCCATCTTTGGATTTTGAAGGCAAGAGGGTAATTGAACCTTTGCTTGGTGTGTTTGGGAGAAATTTTTGAGCTAGGAGAGTATGCTCTTCAGCCTTGAGGTGAACTAGAAATCTTGAAACTCAAAGGTTGATCCACTCTTTGTTTAGTTTTATAATCCTTTAGCGGGCCCGCTCTTGAGCAATCAAGAGGAATAACCCAAGTGGGGACAAGCTTTTCATCGGCTATTCTGACCCACTATAAACCCAAGACTATCAAGGACACAAAACCTTGGTAGACGTAGTACTTGTCTTCGCTTGATGTGAGTACTTGTGTGATTGTGACCATGAAGAAAATGTTGAGCAAGAATGATTAAGGTACTCTTGTGGCCGTGAGGTCTGTTACTTGCCACAAGGTAAGGAGTCCCTTTGGGGAGCAAGAGGGGTATTATGAATGGAAGCCCTTAAGAACCATAGATAGAAGCCACCCTATTTTTCCACTTAGCTTCTTGGTGCAAGGATTGATCCTAGTGGACTAACCTAGATCACCCCAAGATTACTCACCATCTATGTTCCTTTGGTTGTGTCATTGGCACTTCCACGAAAAAGCCAATATCTATTGTGGGCAACCACTTTGTGTGAGGCAATGGGACATCAAGTGTGGGCCAAGTTGTTAAGTATTGAGCCTTTGTCTTTTTAGGCTAGTAAGCGATTGAAGTGTTCTCACTATGATCTACCCATGTAAACATTCTCAAACATCAAACATCATGGTAGCATTCATAGGATTTCTTGCTTTGATATCACAGTTTCTTATCTTGGCAAGGTTGCTTTTGCCCTTGTGCAAGTGTTTTATGACATGTTTGATCACCTACTATTTGCAAACTTGTCTGATTACTACTAGTACTATGTTTGAAATCAAAAAATCCAACCATCAGATTGAAACATTGATTGAATTACCCTCAAAAACTAAAATTTAAACACTCACTGGTCAAGAGTCGTATGATCTTGAAATATCATCGCACACTGTTCTAAGATTTATCATGCGATAGTTCATTGCTGCACAACTATCGCATAGCTTGCCTAGATTTTATTGCACAAGCTACCTAGAAACTATCACATAATCTCTATAAGAAATATCGCCTAGCCAGATTATATCACCCCAGTATTCTATGAACTGTCACACGGAGTCTTTTTTTGCTATCTTTCTGATTCATGCCATTTTCAATCTTTCTTTGATCGATCCAGATTTTAGTAGGTTACTTACTGTGTCACTAGAAGCCTATTTTTACCTTGAGTTCTTGTGTTTAGACCCCTTGAATTAGTATTCTTTGATTTTACAAAGTAATCTTGCTTGTCATTGATAAGTTAGGAATCATCCTTGTTGAAAAAGTAAACCTTTAGATTCTTTGGTAACACACTTGGAGAGTCTTAGTAGTCTCTTGTCCAAATCACTTCCATCAAAAAATCAATTTCAATTATATAATTTGGTTAAATCCATCCTCCTGATCCATATGTGTTAGGATACTTATCCTTTTATTATACACCTCTGTGGCAGTGTTGGTTTATACCTCTTGTCAGCTTTCTATCTTACCATCTCTTTTTGGACAATTGAACACTTTCACTATCCTAGCTTGGTATCAACATTTTGTAGGGTCATCTTATCACCAAGGGTCTTTTTCTTTCATGTTAGTTATGACAAGGTACCAAGTTATTCAAGGAAAACAACCTCAAGTTGTCTTTAATCAGTTACCCTTAGTCCAAACTCGTCAAAAGAGTAAGGAAAAAGAGCCTGTCTTTGATCAATCCCCTAGGAGCAAGTTTGAAGTTTGGTTTGACCCAAAGAGAAATCCTAGTGAGTTGACTACCTCTTTAGCACCTTCTCAATCAAATATGGACACGAGTTACACTCTGACTAGAAAGGAGAGAGAAGTGATGGATCAAAATCTTGATGACATTTTTCACAGACATAGGGATACCATGCTATTTGATGATGACAATCAACCTAAATCACCCCCCATCAACACAAGATATTTAGATGCCCATCAGAGAGCTAAAAGGTATACAAGACGAGCTCACCAAGATGAATGGTCACAACATGAAGACCAGAACAATGAACCTTGTGATGCTCATGTGAATGCAGCATTTACTAATGAATTGCTCAAACATTTGAGGCCCAACTCTCCACTCAAAACAACCTCAAGGTATGCGAATGAAAGGCTTAAAAGAATTGAACATGAAAAGAAAGCCTTTTTGGATGAACAAGCCACTAAAGAAGAGAATTTTAGACTCCTAGAGGTGGAGCAACAAGCCTTGCTAGAATTGAAAAGAAAAGCATTTCAAGAAGAGCAAGATAGGCTTTTAGACCAACAACTCAATGACCAATTCAATAATAGGGGTACCAATAGTGGAAACAACTCTCCACCATCTACTCCCTCAAGAACCCCATGAAGCAGAAGGTGGTCAAGGACCCCTTCAAGATCTCCTAGTCCTAGAGGAAGAAGGATTTCACAACATAGGAGACAAACACCTCCTAGGAACTTGAGACAACCCTCCCAAAGAGCTCATCATGACTCTCAACATGGAGGAAGTAGTGCAAGTTTTGATGATCAAGACTTTATGAGGATAAAACAAGAGACACTATTCCAACAATATGTGGTGAAGTATCTAGATCAAAAAAAGGATAAGTTCCTAGAGAGCTTGATCAACAAGGGTGCCAGAGTCCCTTACAACTTTGATGTGGATAGGAAAATCAAGAAGCAAGGACCCTCTCAAGAAGAGGAGATCAAACAACTCAAGTGTATGATGGAAAAGGTGTTGGCACCTAAAATCTCCTTTTCACTTGACTCTATCTATCCCAATCCTTTCAAAAAAAGTGTGAGTATGAAGGATTTTCCTAGAAAAGTTGAAATCCCCTAGTATGACAAGTATGATGGCAATGGTGACCCACATGATCATGTGCGCCAATTCTACATCATGAGTTTTGAGTTTCAACAAGATGACTCCTATCTTATGAGATTATTTCTGAGGAGTCTCAAGGGCCAAGCCATGGAGTGGTTTACCAACATAACCCCTCCCATCAAAACCTTCAAAGAACTTGTCCACATATTTGTTCAACATTTTTCATACAACTTGTCAAGATCAGTCACTATGTTAGACTTGTGCAATTTGAAATAGAACCAAGGGGAATCCTCTGTTGCCTTCTTACAAAGATGGAGATGATTATGCTCTCACTATTCTAGGACTATTCCTGAGCATGAAAGGATCGATATCATTGTTAGCAACTTGGTACCTAAAATGCGATATGAGGTTCAGAAGATGGTCTTTGATTCCTTCGACACTATGGTCGAAACAGCATGTCAGAATGAGGATGTCTTGAAAGACCAAGGCATTTTGACCAAACATAACAATAACAACAATGGTCTGAATACTAACACCTCTAATAAGGACAAAGGCAAGAACTTGCACTAGAACAAGAACAAACAAGTAGTCAATGATGGAGTTGTGGACTCATCTCAACCCAAGGATCAAGGTGTCCTTCATTTGTCTAGTGTAGTTCAAGCTATGAAGCTCAATATATCCTCCAACCAACAAGAGCATAAACCAAAGTATCAGGATAAGCCTAAAAAGGAGAGGCGATAATTTTCTAAGCTTGGTGACTTGTATGAGGATGTTTTCAAGATGCTTATCACCAATAACCTTGCACAACCTCAAGATCCAGCAAATTTCTACATACCTAATGTTAAGCCACATTGGTGGAATGAAAAAGCTTTTTGCAAATTCCACAATGGCATTGGACATGACATCGAACATTTCTGGAAACTTAAGCACATTATTCAAGATCTTATTGAGAGTGGAAAACTTCAGATTGATGGGTTGAACACCAATGCTAATCATAAGGCTTTTAAGAATCCTTTGCCTAAATATGAAAAGGGGGAAACCTCTAAAACCAAGAATGGCAAGACCAAAATCAACTATACCTACATAGGTGTAGAAAATGTGGTCAATATGCTTGAAGTGGTGGAGGAAAATCTTAACATGATGAGGGACAAAGATCCTTATGGTTATGATGTGTTCTCTCCTCCTATATTTGATGAAGAACCTATGATTGTGCTTAGAGGTCCTCACTCTCAAAGGTCATCCCAAGCTCTTAACGTTGTTACAAGAAGTCAAAGCCAAGGTCCTGTGGTTATTAGAGGTCCTAGTTCCAACCAGTCTAGCAAACCCAAGCAAGTGACATCCAAGAATGTCACCACCAAATCAGTTGTGAGTCCTCAGCTCAATTATAACCTTGTTGATCAACTACAAAGAATGCCAGCTTAGATTTCAATCTTTGAGCTTTTAGAATTATATCCAAGACATAAATAAATCCTTGAGGATGCTTTGCGTGTAGTAAATATTCCTAACAACATCGATGTTGACCAATTCCAGAACATGGTTAACCACCTTGCCATCCCTCATTACCTAACATTCTCAGAAGAAGATGACAAAGCTTTGAACCATCTGTATAATCTTTCCTGTCACATCAAATTCATGATTCACAAGACCCGTGTCAGGCGTGTGTTGATTGATGGGGGTGTTGGGCTCAAAATTTGTTCTTTGAGTCTGTTGAAGATACTGGGCTATTCTGAGAAAGTTATTGATACCCAAAAGAAAATTACCATTAAAGCCTATGATGAGGCAGAGAGAAGTTCTAAAGGGCTGGCCATCCTTCTTGTCAGGATTGGTCCTGTTGAAAAGGACATTTTGTTCCAAATTGTTGATGTTGGTCCTCTAGCATATAATATCCTACTTGGTAGACCATGGATCCATGACATGCAAGCAATTCCATCCACCTACCACCAATGTGTTAAGTTTCCCTATAATGGAGTAGAAGTCTACATACCCAAGGATAGCACATTATCTGTAAATGCAATTTTAGTTAGGACTCATGTTCCTCTCAATAGGGAAGCTGAGGATTTTGATGCAACCCTAGCATAGTGCAAGAATCAGTTCAAGTCCATAGACCTTGGTATGGGGGGGTATCAAATTGACTCCTCTACTAAAAAGTCAGTCTCACCTAGATCCTATGGAAAACCTTCACAAGAGATGTGACCTTCATCTTCAGCCATGACTTTGTTTGGTACATTTGTAGAGTCCTCAGTGCCTATCCAGGATGAAAAGGAAGAGGTGGTTGTCAAGGACTGGATCTATAGAGAAGATAAGTACATGCACAATGAAAACTTCTCTTCCTCTCCTAAGACATATGGAAGAGGGTACACTCTTGTCAAAAATATGGGCTATCCAGGTCATGGTCCCCTTAGTCACAAGTTAGATGCTAGAGCTAAACCACTCAATCATGCTCTTTTTGGGTGCAAGTCTAAGAAGAAGGTTGGCCTAGGGTTTGAAAATCATGACAAGAAAACTACTCCTATCCTTGCTACGATGGATAGTGATGATGAATCAAACTACATACCCAATTTGAAAAATCAATAGGATAGGTGTGAAGATTGGGTCCCTTCCATGAATCTCCTTTAGGGAGACTCAGACACTCTAGTTGCCTGTACAATAGTTTTAGGCCTACAACAAGAGGAATCTGCTACTAAAGATCCTATCAGAGAAGGTGTTATCCTTGGTGACATTAAAGCCTCTACCTCAAGGCCTCATAAATATGCTTGGTGTAAACATCCCAGTCATGATTTAGATACAGACTCACATGAGTATGAGTGGGAATCTCTATCTGATTCTTCTACAGTTGACATGGACATTGATATTGTCCATACTTATAGTTCCCAACCTAAGGTAGCTAATGAGTCTAGTGTAGGATTAGTCTATTCAAGTCCATGAGTCACTTTAGTGGATGATGCTTCGCTTGGTAAAATAAATCCTGATTTGGGTACCTTAGAGGGATACTTGACAGACCCTAACTCTGCAATCACCACAGATGATACCATTCGTATCCACAACATTGAACCTGTCATTAACCTACCCCTCCCTAATCCCCACCTAATTGATTGGTCTCAATGATATCAAGAGCCTCAACTCTTAACATTCCAAAATGACAATGAGATAGCATGTCACCTAAATTCCCTTGAGCCTGTAGTCTCTTCCACCAATGAACCAACTACAAGCATGACAAAACTAGATATCAAGTACCTTAGTCACAAAATGAAAAGAAAAGAAAAATATAATAAAAGTTCTGATGGCGAAAACCACTGTGTGGTGGTGTTGGAACCTAAAAAAGTAAAAATAAAGGACATATCCAAGGGTGAAAAACTCTCTGAGGCACCTAAGGATGAGGTACTTGATCATCTCCCAAGTTACTTTCAAGACAGATCTTTAGTGCTTGTCGAGCCTACACAACCAATTAATTTGGGTAC
This sequence comes from Chamaecyparis obtusa, assembly GCA_027943335.1. Classification (NCBI taxonomy): domain Eukaryota; kingdom Viridiplantae; phylum Streptophyta; class Pinopsida; order Cupressales; family Cupressaceae; genus Chamaecyparis; species Chamaecyparis obtusa. Next base: position 526,309 of record BSBK01007591.1, on the reverse strand, counting down.
AGAAGAGGCTCCAAAAATAGTGCATTTGGCTCAGTCTCTATCAACACAAGAAAAAGAGGCATATACCAAGTTCCTACAGAGTAAGAAAATTAATTTTTCTTGGACTTACTCAGACATGCTAGGGTTGGACATGTTGGGTATATTCTTAATTTTCTGAGGTTTTGTCAAATTTTTGGTTTCATCTCCTTGCAAGCATTTTTGCCTGGTTAGGGTCTATAAAATTCTTTGAAATTGCCATGACAAAAGTTTGAAACCCTTACCCTAGGTCTTGTCCTTAAAAAGTTTGAATTCATGTAAAAAACCCTCAAGTCAACCCTAGTTTCTTATAAATCGCAGTTGCTTTTTGGTTGCTTAAGTTCCTTAATTGTGCATGTGATTGTTTCTATGGGACGTTCGCTGAGTCACGTAATGTAATTTCACATCTTTAAGGTTTTCGGCGATCTGGTGAATGTGTCAAGCCTATGTTAGGTTTCATGTTCAGTCGCATAGTCTCTAAGTCTTTCAGTGGATACCTCAACCATTCGACGAATAGGCGAATGTATTCAAAGCTTGTTAAGTGTTTTCTTTGTTCGCTAAGTCACCAAGGTTCCTAACGGTTATCAAAACCAACTAGCAAATTGGTGATAAGTGTTGTCTCTTAGTCACTAGTTACTTGGTGGTTTCTTGCAAGCTTTTGGCGACCTAGCGATAACGGTTATCGCTCATTCTCTGAATCGAGCGGTTAAGGGTTATATCAATTGGCGACCTAGTGAATACCATTGATTGGTGTCAAGATCAACAGTTATGTTTTAATCTCAACATCTTTTAGGTCCTACATCTTTGACTTGGTGAATGAGTGACTGAGCACTTGTATTACTATCCTCTAAATCTGGCGGCTTTGACAATTTGATGTAATAAATTGGGCAGAGGTAAGGTTCTCTTTGTTTGCTTATTCTTGAAATAAGTTAGTAAAGTTTTAAATGATCTAGTGATTCAGTGAATCATGTGGTTGAAAGTTCTCTTAAAATAAATGTGAAGGTTAAAAGTATTTGGTGAATGGGTGAATCAAAGGATTAGCAGAGTATTAAGCTTTCAGTCGCTTAATCACATGATTTGATGGTTAGTGTTTGAAGTATTGGGTGATTCAGCAAACCTTTAGTTCATTGAGTCTCGCAATAAAAGGATAAGGCTTTTTTTGATTCAAAGAATTAATGAGGATTGTTGATTAAGTCTATGATCAACGGTTGAATCTAAATCACAGCTTGAAGCTAGCAGTTAAGAAAGAATTCAATGATTCAGAGGAAGGCTTGTTCACTAATTTGTGTAATATGCATGAAGTTAAGATTTGGATTGAGTGGATAAGAAGAGTCTTTAGTCACCAAATCTTGAGATAACTTGACACTTAACCAGAACATTAAGCAAATAAGAGGTAGCCTTAGTCGCTGATTCACTAAGTAATGACTGTAATCATGTTTGGTTATATTCAGCTTGTTTTCTAGTTCGCTGAAAGATGGGTGAGTTAAGAGTTTGATTCCAAGAATGCATGAAGGCTTTGGTCACCAGTTCTCTAAATATAAACTAGGGTTAGCATTGTATTAAGCGAATAGGAGGAAGCCTTTAGTCACTGATTCACCAAATAGGCCCAGTTGGAGAAAGTAATAAAGGGAAAGCTAGAAACTATTGCTACATGGATAAAGGTATGCTATCAAGATGGAAAGAAAAGCAATCAGCCATCCAATCATATATCAAGGGAGGATTTTGTGATGTAAAGAGGTTTAAAGTACAGAATTGTAATCACTGCCTTTTTGCTCTATTTTCAAATTGTTTAATCTATCTGTCAACATCCAAACACCAGCTAGCTCAAGTTTGAAAATTGATGGTATGTGAAATTGAATGTGGGAGCAATTAAGGATTGATTTGCAATGATTTTGGTAGTTTTACACATCTGATCCGCATTGATAAATAAGCTTAACTCATTGTTTTATGTGTCCAAAATCATTCAGGGAGAATTGTGTTTGCTGAAGCATTTTTTGAGCACCAAGTGAATCAAGTTTGCAGAATTGAGAGCAGTTGCAAGAAAAATGAGTCAACCAGAGTAGAATGTAGTTTCTTCTAGTAGTGAAGCAAAATCTAAAGGAGGTGAAGATAAAAACAAGCTGAATTATTTAGATGAGTTCATGAAGTTGTTTCCTAGTTCTAGCTAGAACAAAAGAGCTCCCGATGATGTCTTTGAAGATGTTCTAGGGCTTTGCAAAGATCCTGTCATACCAAATAGCATAGGTTATACTATTTTCAACTTCTTTTTATGGAAATAGAGGTAAGCATGTTCCTGTGTGTAATGGTTGGGCTTTGGGTTTGGGGAAATTAGTTGTCCCTGATGTATTCTTAGATGTGGATTTAATTGTTGCACTAGCTAGGCATTATGACCCTATTTCCAAAACAATTAGAAAAGAGGACTAATCACCTTTGGTTACTCTTGATAGGGGTTCTTTCATGAAAGCCTTTAGTTTCTACACGTATTCCTCCATAGAAATTGACCTAAGCCAAGAAAGAGAGAGGTACAAAAATAACATAGGGTCAGTAAAGGACCAAATGATGAAGTACATCCCAAAATAGGATAAATATATAGCTCCCCTCCCTGCTCACATGAATGCCCCTTGCCAATTTAAATCCCTCCAGCACTATATGAGGCAGACTTGCTATGGGTTGTGTAGGGTTTTGGTAATTGATGGGGATGCAGAGTTCTTTCTAGCTAATCTGTTGATGATAATCTTAGACATCTAGAACCCCCTAGTAAATACTGATTATGATTACATTCAGTATATAATTGATAGAATGCATGAAGGGTTGATATCTGTTAAGGAAAGTAAGAATCCCATTAAGTTCATGCATTATTCAGTGTTAATGCACTTAATTTTGTTCTTCAACATCAATAGCTTTGATTTGAACATGCTGAAACCAAGGTTTACCTTCGAAGGCCAGCATAATCTAGTATAATTATGGGTGAGGAAATGGAACTCTTCTTCAAATGAGGGTGACTTCTATGTTTTCTAGAATTTCATTTTTTATCCCATTATAAAGATGATAGGCATAAATGTTATAAGGATATCACCAAGGGTCCTTAAACTCCTAAGACCTAAGCAGTTTGTAGAGAAGTGGGAGGGAGACCATAACTGGGCTGATTTTTACTTCGGGGAAAATTCCACAATCTTGAGAGTCTACGGTTGCCCCCAGCCCCCACATTTGTTACCAAAATTTGTGCCACCAAGAGTTGCCTATTTGGAATTCATTTGGCAGCTGATGTGGATGGACAAAGAGATTTTGGCCCCCCATAAGAAGGGTACTTTCACACCTAGGCAGTTCAAAATTGGTGTTTTCTTGATTGGCAAGAGAGCCTTCCCACAAGTCACTGCATGGTTAAATCAATTCAAGATGGTGTTTGGTTTTTGTAGACATGTGGACCCTGAGGGTTTTATTAGGACTGCAAGGTTAATCCTAATCCCTAATATTGCTATCATCAAGGAACGTGAAGGCCTTGATGAAGAGGATATAATCAGAAATGTTGTAGATATGGATGAAGTTAAAAGGAGGTGGAATAGGTTCTTTGATTTGATATATCTATCAAAATAGGTGACAGCAGCCCAACTTCCTTTTGAGGGTTTCTTCCGTAACCTTCCTTATTTGAAAAGAATTGACAAGATGATAGAGATGCATGACACTCTATCAAATCAGTTGGAGAAATTGATTGACCAAAAGCAACCAAAGAAAAGGAAGGATTACTCATCTTCTAATCAAGAGGAGTTTTCTGATGAGTCCCAAGAAGGGAATAGCCCACCACAAGTTGGGGATGTATAGATTACTAAGCCTGTTGAAGATCAACCAGAGGTAGAGAATGTCCAAGAGCCACCTTTGAAGAAGCAGAGGCTTGAGGAAGGAGAGTCTTCAAGGCAAGGAAAACAAAAGAAAGGTATTGATAAAGCATCTTCTATTATTCCTGGTGATAGGGCCTACCATCATCAATTGAGGAAAGCAATTAGAGCCAGCAAGAGGGTGGCCACTAATCAAGAAAGTGATGAGAAATCCCTGTAGGTAGGACAGGATATCAGAGAGGTGTATCAAGAGGAGTTTTTGAGTGATGATCAATTTATTAAGAGTGAGGAATTCAAGAGCTTCCTTATTTGGAGGAAACATGAAGAAGTGAAGAAAGCTCTACCTAAAGGAGTGGAACCAAGTCAAGAAACTTTGAGAGCTCTAGGATCTTATGATCCTAGTCTTGATCCTATAACTATAGATGAAGCTAGAGAACTAGTTAAGTCAAGTGGAATGCTATTGACTCGAAGGTGGGATTTGAATTTTGTGTTCATCATTGATTCGATAAGAAAGAAACCATAGGGTAGCCTATCCTATGAGGTCCATATTGGTGATATGACTAGAGGCAGTGGCTATGACCCTAAATCTCAAGCTATTGCAATGTGGTCTCTTGCCCCTAAGACTCAAAAGCCAGCTTTATTGAGTATAGAAGATCAGATGGAAGGCAATAAGATCATATGGACTGTGCAAAACACAACTAACCTTGAAGTTTCCAAGGAAATGACTCATTGGGCTAACTTGAATGAAGCAAAAATAACTCAGTTATCTAAAAGATATTCAAAATTGTTTGAAAGTTCAAGTGTAGTTGCTAAAGACAGAGATTTGAAAATGATGAGAATCAAACAGTTAGAGGATGAGTTGGTAGAAGTGAAAGTCAGGCTTGAAGAGGCTTCAAAGGTAGTCATTCCTCCTCCTTTTTAGATTAAGGCCCCTATTCAGATTAATGAGGAAGTACCTGAGAAACCTGCTGAGGACTTACAAAAGATAAGGATAGATGCATCTTTGGACACTGTGGCAAAGATTGTGCAATATAGGTGGGATAAAATAATAGAAAGGATGGAAATAGTTTATCAATTAGTTAGTCAATTGCACTAGGCCAATGGAAAGGTGAATGAATCATTGGCTGCTCTGGAGCCACTTCATAGCATTTGGTCTAGGAGAATTTTTTTATTTGATAAACTTGATAGCCTACAAGAGCATAAGCCTGAGATCCCTGGGGTGGTGACTAAAGTCTTTAAGAAGATTAGCCTAGTTAGTGTTGTTTTAAAGTTTTTTAAGGGTAAGTCTAACCAAGTAAAGGCCAAGTTGACTATGTTTGATAAGAGTTATAGCAGGTATCTACCTCCAATATGTGATGATAGTGGAAGTATGGTTAGTTTGGAAGAGTGGAAAATGTTAATGGATCATCTAACAATTACACAAGATGTTTTCCTTAGTGGTAACAATACTTTGGATTTGGAGAGGTGTAACAACATAATTGAGAGTTTGTTCAAGATTGAAAATGACTGTGTAAGGTTTGCAGTGGAGGAAAAGAATATAATTGACTCCATGTGGAATCAGTAGATCAGATTACTACAGGAATTGTAGACTTACAACTGGCCATCTGATGATGATGTGGTAGCTTGGGAGAAGTTAACAATAAAGAAGAAGAAGAAGCTAGTTGTCCAACTTATAGAAGAGGAAGAAGAATAGAATGCACTTGGCACCTGATCTAGAATTTGAGGGAGAGCATGTTCAAATAGAGGGTGATGTAAGTTAGCCAGATGGTGGTCATCATTCATGCAACAAATTTAGCAACTACTCTAAAATATCCTTAGACAAAGGTGCCACCTATGAAATTGTTGAGAAGTGGATAATTGTATTCTGTTGTTTTGATAAAATATCTTTTAGTTTGTACTTTTGTCTTTAGTGAAAGATCTTTTCCCAGCCATCCGAAGCTTGTTGTGTCCTTTAAGGATTCCAAGATGGTTGTGGGTATATATAGAAAGTTTTTGCTATTTTGTAGAGGTGGAGAGTACCTTGTAAAGAGGTTCTGAATACAAAACCTTATTTTCTAAAAAAGTGAGAGGATACTGTATCAACACATTTGATCATTAATATAAAATATTGGAGCTCTATTACTACTATTTTGTTGTCTTCGTGTATGGATGTTTTAGTTTTCTTATGCATTCAAATTGTAAGGCTTTTTTAATGCATTGTTCACAAGGTGAATATAGGGGTTAAACTTAAGTTTCTTTCAAGGAAAGAGTAAAATCTTAGGGGAGATCTCTGTGAATTAATAATCCATGTATGAATTTGATGACAATTGTCAGAATTAAAAGGATGGGATGCTAGGCATGTCATTTGAGTTTCAGTATACTTGTCTTGATAGATATATGTGGGGGTAGGGTTTGACTCTGATGCCCAAGTGGATGAGGCACTAGTTTTAGATCCATTTGCATCTGTTGCCACCTAAAATATAAACAACTGATTCATTTTACTTTCTCTGCACAATCTCTATTTGAATTCTGTGACAAGTTCATGGATGTATTTTGTAATGCTTTATAGAAGCAATGAATAAGGTTAACCTTCCTTGAGTTCAAATCTAAAAAGAAGAAGGATGAATATCCTTAAGCCACTGTTGTTTGGCATTACTTTCATAATTTCTATCATAGTATTGTGTATCAAGATCATTTGGGCCATGCTCAGAGTTGTAACATCTTATTGAGTTGATTTTGAAGGCAATGACAAAGAAGTGAAGGAGCTAGTTGACAATTCAGAGCTCAATCAAATAGTGAATTGATATAGGTACACCCGCCTAATTTTTCATACTCGAAGTGAAGAAGGTTTTTCTAACCTTAACACCTTAGTGCTTACATTTTGTTAGATTGTATCTATTGGGATTACATGAGTTTATGGGAATTTAATCATCTACAGATTTAAGCACTAATAGGACACTAATCTCATTATTCATCACTTGTCCATAGCTCCAGGTATAAAACTAGTGAAACAAAAATTGAGGAAAATGCATCCTCACATAGCTCTTCTCATCAAAGCTAAACTAGAAAAACTCCTCAGTGCAGGATTTATAAGGGCCATTAATTATGCCGAATGGATATCCAATATTGTACCAGTTTCAAAACATGACAAGTCTATTCATGTCTGCATAGATTTTAGGGTCTTAATAAAGCATGCCCAAAGGATGATTTTCCACTTCCAAACATAAACATGATAGTGGACATGACCGTGGGTTATGAGATCTATTCTTTAATGGATGGTTTTTTTGGGTATAATCAAATCAAAATAGCTCCTAAAGACCAGGAAAAGACTGCATTCACTTGTGCATGGGGTACCTATTGCTGGAACATTATGCCATTTGGATTGAAGAATGCAGGAGCTACCTACCAAAGAGCTATGACAACCATATTTCATGACATGATGCATAAGAATATGGAAGATTATGTGGATGACACCTTGGAAAAATCTAAAAAAAGGGATACACACCTAGGTGATTTGGAAGTCATTCTAGATCATATGGAATAGTTTCAATTGAGATTAAATCCAAAAAAGTGTGCATTCAGAGTCACCTCTGGAAAACTTCTAGGGTTTATTATTTTAGCAAAAGGAATAGAGGTGGACCTAGAAAAAGTTCAAGCAATCTCCGATATGCTACCTCCCAAAAACATCAGCCAAATGAGGAGTCTTCAAGGATGCCTTCAATCTATAAGGAGGTTCATTTCACAACTAGTAGATAGAGCTCAACCCTTCAATAAGACTTTGCACAAAGGGGTTAAATGTGTCTGGAATGAGGATTGTCAGAAAATCATGGACCAAATCAAGAAATACTTAGCCAATCCTCCAATCTTAATGCCTCCTATCCCAGGAAAACCACTCATATTGTATTTTTTAGCAATAGAATCTTCCTTGGGGGCATTAATAGCTTAGCTTGATAACACTAAAAAAGAAAGAGCTATATATTACATCAGTTGTACTCTTGTGTCATATGAGGTTAATTACACTAGTATTGAAAAATCTTGCCTTGCGGTGGTGTTTGCTTCCCCAAAATTGTGACATTACATGCTTGTGCATACAATACAACTCATTGAAAAGATTGATCCTCTCAAATATTTGCTTGGTAAGGCTGCTCTCATAGGTAGACTTTCTAAATGGATGATGATTCTTTTAGAATTTGACATAGAGTATGTTGATTCCAAGGCAATAAAAGGACAAGCTATAGATGATCAATTAGTTGATTTCCCAATTCGAGATAAAGCACCAATTCAAGTTGAATTTCTAGATGAGCACATAATGTACATGACTGCAAGAACATGGAAGATGTTCTTTGATGGCTCTTTCATGAAAAATGGTTTAGGGGTTGGAGTGTTATTTGTTTCTCCTCATGGGTACACAATTCCTAAGTCCTACAAACTATTGTTCCCATGTACAAATAACATTGCTGAGTATGAGGCTTTGAAAAATGGACTTAAAATGGCAATAGAATGGAGAATCACAAAGCTACATATCTATGGGGATTCACAATTAATAATCAACCAAGTTAATGAAGAATACCAAACAAAGGATGAAAAACTGGTACCCTACAAGAAAATGGTTGATTCATTGAGATGATATTTCACCTTTGTTACATTTTAGCAAATCCCTAGAGCAGAGAATAAAGAAGCTGATGCTATGGCTACATTGGCTTCACTTCCTCATCTAGAATAGCATGAGTCAAAATTTGAATTCCTAGTGGAAGAGCTATGCTATCCTATCTATGACTCCCAAGAAATCCAAGTTTTTTGTACCCTTGTTGGCCACGAGTCATCCTGCTATGGTGCCATTTACTCATATCTCTGTGATGGCATTATTCTTGAAACCTTCAACCATTCTAAATGAAGAAACTTAACCTGAAATGCCTCTCATCACACCCTTATCTCTGGTGATCTATATAGGAGGGGTTTAGATGGGACACTTCTTAGGTGCTTCAAAAAGAATGAATCTAAGCAAGTGTTAGCTGACATTCACGAGGGCATTTTTGGAGGACATTCCAATGGTCTTTCCATGGCCCAAAGGTTTCTTAGGGTTGGGTACTATGGGCCTACCATGTAGACAGATGTAGTAGCTTTTGCTAAATCATGCGAAAAGTTTCAGAAACACAGTAACCTGATACATGCTCCAGGAAGGGAGCTTATTCCATCTATATCCCATTGGCCATTTCAATGATGGACCTTTGATCTTGTTGGCCAGATTCATCCCAACTCATCAGGTGGACACAAATTTATCATCACTGCTACTGACTACTTTACCAAATGGGTAGAAGTTGTTCCACTTTCTATTGCCTCAGACAAGACAGTTTCTTTGTTCATTTTAAACCATATCATTTTTTGTTATGGAGTGCCTTCTGAGATAATCACTGACAATGGAGGCCAGTTCAAAAATAAGGACCTTAAACAACTCTGCAAGAAGTTCAAGATAAAACAACATTGCTCCTCCATTTACTTCCCTCAAGGAAATGGATAAGCAGAGGCTTTGAATAAAACCATTCTCAAAATTCTCCATAGAACAATTCACAAGAATGGTAGAGATTGGCATCTATAGATAAATCTAGCCTTATGGGCTTATAGAATGATTATTCATACTCCAAATGGGGCTACTCCTTTTTCCCTTACCTATGGTGCTGAAGTAGTGTTACCTTTAGAGGTGGAGATTCCTTCACTTAGAGTTTCCCTCAAAGGTCTATTTACAGATGAAGACTACCACGCCATGAGGCTCCAAGAATTAGAACTTTTAGATGAAAATTGTAAAGCATCATTTGATCACATGAGGGTTTACCAAAAAAGTATGTCCAAAGCATTTAACAAGAACGTTCACCCTAGAGAATTTCAAGTGGGAGATCTTTTCCTACGAGAAAACCCTAAGAACCAACAACATAGAGAGCAAAAGGGAAAATTTGAACCTAATTGGCTTGGACCATACATCATTACTGTTGCTTTTGGGATAGGTGCTTATTTTTTATCTACTGAAGAGGGAGAGCAGCTCCCTGAGCCTATCAATGTCTTGCACCTAAAGAAGTTCTATCCATGATACCTATTCTGTCTGGGGGCATCCTTTGTACATATTTATTGATCCTAAAAACATTCCAAAAAAATTCATATATGATGCTGAAAAAATCCTAAAAAGCATATAAAGTCCTGAAAAAAGAGCATCCTAGTGAAAACCTAACAATAGGTGCTTTGATGTCTCACCAAAAAAATAAAAAAATTGCAAAAAATTCAAAAAATAGAAAAAGTGCCTTGGTGAAAACCTGGAAACAAGCACCCTGGTAGCAAAAATGCAAAAAAATTGAAAAAATAAAAAATCTCTAAGTGGTGAAAACTTGGAAATAGGTGCTACTTGAGGCCTTTTCACCCTTGTTTCTTATTACACATCCTCAACACTTAGCCTCTCTCCGTCATGCCTTGTCCTTGTTGCCTTGGTTTGGAATTGGTCTTTGTCTTTGTCTAGGGGGCATAACTGTGTTAGCTTTGGTCTCTAGGATGAGTTGGTCTTTAGGACATCTTGCAAATGGTGTTTTTCAACACCCCTCCAACTGTGTTTTTCAACACTACCCTAGTGTCAAGTGTTTCTCAACACTTATCAGATATCCTACCCATAGTCTCGCATGATATGATATTTTCCATTGGTAGATGTGATACTCAAAGTTTTACTCTATGACCTACATGTTAGTGCTCAAATCTGTAGATTATCAAATACTCATATAATCCCAATGGACATAATCTAGCAAAATGAAAACACTAAGGTATTAAGGATAGAAAACCTTCTTCACTTTGAGTATAAATACTCAGGTGGGTATACCTATATCAATTCATTATTTAACTGAGCTCTGAATTGTGAACTAGCTCCTTCACTGCTCTGTCCTTGCTTCCAAACTCAACTTAATAAGATGAGAGAACTCTAAGTATGGCCCATATTATCCTGATACACAATATAATAATAGAAATCATGAAAGCAGCAACATGAAATAATGGTTTAAGGATATTCATCCTTCTTCTTTTTAGAGTTAAACTCAAGGAAGGTTAACCTCATTCAGTGCTTCTACAAAGCATTACAAAACACATCCATGAACTTGTCATAGAATGATTCAGATTATGATTGTACCAGTAAATTAAAATGAAACAATTATTAATATTTTGGGTGGCAAATAAATGTAAATGGATCTAGAACCAGTGCCTTATCCACTTGGGCATCAGAGTCAAACCCTACCTCCACATATATCTATCAAAACAAATATACTGAAACTCAAATGACATGCCTAACATACCATCCTTTTAATTTCTACAATTGTCATCAAATTCATACATGGATTATTAATTCCCAGAGACCTCCCCTAAGATTTAACTCTTTCCTTGAAAGAAACTTAAGCTTAACCCCTATATTCACCTTGTGAATAATGTATTCAAAATGCCTTGCAATCTAAATACATAAGAAAACTAAAACACTCCATACATAAAGACAATAAAATGGTAGTAACAGAGCTCCAATATTTTGTATTAATGGTCAAAATGTGTTGACACAGTATCTTCTCATTTAAAGAAAATAAGGTTTTGTATTAAGAACCTTTCTTACAGAGTATTTTTTTCCACCCCCAAAATCAGCAGAGACTTTCTATATATATCTTAGCCATCTTGGAATCCTTGAAAGGATGCAACAAGCTTGGGATGGCTAGAAAAGATCCTACACTAGAGACAAGATTACAAACTGACAAAAAGATTGCAACAACATATTACAAATATCTTTTCTCAACAATTTCACAGGTGGCATCTTTGTCTACGGATATTTCAGAGCAGTTGCTAAATTTGTTGCATGAATGATGACCACCATTCTAGCTAACCTACATCATCCTTTGTTTGAAACTTGCTCTCCCCCAATTTCTGGATCAGGTGCCATCTGCAGCTCTATTCTTTCTCTTCTTCTATAAGCTGGACAATTGGCCTCTTCTTCTTCTTTATTGTTAGCTTCTCCCAAGCTGCTACATCATCATCCAATGGCCAGTTGTAAGTCTGCAATTCATGCAATAATCTAACTTGCTTATCCCACATGGAGTTAGTTATATTTTTGGCCTCTGCCACAAAGTGTATGCAATCATTTTCAATTTTGAAAAGACTGTCAATTATGCTATTACACCTCTCAAAATCCAAAGTATTGTCACTATTTAGGAAAGCATCTTGTGTAATTGCCAACTGATCCATTGACAGTTTCCATTCTTCCAACTTGATCACATTTCCATTGTCATCACATATTGATGGTAGATATTTTCTATAATGCTTATCAAACATAAACAACCTAGCCTTCACCTGGTTGGACTTACCTTTAAAAAACTTTGAAACAACACTGACTAAGCCAATATTCTCAAAAACTTCTGTCACTACCCCAGGGATCTCAAGCTTATGTTCCTGTAGACTATCAAGTTTATCAAACAACAAACTTCTCCCAAACCAAACACTATGAAGTGGCTCCAAAGAAGCCAATGATTCATTTACCTTTTTGTTGGTCTGGTGTAATTGGCTAACTGATTGATAAACTGTATCCATCATCTCTATTATCTTATCCTGCCTGTATTGCATAATCTTTGACATAGTGTCCAAAGATGCCTCTATCCTTATCTTCTCCAAATCTTCAGTAGGTCTCTCAGGGACTTCTTCATCAATCTGAATAGGGACCTCAATCTGCACAGGGGGGAAAACAACTACCTTTGAAGCTTCTTCAAGCTTAACTTTTATTTCTACCAATTCATCCTCTAACTGCTTAATCTTCATCAATTTTAAGTCTCTATCCTTGGCCACCAGGTTTGCACTTTCAAACAATTTTGAATACCTTTCAAATAATTGAACTATCTTTGCTTCATTCAAGTTAGCCCAATGAGTTATTGCCTTGGAAACTTCAAGGTCAGTTGTATTCTGCACAGTCCATATAATCTTATTCCCTTCCATTTTATCCTCTATACTTATCAGAGATGGCTTTTGGGTCCTAGGGGCCATAGACCACATTGCAACAGCTTGAGATTTAGGGTCATAACCACTTCCTCTTATCATATCACCAATGTGAACTTCATATGACAGGCTACCCTATGGTTGCTTTCTTATTTGATCTATGATGAATGTAGAAGTTAGATCCCATCCTGAAGTCAATAGCATTCCACTTGACTTGACCAGTTGTCTAACTTCATCTGCAGTTATGGGATCAAGGCTAGGATCATAAGAAGCTAAGGCTCTCAATGTCTCATCACTTGGCTCCATACCTTCAAGCAGAAATTTCCTCACTTCTTGTTGCTTATTCCAAATAAGGAAACTCTTGAATTCATTAGTTTTAATAAACTGGCCATCGCTCAAAAATTCTTCCTGATAGACCTCTCTGATATCCTTTTCTGACCACAGGGACTGTTCCTTATTTGTTTCATTAGTGGCCACCTTCTTTCCTTCTCTTATTGCTTTTCTCAATTGGTGATGGTAAACCCTATCACTTGGCACTAAAGCAGATGCTCTATCAATTATTCTCTTTTATTTTTCTGCCTTGAAGGCTCTCCTTCCTCAAGCCTCTATTTCTTCAAAGGTGGCTCTAGAGTATCCCCTATTTCTGGTTGGTCTTCAACAAGCTTAACACTCTATACATCCCCAATTTGTGGTGGGCTATTCCCTTCTGGGGACTCATCAGAAAACTCCTCTTGATTAGAAGATGAATAGTCTTTCCTTTTCTTTGGTTGACTTTGGTCAATCAACCTCTCCAACTAATTTGATAGAGTGTCATGCATCTCTATCATCTTGTCAATTCTTTTTAAATAGGGAAGGTCAGGGAAGAAACCCTCAAAAGGAAGCTGGGCTACCATCACTTGTTTTGACAAGTCTATCAAATCAAAGTACCTATTCCATCTCCTTTTGACCTCATCATCATCTATAATGTTTTTGACTACATCTTCTTCATCCAAACCCTCATGTTCCTTAATCACACCAATGTTTGGAATATAGAGCATCCTGGCAGTTTTGATAAAGCCCTCAGGATCTACATGTCTACAAGCACCAGCAACCATTTTGAACTGATTTAACCATGCAGTAATTTGTGAAAACACCCTCTTTCCTACTAGGAAGTCACCTATCCTGAATTGCCTAGGTGTGAATGTACCCTTCCTGTACATCAACTGCCACACAAATTCCAAACAAGCAACTCTTGGAGGCACAAATTTTGGTAACAGATGTGGTGGTTGGGGGAAACCATAGACTCTCAAAATTGTAGCATTCTCCCCCAAGTAAAAATCACCCCAATTATGATCTCCCTCCCATTTGTCCACAAACTGCATTGGTCGTAGGAGCCTAAGGACCCTTGGGGATATCCTTGTAGTATTGATACCTAACATCCTTACAATAGGATAAACAATGAAATTCTGAAAGATACAAAAATCCCCTTCATTGGAAGTAGAATTCCACTTCCTCACCCATAATTGCATCAGATTATACTGGCCTTCAAAGTTGAACCTTGGTTTCAGCATGTTTGAATCAAAATTATTAATGTTGAAGAACAAAATTAAGTGCATTAGCAAAGAATAATGCATGAACTTAATTGGGCTCTTACTATCCTTGACAGAAATCAAAACCTCATGCATTCTATCAATGATATACTGAATGTAATCATAGTCAGTATTAACCAAAGAATTTTGGATGTCTAGGATAATCATCAAAAGATCAGCTGGTAAAAACTCTGCATCCCCATCAATTCCCAAAACCCTACACAACCCATAACAAGTTTTCCTCATGTAATGCTGAAGGGATTTAAATTAGTAAGGGGCATTCATGTGAGTAGGGAGGGGAGATATATACTTATCCTATTTTGGGATATGCTTCATCATTTGGTCCTTCACTATACCTATGTTATTCTTGTACCTCTCCTTTTCTTTGCTCAGGTCAATTTCAGTAGAGGAGGATGTATAGACATTAAAAGCCTTCATGAACAAGCCCCTATCAAGAGTAACTAAAGCTAACTGGTCCTCTTTCCTAATAGTCTTGGAAATAGGGTCATAATGCCTAGCTAGAGAAACAATTAAATCCACATCCAGGAATACATCAGGCACTACTAATTTCCCTAACCCCAAAGCCCAACCATTACATACAGGGATATGACTATCTCTATTTTTATAAAAGAAGTTGAAGATAGTATAACTTGTGCTATTCGGTGTGATAGGATCTCTGCAAAACCCTAGAACATCTTTGAAAACATCATCAGGAGCTCTTTTGTTCTGACTGGAACAAGGTAGCAATTTCAAAAATTCATTTGAATAATTAGGCTTTCCCTTGTCTTCACCACTTTTAGACTTGGCTTCACTGCTGGAAGACGCTGCACTCTTCTCAAGTTGACTCATCTTCGCTATAGAATTACCTTTAAATTCTACAAACTGGATTTATTTGGTGCTCAAAAAATGCTTCAGAAAGACACAATTCTCTTTGACTAATTTTGGACACAGGAAAAAATGAACTTATCTTATTTATCGATATGGATCAAATGTGTACAGCTACCACAATTACTGCAAATCTCCTTAATTGTTTCCACATTCAATTTCATATACCATCAAATTTCAAATTTTGAGTTAGCCGTGTTTGGATGTTGATAGATAAATTAAACAACTCGAAAACAAGGCAAAGAGGCAAATGATTAAGATTTTGCACTTTAAACCTGTTTACGTCATGCAATCTTCCTTTGAAACTGATTGGATGGCTCATTAGTTTACTCTCCAGCTTGACACTGTACTTTATCCATGCAGGCAATGGTCCCTTTTCTTTTCTTTTATTACCTTTTCCAACTTTTCATCATCTTAGCGAATCAATGACTGAAGTGATCACATTCGAGCACTTGACTGCAGTTATCATTTAGAGAACTAGCGACCAATGTCATCTCCCATTCTCTTAATGTCCTGGCTAACTGTCAATTTTCTTGGAGATTTAGCGAACAAAGGGTTCATGCATTTGCTTAATGAGATACTTAACCACTTGATTATTCAGAGAATTGGTGAACCATTTACTCTCTGAGTCGCTGAATTTTTCTTAACCGTCACCTTCATTCTGAGACTTAGCGACTATATGCTTCACTCATTCGCTAGATGTTAGTGCTAACTGCCTGGATATCTGACGACTTGGTGAATAGTTTATCTCTAAATCACTGAAACATGTAGCTTTGACCGTCAACATCACATGACTTGGTGAATGCGGTTAGCTGACCACTTCACCAAAACATATGATCATTTGATTACGAGAATCAATGAACAAGGGTTCTCTGAATCTCGCAATACTTCAAACATTAAATGTTTCTTTACGTGATTAAGCGATTGAAGACTCAAAACCTTGCTAATCCTCTAATTTTCCCATTTGCCAAATACTTCTAGCCTTTACCTTTCCTTTAAGAGAACTTACAGCCATATGATTCGCTAAATCGCTAAATCACTTAGTATTTCACTAACTCATTCTAAGAATAAGTGAACACAAAAACATTACCTCTGCCAAACTTCTTTCAACAAATTGTCAAAACCGCCAAACTTGGACAATGATAATATAAATACTCAGTTGCTCATTCACCAAATCAAACATGTAGGACCCAAGAGATACTTGAGATTAAAACAAAGCCATTGATCTTGAAATCAATCCACGGTATTCGCCAATTCTCCATTTGATATAACCCTTGACCGCCGGATTCAGAGAATGAGTGAATACAACTTTCACTAGGTCACTGAGTGTTAACGCATGACTGCCAAGGACTAAGCGAACTAGAGATAGCCTTTGTTCACTGGTTCTCGCAAAGGGTAAAATAACTGCCAAAACATTAGGAGACTCAGCGACAAAGAAAAATAGCTAATAGGGTTCAAACACATTCGCCAATTCACTGAATGGTTGAGGTGTTCACCGGGAGACTTAGAGACCACACAACTAAAATGATGCTTAGCATAAGATTGACTTGTTTTCTGATTCACCGAATACTATATGAGACATGCTATGACCTTTTTCAATTTATTGAACACAAAAACATTAAACACGTGCATGATTTAATCAGCTTAAGTGACTAAAAAGGTAACAATGAAATAGAAGAATAAGGGATAATCATGAGGGCTTTTGCATGAATTCAACATTTTAAAAAACAAAACCTAGGGTAAGGGTTTTTGAACTCATCTATGACAATTTCCTGTGAATTTTCCAAACCCTAGACCAAACAAAACACCTGGAAGGAGATTTAACCGAAAATTTGGACACACACCTTAGAAAATTAAGAGAATATCCAACACTACACACATGCACTTAAACACTTGAATCACTGAGACTTGATTGAATTTATTTATTTGTGTGCTATCTATGATGATTTCTTTGATGAGTGTTCTCTACCTAATAGTTCTCGATGATGCTGAGCTAGAAGACTGGGGGCATGAGGACATGTTTTATTTCTTTTTTTGCTTGTGGGTATATTTTGTTGGTCCTAACTATCATTAGCATTTACACTTGTTCCACTTGACACTAGGATCTACAATGTATTATCCTTGACTATTTTTGCAAGTGCATGCTTGTATCCATCTTGACTTTCTTGTGTCTCGATGCGAGCATAATCTTGCTATGCTAAACTTAGGGAATCTCATTGCACTAGTCATCTTGACCTATATGTCTTTGATGCTTAAGTGGGATTCCCACATACCTATCTGATATAGATCATATTCAAATTCACATAGTTATACTAGTGTGCATTGTATGATCTTGCGACGCTACTAATAATGCTTGATGATGAATATTAGAGTCTAATAGCTTTGTAACCTTGCAAGTAAACCACTTTTCATAGTAGCTTGCATTCTTAAGTTCATGTTAGTTTAGTTTTGCATCTTGCATATGGAGAGAGCTCTCCCTTCATCTTTCTTTTGGACTTTTAATCAACTGTGGTCACATTTTGATCTTCATTTCCTTATCTTCTTTCGTGATCTCAATCAAAATTTTCTATCTTAAATAGTTGATTGATTTTGGGGCATTCTCTTTCTTGAGGCAAATTCTCTTTCTTCTATCCATTTCTTTTCACCTCTTCCAAAATTCTATCTTCCATTCACTTTCACCCCACTTCTTTTCTTCTATTTCAACCTTGGGGCATAATCTTTCATGTTTGATGATCTACCTTGGTTCTGTGATCCTTATATCTTTCATCTTACATCAAGAACCTTATCTTTAGTTCGATTTGATCAAATTTATCAATTTATTGTTTCTCCTCTACCTGATTTTGATTTCAATTTCGAGGGGGTAGTACCTATTAGCTTCAATCCTTGATTCAACTTTTCAATCAAACATTGCTTGAGATTCTTATCTCTTATCTGAGACTTGACAATTACCTATTTATAGGGGTGTTGGCCTTGTCTTTTTCAATCAGCTTATCTTTGTCCTGATGTGTTCCCATTCATCGAACACATGTCTGGGTTGTTTTGTGATCCCAAATTGATCTTACATTTCAACTTCATTCTTTGACTACATGTGATCCCAAATCGATCTCACATTAGTCAAAGAGGGGAAAATGTATGCACCCTAAAATGGTCGCCTAGACTTTGGGCCCCATTCTTCAATTTATCAAATCCCTGAATCAATATTTTTAAAATTATATCAATTTCCTTGATCAAATCCTATTCTATCATTTATTCAATTATTCTATGGGCTAACCATTTTATCCTAAGTCTTTATTTATTTAAAATGAATTTCCTCCCCTTTTATTAAATAAAAAGCCCCCACTTTTCCTCTTATCCTAAGTTGCACAAATAAAGCATTATTCTTATTTTATAAAAAGAAGAAAAGGCCTTTTTGTCTTATATGGACACAAAAGTCAACACTTATTTTCTCATTGGAGGAGATTTGTGCACATATATTTCCCCTCTTTCAAGCTCCACCCTTGATTAAACTTTTTCCTCTTAATCTCCATGGTCCATTCCTTTTCAATTCCTTTAAAAGGAGAGCTCTTTTCTCATTCTAGGATCCCCAACTTTGAATACTAATCTTATGCTGCAAGATTTCTTGGAGACTTTGGAGCTTTGGAGATCTTCATGTATTCAACTTTCATTCTTTCATTCTTAGCTTAATCTTTCATGGCATCTAGCTTAGTTTCCTTTATGCTCTAGCTTAGCTCACATAGTTTAATTAGCAAGGCTTGTAATACTTTCATTTTCCTTTCCATAGCTTAGCTTGCATCTTCATTCTTAGCATAGTTGCATTGCATCTTCATCTTGATTTTTGAAGATATTAGCATTCTTTCCCTTGTCTCTTTGAATCTCCCATTGTGTGGTTTACTAGCAAGGTCACATTCTTCAATAGCTCTAGCTGAGAGCACTATACACATCCTTGTGAATCCATGCCTAGGGAGCTCTAGGTTGCTTTCTCAAGGTTTCCCATTCATGGATTCTCTTTGAAGTAATGACTTAGAGAGGTGCACAATTTAGTGTGTACACTATTCACCATTGAATGTGATGCTAGTAATGTGGTAATTGGGGCTGTTCTAAGCCAAGAAGGAAGATAGGTGGTTTTCCATTCTGAAAAGTTAAGTGAGGCTAAAAAGAAGAACTCCTCATATGACTTAGAAATGTATGCATTGGGTCAAGCTCTAAGAAAGTGGAGGCATTACTTTCTTCCAAAATAATTTATTTTGTATTCAAACAATCAAGCACTTAGTTTCCTGAATTCACAAGAGAAGTTGAGTCACAAGCACATGAAGTGGGTTGAGTACCTACAAGCTTACACCTTCAATATCAAGCACAAGAAGGGTGTACTAAACAAGGTGGCTGATGCATTGTCAAGAAGAGCCCTCAAACTACAAGAAATCTAGTTGAAAAGCATGGCGATAGATCATTTCAAGCATCTATATGTAGATGATGAGGACTTTGCTGACATTTACAAGGCATGTGCTGAATACAAGAATCATTTTCATAGTAAATATGCTGATTATAATTTGCAAAGTAATCTCTTGTTCAAAGGGAATCAATTGTGTGTTTCTAGAGGCTCTATTAGAGAGAATTTGATTTAAGAAAAGCATAATGGTGCTTTGAGTGGTCACTTTGGGATCACTAAGACTCAAGACCTTGTTTCAAGGTTTTACTTTTGGCCTAGAATGAATCTTGATGTTAGGAGGTATGTGGAGAGTTGTGTAGTATGTCAAAAGGCCAAGGGCACTTCTACCAATGCTGGTCTTTATCAACCACTACCAATTCCTACTAGGCCATGGGAATGCTTAAGCATGAATTTTTTAGTTGGGTTACCCAAGACAAGACAAGGGATGGACAATGTTTATGTGGTTGTAGATAGATTTAGCAAGATGGCTCACTTTGTGCCATGCAAGACTACAAATGATTCAAGTTAAATAGCATCCCTATTCTTCAAAGAAATAGTGAGAATCCATGGGTTACCTTTCAGTATTATGTCAAATAGGGACACTAAGTTTATGAGTCATTTTTGGAAGACTCTTTGGCAAAGATTGGGCACCAACTTATCTTTTGGATCAGCCTTCCATCCCCAAACCAATGGTCAAATTGAGGTTGTTAATAGAAGCCTTGGGAATCTTCTAAGATGTTTGACTAAAGAGTACGAACAACAATGGGATTAGTTGATTGGGCAAGCTGAATATGCCTACAATGACACCTTGAATAGATCCATAGGGAAGATTCCATTTGAGATAATTTATGGACTACATCCAAGGGGTGTCTATGAGTTGAGAGATCTAAAAGAAGGAGTCAAAGCAAGTGTATGTACAAATGATTTTTCATTTTCCATGAAAGAGGTTCATGAGATAGTGAGGAAGACATTAGTAGACAACACCAACAAACACAAAGAAAAGGTGGATGAAGGTAGAAGGATAGTTGAGTTCAATGTTGGTGATCTTGTCATGGTGCACCTAAATAAATCAAGGTTGCAAAAAGGAGTACCTCAAAAGCTACAAATGAGGAGGATAGGACCCTGTCCTATATTAGCAAGGTATGGAGACAATGCTTACAAAGTAGACCTGCTGGATGATAGTGGACTGTCAAATATTTTCAATGTTGTAGACCTTGTCTATTATAAAGGGCCTCAAGAAGACATGGACTAGACCATACATGAAGTGATTAGGGATGTTGAAGACTTACAACTTCCTCCTACTACAAATATAGGACCAGACAATGTACTAGACACTAGAGTCTACAAAAAGACTAGACTCAAGGAGTATAAAGAACACCTCATTCAGAGGTATGGCTAGAGTGTTGCTGATGCAATTTGGGTCAAGGAATCAGAATTTAAAAGGATGGGCATTTATCCTAGCATCATCAATCCAAGGCTAGATTGAAGTTCTTATTTTGGGGAGGATGGTGTAGGAGCACCTAGGCTAGCCTCCATGGTTAGTGTGTTTTTGGCTTGTACTTGACTCTAGCCAAGTCAAGAAGTTAGAATAGGTTGTTTTAGGACCTTATTAGGTCTCTTTCTATGTTGGCTAGGTGAGTTAGTCACTAGGACTAAGGTCACAATAATAGCCTATGTTTGTTGTTTATTTAATTTCTTAAGTTAGAAGGTTAGCTTAGGTGAGAGTCTTAAATGTGTTCTAAACATATCTTGTTGTTATAAAGATGCCATAAGGTTATAAATGGATTTGGATCCTTGATACATAGGAGGTTAGAAGCCCAAGAATATAGGAACATGGCATATGTGGAAGTTGCCAAATGTTCAAAAGAAGTTGTCTTCAATTTGGGCAATTATTGCAAAAGAGTGCATGCCATTCGGGTATCTTTGGATTCCCTAAGTTATAGGAGGTTATGCTTGACCAAAAAGCCCTAAAAGTAAGGAAAATGGCATCTAATGATACCAAAGACAAAGAAATGAGACTCATTCATGCATTGTAATAGTTTTAGAGAAAGAAAAGAGAGCTCTACAAGCATTTTTAACAAAGATTTTCTGGTGTTTGTGTTGACAGTCCTATTGGATGGATTAAAATTCTAAATCTAATTCTTATTCCATCTTATATGGACTGTTAGGAAACTTTTTCATTTGAATAGCAGGTCATTTAGAGTTCATCTAAGTTCTAATTTTTGGTCTTCTAGCTCAGTGAGTCCATTTTTAGCTTGTTTTGAGTAGTTTAGAGAGTCATGGCTCTTTCATGAAATCTAACCATGGATAATCATTCATGTTAGATGGAAATGGAAGAGGATTCATTTTTAAATATATATTTTTAGGAGTTAGGAAATTTGAAAGCATGAGGAACTATTTTATATACTAGGCCCTAGGCGAGTTTGTGAAGCCCGGTTAGAAGTCTAGAGGTGAAAGAAGTGAAGAAACATTGCATGGTTGTATGGATCCATATTGCTCTAGGAATTTTTCATGAAGGTAAACATCATATCTAACCATTTTTTGAAGATAGAAGCCATACCAATCATTTAGGATTTGGTTTGAACAAGTTTGCTATAAAAACCATAGTTCAGTCCTAGAAATTAGGCCTATTAGGCCTCTTGTCCTTGTTAGTAGGAAGCACCTGTACAGTCATTGTCAGACCCAAAAAATTTGTGAATATTTTAAAAATTCCAAAATGGTATCTGAATCAAGTCTTATTTTTTCAAGTTTTTGGGAAAATTTTTGCAAGAAACAACAAAAGGTGACCGGTAAGGGCTACTAGAATTAGGCCTATTTTAAAGGTCAATTCATGATGATTCATGGAATTTGATAAGAATATGATTGAAGACCATTCCATAATGGATCAAATGGGAAAGAATATGAATTTTTTCATGTTGGAGAAGACCCCTACAATGCTGGAGCAAGTTTATGGAGATTTGGAACTTAGAGCCTTCTAAGTGAGTGTGGAGAAGTGAATGAAAACTAAGGTGTTGATCATTTAAGGTGAAGTTTTCAGAATAGACTCTTACAAGAAGAATTTGAATAGGTCTTAGTTAATGATCTAAGCCTATTGGAACATCCTATATAGGAATAGGATACTAGGAGGCAAGTGAAGTCTCTTAGAGGGTGTGAAAGCAGCCTTGAAGTTTAACATACATCACAAGAGGTCAAAGCATCAGTGCATCAAAGGAACTAATTTGACAAATAGTGTCATGGTGACAGTTCATCCAGAAAATATAGTGTGTATCTGAGATCAAAAGGTTGTAGCCTTCACCACTTGAGCAGTGAGCTCTAGGACAGTTCTTCCACACCCTTAACAAGGTTTATTGTAAAAGACTCCTAATAGGGTCCGACCCTTGACCAGGTCTACTATACTAAATACATTGTAAAGAAACTCCTAACAGGGTTAAGGATCTTCTAGCAAGGATCATAAAACACTAGTATAAAATATTAGTGGGTGTCAATTCCCACTGGGGTTTTTACCTATTTGGGTTTCCCCGTAATCATATTTGTGTTATGTGTTGATTTCATGTTTCATGTTTATGTTGATGTTCATTTAAGTATTTAAGTTAAAGTTAAAAAGAGCTAAGAAGAAAATATTTAATTCAGTGAACACTGATTCACCACCCCCCCCCCCTCTGTGTTCCCATTCCTAATAATTGGTATCAGAGCTCTAGTCCTCAAAAAAGAAGTTTAACCACTTGAGGAGATCATGGACAAGTAAAAAATGAAACATCTAAAAAGAAATCTTGAAGCTGCTCTTGAAGACCTAGACAAATCTAAAAAATAAATTGAAGAACTAAAAGAAAAAGTTAGGGATGCTCAAGCAATTAAACTAAGAAGAGACTTAAAAGAATGTTCTACCAGTGATTTAGGGATAATGGTCAAAAAGCTAAATGAAGAAAACACATCTTTGAAAGATCAGATTGAAGAATTTGATGATAAGCTGACTAACAATCAGGAAGTCTATGATGAATAGATCAAAGAGAACCTTCAACTGAATGAAGAACTGAGACAAGAAAACATGGAAATTTTGGAGATAAAGGACAACAAAGAAAGCTTGGAATTTGAATTAAAAGAGGAAAAGAATCACATTGACAAATTACATACCAATTCTAACTTAATAGAATCTCAATTATATGCAAGAAGACTTAAAGGAGATACTAGTTGCATTGGGTACATTAAAGCACAAAACCAAATTGACAACATGTGAGCAAGGATGAAAGAACAAAAGGACTCTACTAATACTAAGAAGAGTGAAGATCAAACTAAAGATAATGTTGAACCACCTAAGAATGAGCGCAAGCCAACAGATCGCACTTGTTATGCATGTAACAAGCATGGACATATAGCAAGGAATTGTATAGAGGTAAGACCTTTTAATGGTTATTGTTATTCATGCAATAAATTTGGTCATAGAGCTATGAATTGTAAGACAAGTCAGAAAACAAGACTCAATATAATCAAAGAAATTAGAACCAGTCAAATGTAAGAAGCTCTCAGAATGTTACATGTCAGATATGTAACTATAATGGTCACTCTGCAAGACAATGTAAAATGGTGACCCATGTCAATGCACCGAAGAATATAAGGCCTCCAGTCATTTGTCACTCTTGTAACAAGGCTGGACACATCTCAAAGTTTTGTAGATCAAGGATGCAAGGTCATGAAATCTCTAAAAAAATTGAAGAACTAGTACTGGATCCTGAAGGAGAAGTCAAGTTTGTGAAAGCTTCAGAGGATGTGAGCTTGATTTGGTCAGAAGAAAAGATGAATAAGGTTGATGAGAATGTATTGGATGCATCCACAGTGGATGCACCATCTACATCTGAATGAATGGCCCTTAGGGTCATAGGGGGATCTAATTTAGCTCTAAACCCCTACGTGACCGGTATACTCACCCTTAGAGTATGCGCCTTTGGACTTGTTAGGGATTTTTCTTGCATGAATCCTAGTTCTTGAAAACTTACTTTGAAAACTATACTTCTTAGTGTTGATTCAGATAAAAGAAATGCCTAATTGTTGAGGATTGGATAAGATCCTCCTTCATTTTCAAGCTCCACATGCTCAGGCGGGTTTTACTTTTGATTGATTACTAATTACACAGTATATATGAAAGTGAACATTGATTTGTTGTTGACCTTTTATTGCACTAGCCTATAAAACACTCTACAAATAGCCATAATCAACCAAATATAGAGCTTGACTAGATAAACCATGATTGTAAAAACAACAATAATCAGTGAGACAAGGATTATCATCCTTCTTCCTTTTAAGGAGGGGCAACCTAATG
The DNA here is from genome assembly GCA_027943335.1 of Chamaecyparis obtusa. Lineage (NCBI taxonomy): Eukaryota > Viridiplantae > Streptophyta > Pinopsida > Cupressales > Cupressaceae > Chamaecyparis > Chamaecyparis obtusa. The sequence goes on along the minus strand of BSBK01007591.1, from coordinate 501,301 downwards.
ATTCACTCTTCAAGAAATCAGCAAGTATGAATTATATCACTAGGATACAATTTCTTCAAAGTATGCAAAAAACTTCTTAAAAGTAAAATACTAGAAATGAAATGAATTTTACAGTTTTTTAAAGATTATGAAACATAACTTATGAGAAACAAACACCAAACCAGTGCCTAATCCAATGGGCAAAAGTGTCTAAATGAAAATCCATAGAATTATCTTAAAAGAAATACAACAGTGTGCCTTACAAACTATCTGCAACTCGAATAGAATGCCTTAAAAACTATTATGTCAACCAAATATTATTATCATCAAAATCTTCACAAAAAATGTTTACTCTTTGAAACTGACAATGAGAATTTTGATTCTTTCCTTGAAAGAAACTCATAGATCAATTAAACAGATTGCTTGACAATTGGTATATTCTAAATGCCTTACATATAAAACATACAAGAGTAAAACATGAAAAGCAAAGAGACAACAACCATATAAGGTAGAAATTGCAATTTATTTGTATTAAAATAAAATTGTAAATCACATACAAGATCTCATGCTCAAAAAACCAGACACAAAATTTAGAAGTTTGTTCTGTAGCAATTGATTTCATTTTTCTATTATCTTTCAACACTTTAAAAATGAGGCTACAACTTATATTTATATCTCAACCATCTTGGAATTCTCATATTAATGAGAATGCAACAAGCTTCAAATGGTTGAAACCCTAAACCCTAAAAGCATATAAGACAAATACAAAATATGCCCTCAGGCGGTGGAGAGACAAAAATTTCTTGGACTTTTCTGCTTCTAGTTCATTGATCACTGACACCTTTGTTTGTTAGTATTCATGATAGCTTCTTTTAGTTATTGTGAGATATGGTGACTACCATCTGGCTAACTTACACCATTCTTTACTGATAGCTTATCATCCTTGTGCTCTAGGATCAGGTGTCAGGTACTCTAGGTGTCCTCTTCATTCTTCATCCAGGATATCAAAGTTAACTACAGTAGATTTTCTCTTCTTGGGCTTTCTAAGATTATCCCACATAGTTACTTCCTCCTTTGTCAGCCATTTATAACTCTGGACATGTTGAAATTGTGCCTTCTATCTCTCCCATATGGCATCTAGTATTAGCTTGACATCTACCACAAATTTGGTGAGCTCTATCTCTTCTTTTATGGCTTCATCCAGAGTGATATTAAACCTCTCTATGAGGTCCTATCCCGACCCATCCTAGTTCGAATTTCATTTTGACAATTGATTCATCAGGATGATACTTGAGTATAGACATTTGATCTATTTTGGTTTATATATTCTATCACTTGGACCTTATGAGTTGCTTGTTATAGATTTTTATGATGATCACTATAGTCGTACTCTTTATATATGCTCATTTTGATACCATGATTATCCATGATATATGAATTCTGCATTTATTATGTTATCTTTCAGTATTATGATCATTAATGGAATCATGGTTCTATGATAAGTTTAAGATTACATGCTTATGTGGAAAATGTAATGTTTTATGATGCAGATATATATGTATTTGTCTAGTTTAGATGTTATTACTTTATGTTTGAAATGATTATTGATGCAAGATTTTATAATGTACTGACATCAAGTTTGAGCATGTAGGGACATGGCCATGGTTGTAAGTCGGGGAAACAAGATAGGATCAAAGTGCAATCAGTTGAAAGCCAAGGTTGACTCTAGAAGAGTACGACCTTTTTGTATCGTGATTTCTTTTGTAAATGTGATGACTGTGTGTATATGGTTGACAATGTTTGATATATATGTTTGTAAGTAAATTTTTATCTTTGTGAAAATGTCTAAATGTTTTTGCACACAAGGCATGCCACATGTGTTTGTGATGTGTATTATTGTGATGTGTCACTTGACACCTTTGTGATGAAGTGGCATGTTGAGTGGATTATGGACCCCACCTTCTCCTTAGTTAGCCTTGAGCATTCCCAAACTAGGTAGGTGGTTTAAAGGACATAGAATTGTTGGAACCAAAAATCTATTTTCGGATGCATGATTAATTGGATATTTTGAGAGGTCTTGTGGAGTCCTAGGATGAGGTTTAGGTTGAATTTTAGTGCCCTGAGGTTAGTACTAGGGTTGGGGGGCTTAATTCTTCTATTTTCATCTTCCTAGGCCACTTATATGTCTCTCCAAATGTGCCATTTTTTATATGCACGAAAATGGAGATGTTCCCTAAGTTATCTCTTATTTTCATATGTGGGAATTCATCCCAAACCTTAAAGAGGGGCAAGTGTCATTTTGTCTTAAATCTAGAAACCCAATAGTTTTGGGAAGGGTGTGGGGAGAAGAATGGTTTTTTTTGGGGAAAGACTTAAGGGAGAAAGATTTAGAAAAGCATACATATTAGTTCATTATTGTTCATGCTAGAGTGGAGAGGGAGTAAGGGCAGATCTAGAGAGTCTTTGCCTTGTAGATTTGAGAATAGCTAGCTTGGTGACAAGGGAAGCTCATCTTCAATTCTCAATTTTAGCCTTATCTTTGAAGGAGGTTGGTAGTCTTCTAATCTTGTTGTTTATCTGAACATGCTTGAAAGGATTGTATTATGTGAAAAATTTTAATCTATTTTTGCTATGTGTAAACCTTTTATTGTTGTTTTCATTTTTTAGCTTTTGTTTCAATCTTGCTATTTTCCTAAAATTGTTCATGTTATGGGTGTGCAAGTTCAATCCTCATCCTTGGGAGGAAAGTAGGAGAACTTGGGGTGAAGGGCCTAAGTTGGGATTTCCTTTTTGTATGAGTGCATGGTTGTATGGACAACCATGAGAACCTTCTTATGCTGTTTGGGGGTCATAAGGATGTTTGGGGGCCATAAGGGATGTTGTTGTTGCTCATGGAATTGAGCTGTTGGGGTTGGAAGGGCCTTGTGAGGGTTGGTGATACTTGCTGCATATGTTGTCTTTATAAGTTAGGTGACTCAATGAGGAAGATTCCACCTTCACCCATTGTATGGATTCTATGTAAGAATCCTTTGTGTAGGCTTGGGAAGGGAGTTTATTGTGAAAATCTGTGTTCCTAATTTATGTTAAGTGTTTATGTTTGGTGTTTCTTGAGTGTTTCCTGTCCTATTCTTGTTTCCCCCACTAATACATTTGGGGTCATTTTGCGACGGCTATGTGTCGCAATTGTGACAGCTATGTGTCGCAATAGCAACACCCATAGACGTCGCTATTTTTTAGTCGCAAATTGTGACGTCTATGGGTAGCCGTCGCAATTGCGACACATATCCTGTCGCAATGTGACTAAGATTTAAGAAGCGGCATGGCTGTCGCCCCCCTGTCGCATGGCTTCGGAGGGCCGTCGCAATCGCGACGGACCTCCCAAGCAATTGCGACGGGCACCTGCATCACATTGCAACGGGTTGCCGTCGCAATTGCGACGCCCGTGGGTGGATTAAAAAAAAAAATTAATTTAATACATTGCTAATGAACCACATTAATGCTTTTTTCTTTCAACAAATGAGGACAGCCACTGTAAAGACAACATGATAATGTACACTCACTGTAAGGACAGTCACAAATGAGGACATCTCACAGTGACTGTCCCTAGTGTAATTGCCACTTGAATGTATTGCTATTCAGCCACATTAATGCTTTTCTTCTTCAACAAATGAGGATAGTCACTGTAAAGACAACATGATAATGTACACTCACAATGAGTGTACATTATCATGTTGTCTTTACAGTGACTATCCTCATTTGTTGAAGAAGAAAAGCATTAATGTGGCTGAATAGCAATACATTCAAGTGGAAATTACACTAGGGACAGTCACTGTGAGATGTCCTCGTTTGTGACTATCCTTACAGTGAGTGTACATTATCATGTTGTCTTTACAGTGAGTGTACATTATCATGTTGTCTTTACAGTGTCAATATATGCATTATTACTTAAACTGAAGAGTACTCTAAATAATATGTCATTGTGGAGTTCTGATTGCTTCCAATTTGATATACGCTTGTTCTACTTATGTATCCAGCATCATGTAAGAAAAGATGATGCTTTTAAATAGATTCATTTAGCCATGAAATGCCTGTGCATGTTACATACAAGATTCCAAGGCCCAAAACTGATTACTCATTATAATTCATGTACAGAATGATAATCAACCACAACGAGGCATGCGTAGGTGCTGCTTAGATTTTGAGGCATCAGAAGCTCGTAGAAGAAACTTGACCAATGGCTCATGGAATGCAACAAAATTATTGCCTAAAACAGGAGCATTGGTAACCACAGATGATGGTTTTGAAAAGAACACTTCACCATCAATGTCACATGAGGGAACTGCAATTTCTGATGGCAAGTAACTTGTAGTATATAAGAGAGATGCAGGTACAAATGCTGGGAATACATTGCTAATGAACCACATTAATGCTTTTTTCCTTCAAAAAATGAGGACAGTCACTTTAAAGACAACATGATAATGTACACTCACTGTAAGGATAGTCACAAATGAGGACATCTCATAGTGACTGTCCCTTGTGTAATTGCCACTTGAATGTATTGCTATTCAGCCACATTAATGCTTTTCTTCTTCAACAAATGAGGATAGTCACTCTAAAGACAACATGATAATGTACACGGGCTGTAAGTGTACATTATCATGTTGTCTTTAGTGACTGTCCTCCTTCAAGTGGCAATTACACAAGGGACAGTCACTGTAAAGGCAACATGATAATGTAGAGAAACGTTGTCATTTGTATTTTCAACAGTGCCGAGAGAGATTCCCTCTGCGAAATCATAGCTACAATTTCTGAGTACGTTGGGTTTATTTTTCTTTTGCCATTATTATGTAATCTGGTATTCAGCTGTTACAGAGCTAAAATACCCAGAAATGAGGACATATCTATGTTGAATTTATTGTTAGCGGCTCTGGTTATTTAGAAGTTTAATTTTATTTGTTCATCTTTCAAGCACAAACGTTTTATGGACCGTAACATCTTCATTGTTTCGGGTATGCAATGAAACAACCGTAACTTGCAACTACCTTCACGGTACTTGTGTACATTATCATGTTGTCTTTAGAGTGACTGTCCTCATTCAAGTGGCAATTACACAAGGGACAGTCACTGTGAGATGTCCTCATTTGTGACAAGGACAGTCACACATGAGGACATCTCACAGTGATTGTCCCTTGTGTAATTGCCACTTGAATGTATTGCTATTCAACCACATTTATGGGCCCGTTTGGACCCCAGCACATAGTAGCATCTACAGAGAAGAATATCCCAGGTGTAACAAGTTGTAAGAATATACCAACAGTTCTAAGAAGTTCCCTAGCACATAGTAGCATCTACAGAGAAGAATATACAACATGAGGGCAGCCACTGTAAAGACAACATGATAATGTACACTCATTGTATGTGTACATTATCATGTTGTCTTTACAGTGACTGTCCTCATTCAAGTGGCAATTACAGAAGGGACAGTCATTGTGAGATGTCCTCATTTGTGACAAGGATAGTCACACATGAGGACATCTCACAGTGATCGATTGTCCCTTGTGTAATTGCCACTTGAATGCATTGCTATTGAACCACATTAATGCTTTTCTTCTTCAACAAATGAGGACAGTCACTCTAAAGACAACATGATAATGTACACTCATTGTAAGGACAGTCACAAATGAGAACATCTCATAGTGACTGTCCCTTGTGTAATTGCCACTTGAATTACACAAGGGACAGTCATTGTGAGATGTCCTCATTTGTGACAAGGATAGTCACACATGAGGACATCTCACAGTGATCGATTGTCCCTTGTGTAATTGCCACTTGAATGTATTGCTATTGAACCACATTAATGCTTTACTTCTTCAACAAATGAGGACAGTCACTCTAAAGACAACATGATAATGTACACTCACTGTAAGGACAGTCACAAATGAGGACATCTCACAGTGACTGTCCCTTGTGTGATTGCCACTTGAATGTATTGCTATTCAGCCACATTAATGCTTTTCTTCTTCAACAAATGAGGATAGTCACTCTAAAGACAACATGATAATGTACACGGGTTGTAAGTGTACATTATCATGTTGTCTTTACAGTGACTGTCCTCCTTCAAGTGGCAATTACACAAGGGACAGTCACTGTAAAGGCAACATGATAATGTAGAGAAACGTTGTCATTTGTATTTTCAACAGTGCCGAGAGAGATTCCCTCCGTGAAATCACAGCTACAATTTCTGAGTACGTTGGGTTTATTTTTCTATTGTCATTATTATGTAATCTGGTATTCAGCTGTTACAGAGCTAAAATACCCAGAAATGAGGACATATCTGTGTTGAATTTATTGTTAGCGGCTCTGGTTATTTAGAAGTTTAATTTTATTTGTTCATCTTTCAAGCACAAACGTTTTATGGACCGTAACATCTTCATTGTTTCGGGTATGCAATGAAACAACCGTAACTTGCAACTACCTTCACGGTACTTGTGTACATTATCATGTTGTCTTTACAGTGACTGTCCTCATTCAAGTGGCAATTACACAAGGGACAGTCACTGTGAGATGTCCTCATTTGTGACAAGGACAGTCACACATGAGGACATCTCACAGTGACTGTCCCTTGTGTAATTGCCACTTGAATGTATTTCTATTCAACCACATTTATGGGCCCGTTTGGACCCCAGCACACAGTAGCATCTACAGAGAAGAATATCCCAGGTGTAACAAGTTGTAAGAATATACCAACAGTTCTAAGAAGTTCCCTAGCACATAGTAGCATCTACAGAGAAGAATATACAACATGAGGGCAGCCACTGTAAAGACAACATGATAATGTACACTCATTGTATGTGTACATTATCATGTTGTCTTTACAGTGACTATCCTCATTCAAGTGGAAATTACACAAGGGACAGTCACTGTGAGATGTCCTCATTTGTGACAAGGACAGTCACACATGAGGACATCTCACAGTGACTGTCCCTTGTGTAATTGCCACTTGAATGTATTGCTATTCAACCACATTTATGGGCCCGTTTGGACCACGGCACATAGTAGCATCTACAGAGAAGAATATCCCAGGTGTAACAAGTTGTAAGAATATACCAACAGTTCTAAGAAGTTCCCTAGCACATAGTAGCATCTACAGAGAAGAATATGGGTCAATGAGGTTGACTTCAAAGCCATGCAATCTAATGGTAATAGTAATATCATAATTTGACATACTATCAGAAATAATTCCTAAATAGACTATTCAATCTTATAAGAGATGGATTCATGAGAACTATTATTTATGAAATATGAGTCAATGACTTTAATTAAAAAAATTACACAATCTAATTCTTGTAAAAATATCAAAATTTGACAGATTGAAAATACCTTCCAAAAGTATCGTTAATTGATTAATATGAATCACTACTCATGAAATATAATTTTATAAACCTAATCTAAAAACTACACAATAAAAATCTTAATAGCAATATTGTAAGAAACTATTCCCAAAAGCAAGCCTAATAAAATTTGATGAAAATAATTTTTGTTTCACTCAACTTTGACATTCACAACTTCCTCTTTTATTATAATAAGAAAAAAAATGTCTTTTTAGATATACCTCATGAACCATACTTGAATAATCTATCATTTTTCTTCTCAAAAACATATTTGCAGAGCCTGCTTCTTTTACTTGTTTGTACTTTTATCTCTCTGATGGAAAGGGTTCCTTCAGGACACATTTTTCCAAGTTCACTGCTTGAGATATTTGAGGAGGGTTCCCCTGCTTGAGTATCCATCCAACCCATATTCGAGTAGTTCTACAATTGCACAGTCTAAATTAATAATACTGACATTTGAATGACGAATGATGATACATAGAATTGATATAAACTAATCCTAAAAACACTAAAACATTATTAATATATTTATATTTCATAAATAAAATTGATATAAAAGATTTGGAAAGATACATTAAAAAATAGAAAAACAGTAATTTATAATAGAAGGAAACTTAAATTGCTATTTAAAAAAAAAACAAGAGTCTTAAATCTTATCATTTTGTTTCATTATCATCCATAAGTACACACCTCTAGCATAATAATTATATTTTACCACCCATAAAATGAAAAAAAGATTTTCACAAGAGAAATTGAAGCTAGATTATAAAAATGAACCATCTTATTGGAAACTGGAACTGTTATCATACCCAAAAGGACTACAAAATTTCACCTTATCATACCCAGATTGTTGCTTTGCCTGGCGGAGGGAAATTTGATCAGTAAAATTGACACAGAGTATGTTGTCTCCATTGTCATGCTGGATAACAAAACACCAACTTTAATGGGCATGTACTGTCCCTTGTGTAATTGCCACTTGAATGCATTGCTATTTGATGCAGGGGCATCCCTAATGCAAGCCAAAGACACCATGATTGAAGGAAGTTTCCATGAAGCCAAGGATTCAAATCCTATCAATTGGAACATAAGATTTTCACCTTGGAGCTTTGAAGGATTGACTGGTGAAAGGTCCTTTTGATTGACAAATCAGAGTCTTTTTGAATGACAAATCAGAGTCTTTTTGAATGACAATAAATTAGAATAGGAGTTTTAGATGTTTTCTTGGTTTGTAATAAATATTAAGGATTGATTTTATCTCCTTATAAACATCCACTTGTTGGACACAAGACCCCTTGGTGACTTATAAACCTTGGGCATCTTTTGAGTCCTTGGATGAAATGAGCATAGTAAGTGTTTATTAGGTGTCTTTTAGATGTTGTTAAGAAGTTTGAAGGTCCAAAATAACTTTAATAAGGTTCCTAAAGTTTCACAACACATTTTTAACCTTCTCGGCAAAGTTGTTTGCAAAGTTGTAATGCAACTTTAAAAGTTGCTTAGCAAAGTTGACATTTGTTGGATAAACTGTTCTAACCACCTAGATGGTTGAACCAACATTTGGAGAGATAGAGAACCAGTATTGTAATCATTTTGCTTTCATAAAAAATAAAAATAACCCTGTTTTAGTGCATTTCTGGTGAAAAATGAACTCTGTACGGATGGTGGTTGGATGATAAAATTTGCCTGGAAGTTGTAATAGTGACATCTGATGCTTTGGAAGTTGGTTTGATTGATTCTCTTTGTTTTATATCTAAGTTATTTCAAATTTTCTGTGCATTGTTTACAAACCCTCATTTTCAGGGTTTGACTGATGTAAAGACCTTAACTCATGTTTCAACCATTGGAATTCCTTCTTCCTTGGTGGAATGAGAGTTAAGGATGTATATTTGTATATTCTAAAAGCCTTGACTACTCTACATCACTATTGAACCACATTAATTCTTTTTTCCTTCAACAAATGAGGACAGTCATTGTAAAGACAACATGATAATGTACACTCACTGTAAGGATAGTCACAAATGAGGAAATCTCAGAGTGATTATCCCTTGTGTAATTGCCACTTGAATACATTGCTATTGAACCACATTAATGCTTTTTTCCTTCAAGTGGCAATTACACAAGGGACAGTCACTGTGAGATGTCCTCATTTGTGACAAGGACAGTCACACATGAGGACATCTCACAGTGACTGTCCCTTGTGTAATTGCCACTTGAATGTATTGCTATTCAACCACATTTATGGGCCCGTTTGGACCATGACACTCAGTAGCATCTACAGAGAAGAATATCCCAGGTGTAACAAGTTGTAAGAATATACCAACAATTCTAAGAAGTTCCCTAGCACATAGTAGCATCTACAGAGAAGAATATACAACATGAGGGCAGCCACTGTAAAGACAACATGATAATGTACACTCATTGTATGTGTACATTATCATGTTGTCTTTACAAGGATAGTCATTTGTGACAAGGATAGTCACACATGAGGACATCTCATAGTGATCGATTGTCCCTTGTGTAATTGCCACTTGAATGTATTGCTATTGAACCACATTAATGCTTTTCTTCTTCAACAAATGAGGACAGTCACTCTAAAGACAACATGATAATGTACACTCACTGTAAGGATAGTCACAAATGAGGACATCTCACAGTGACTGTCCCTTGTGTGATTGCCACTTGAATGTATTGCTATTCAGCCACATTAATGCTTTTCTTCTTCAACAAATGAGGATAGTCACTCTAAAGACACAATGATAATGTACACGGGCTGTAAGTGTACATTATCATGTTGTCTTTATAGTGACTATCCTCCTTCAAGTGGCAATTACACAAGGGATTTGTGTTTTCATTTGTGTTTTCAACAGCGTCGTAACCCTCCGCGAAATCACATCGGGATATAAGGGCAAAACAAACAAGAACGTTGTCATTTGTATTTTCAACAGCACCGAGAGAGATAAACAAACTTAAAACTCATACTTAAGAAAGATGAAGGCAATGCTTCAAAAGGCCGATGCCCTAAATACGGGAAAACACAATACCACCATTAAACGATGCCCTAGTCACCGTATCAATGCTGCCAGCTCCGTACCAGTATGCTGACTGCTCACTTTCATCCTGTGATAAAGGTAACTTCATTAATCATACTTGAAATGGCAGCATACGAACTAAAGCTGATGAGCATTTATAAACTAAAAGTTTAAAACTACAGATTACAAATGTAGTAGTTTCATACGAAAAGAACTTGATGTCTGAAATTTACCATTAGAAGTATCCAAAGGAATACCACAGTACTGTTGAACTTGGAGAATCGGAGATGATCTACACAGCAAGGTTCAATAGCTGTAAGGACTGTTACACCATCTTTAGCATTTGAATACATTTTCTCCTTGGCTTCTGGTGGATCCTCAAAGACCCCCAATGACGTTTTCCCTACAATTATCAATTGTTTGTCAGTATGAGATATTAATAAATAAACATTAATCACAATATTAGGCAAACAATGTTCTTGATGTCTGAATCTAAATCACAGAAAGCTCTAATAAAGTAGTTCTCAGTTTCACATTAAACTAAGTTTCAATTTCAAATGGTTATAATAATTTTTGCAAGTTATAAGTAGCTGGTTACAGTATATGACATAAAAAGAAAAAAAATCATTTCTATTCTTTTCTTCTTTTTCTCTTTCAACGAAGCTTTTGCACCACACAAATGCATACCAAGAATTTCTCAGGAGGTTTCAAGACCATTTCATACCAAACTTCTTCTCTATAGATGCTACTGTGTGTCGTGGTCCAAACGGGTCCAAATAGACCTAGTGACTCTAGTAGGTCTCCAAAACCTGTTCTGCAGCAATAACTCTTCAATTTGACAAAGGACCTTATGAACTTATATGTTTTTTGAGTACCCTTTTTGATGTTCTAACAATCCTCCAACTCCCAGACCTTGACTCCACTCCAGCATATCAATGTCGTTATTGAGTCCGCAGACCTAATGCATGCCTTTGGGTGTGGGTTCCAAAACAAGGCATTGAAAATGGGTGCATGAAACCAAGATCAGAGTTTGAAGATGTCCACCATGCTCTAAAGATCTAGATTCAACAAGGTTTGAGGTCCTTTACTTGCCGCTACCCTCTGATCTTGCATAATCCATCAACTCCTAGTCAAGAACATTGAGATTCTTGACCTAGGGCTTGCTCTTGAAATTCTCTGGCTTAGTATCCTGTTCCAAAGCTTTTAAAATATGAAAATAAACCCCCTTAACTTGCATTTTACAAAGAACAAAGGATATCCTATGGTTTATTTGCAAGTTAAGGCCATTTGAATGCAATAACCCAAAAAATGAGGGTTTGACAGAACAACAGATAAGAAAAAGGAATAACTTTGATATAAGGTGTCTTGAATCTACCAAATAAACTCTCAAAGCATAAGATATAAATACTCTAACTTCCACACTGGTCTGCCCTCCCTTTCACATCCGTACACTGTACAGTGCTTGAAGGAAATGCACAAAAAAGGCTTTGAAATAGTGGCTCTATCTGACAGAGAGTCCATGCTAGGCTTCATGACTAACCTAGAGCACATTCCTTGTTATGGAGGAAGTTTGAATGGTGAAGAACTTATGGAATGGATAGAGGACCTAGATAACCATTTTGACTACAAGTATCTTATTAATAACCATTTTGACTACAAGTATCTTATGGATAGAGGACCTTGATAACCATTTTGACTCATTTAGTATCTTATTGAGCTTCACTTTGTTTCGAGAATATAGTTTAATATTCTCTACTAAACAGGGCCAACCATGTGAAGGTGGAAGCTCATTTGGCCCCACCCCCCTCCCCCTAACATCACTCTACATTCCCCGTTAACATCTAACATTCATTCATTCTTTCAATTATTAATAAAATGTAACATTCAATCAATATCACATGATAACATTCATTAACACATTAGATTCGTTAACACACAACATTCATCAATATGAAAATAAACACATAATTCATGAACATTCATTAGCACATAATTAAATTCATTGAGACATAAAATTTAGTCATTATCAATTAAGGTATTTAGATGACAATCATTTCTTTTTTCTCTTTCTAATTTTTTTTTCTATGTAAGCTCTAAGAGGAGCATCAGTGTTATCATCAATACCCCCCTCATCAGTTGTTTTGTTCTTTGTTCTTGATGATCTCAAATTCCTATGCTGCTGCAAAGGGGGGTCCTCTACAATAACAAATAAAAGAGTTAAATTTAAAATATTTAATTATAATTGTTACAAGTATTTAATTATTTTAAAGAACATAACTGTGGTGCTCTTTAATTACCTAATCTGGCCACATCATTTTGTCTAGACTCAACCTCAACATGCTCATGAGCACCGACCCCTCGATCCTCTACAGTTGCTATACAAAATGTTACATTAATCCAAACACCAATTGTAATTACATATAAAATTTTTAATAGAAAATGTATACCTCCACCACTAGGATGCACATCATGCGAACCTTCATTATGCATAGATTGTGTAGAAGGATTGTCAGGCTGCATTCCAATATCCTACACATTGTTATCATTGCTTTCTTAAAATAGATATACTCACTTTATATTAGAACTTAACATCAAATAGACTAATTGGTAAAGTATTCAATTTGAAATAAATTTCATTTAGCTTATTTACCTGTGGCTCAGATGCATCATTATTTGAACCTTGCACACTGATTTCAGCTCGTAGCCGTTCAGCCACGGCTCTATAGCCTTGTTGGAAGCCAATTCTCTTGTCCTCTTCTATGAGGCATCTATTGAACTCTGACCCCTACATTTTTTCTTGGTATGGTGAATTTTACTTGCATTGTTTGATCAAAAAAAATTTCCTTGCAATATATAAAAAAATTGATACAAGTTTTCATTTACTAATACTTACAACTCGTGCTTGAAGTTTGGAAAAACCACCAGAGCCGAGCTTGTGTGTCCCATGCTTTTCTAATCTTGCCTTTGTTGCCTTTGATGTGTCAGGCAATCTATGAAAAGTTTGAAATATGTTAGAGACCAGTATAGGAAAAATTTAGAGGTTAATTAGTACATAATTACATTCTCAAAAGTATCACATACCTTGCTCTACTCTCTACTGGCGTAATTCCCTTTTTCATGTCGGCTTTATACTTTCCATCCAAAATCAAACCCTGCCACTCAGCCTCAAGAACACAGGGTGGACGCTCATACCTTGGGTTAACCTCTAAATATTTCCTGTACTGGTCCCTAATATACTTCAAACATAAACCAGCTCTTTCAAGGAGCTTGTTTCTCTCGAATGCACGAGGTCCAAAAAGCTGGGTCATACTATGTACAAGATCATCCTTCAACTTTTTATCTTGGTTATTCCACCTTTTAAGTAAAAAAAAACATGTTAGAATCATAAATGAAGAGAAGCTACCTTTAATATAGTTCAAGAAATTGATGAAAAGGAAAACTATTCTAGCAATGATATGAAATCAAAATAGTGGTTTGGGGTTTTAGTTAGGATATGATGTTCCACCATGTACGTATGGTGGGCCCGAATATCCACAAACACTCGTCACCAAGTTTTCGCCAAAAAATATCATTCCCTACAAAATAATCATGGGATCATTAGTCGATGAAGAGTGATCAAAAACTAAATTACTATTATATCACTATAGAATAATAATAACTTTAAAGTACCTGGAAGTTTGGATACTTTTAAGGGAATTCCTTCATCGTCGCTGACGATCAATACGCAATCCTTCACCGTTCCCGTACTAGGAACATGGGAACATCCAGGAAATGATGTTGCATCGGGACTTGTTGCATCTCCTATTGCAAAAAATGAAAACCATTATCAAATGCCTCCAAGAAATAATACTTCAAGGGAAATAAATTGGTGCAGAGCACCCATGGCATAAACACAATCAAGGGATCTACATCGTAAACACATAACACTTAAACACATAACAAAAGAGAGAAAAAGAGGGATTTGTGTACCAGTAGATGGTGCAACAGTTGGTGCATTTAGGCTGTGTGTTGTTGACATGGCAGTCGGCAAGACATTTGTGGCTGTCCTGGATGGAGGCGGCGTTGTCATATCATCATGGAAAGGAGCTGAAGAATAAAATTGTTAGAGCATGCATAAATATAGAACGCGTGGACTAGCATGGACAAGATTGTTAGAGCATTAAAAAAAAAGATTGTTCGAGCATGTATTGTCAATGATTATGATCATTCCTATATATATTCAGTGGAAAACACAAGTGGGGAATGGAACATGTGATCTACCTGAACCACTAGCAATACCGGCCTCATCATGGGAATGGGGTTCAAAATTACGCAAATAACTCTGTAAAGACAATGCATCCATATTTTAATTAATGTCATAAAAGAGCATAACATAAAAACCATTATTGAACTCTTGTAATAATTAAAAATTTCATTAATACTTACTTTAAAGTTTTTAGAAGTGCGCAACAACTCAGCTGCCCTATCTTTTATTTCCTGAGTTTGAGGATGTATGGATACCAAACGTAGAAGTTCTTTCCCAATTTTCTTTAGCAGCTTTTTAATGGAACCGATCGGGTCATCGGTCTCTGCTAAATCAATAAAAAAAGGGTCCACAAGGGGGGACTCCTGAGGGACTGCAGGTTGCTTTCCCTCTCTCTGACCACCGGCCCTCTGTGACAACAATAGTATTAGTATTATCAAAATTACTCCAAAACAATGAAGAAAATAACATTAAAAAAAATAACATTTTGCTTCTATCTAGTTTGCACAATTACAATGAGTTTTACCTACTCATGTGTAGATGAGCTAGGAATATCGTCACCATCACCTTCGGGCGGTTGCTCCATATTGTGCCCCTGTGTCAAAGATCAAGTATAAAAATGTTAGCCAAAAATTTAATAACTAAATGGTATGTTGGAGTCATTGATTAGAAGTTGGTTTAATAGTATGTACCACCCCCATGATAGTAGCCTCATTTGTATCTATGCGGTTCAAATTGTAATCAATAAGCAGCTCTTCCCCTGCACGTATTCATTTTATCGCACAGATGAATACATGATTTCCCTCGCGCGCCTCAAATATGCAATTGGGTTGCTTTATAGTTGACCCAGGTCGTGTACTATTTATAAAACCCGCAATATTCCCTGTTGCTTTTGGCCTTCCATCAATGTATATAGCCACACTTTTACTTTGATTATTGTCTTGCTGTTGTATATAATTTGCCGAGAGTGCATACCTACGCATACTTTTTTTATATTGAACAATATGCATCCAACTTTTATAATCGTAACATGGTCCAACATACTCCATCAATTCAGAAACTTTGTT
The DNA here is from genome assembly GCA_027943335.1 of Chamaecyparis obtusa. Taxonomy (NCBI): domain Eukaryota; kingdom Viridiplantae; phylum Streptophyta; class Pinopsida; order Cupressales; family Cupressaceae; genus Chamaecyparis; species Chamaecyparis obtusa. The sequence goes on along the minus strand of BSBK01007591.1, from coordinate 485,595 downwards.
GTAAGACACCTTTATGCCATCCATAGAAAATAGGCCCAAACCATGTAATGATGATGGTGCTATGCGATATATCCTCTCATTAACACAAAAATCAGTGTTTATTGGAGGAAGTTCCTTGGGTACCCAATGTTTCTGTAGATGTTGGTACCTCAAGGGCACCTCGATGTCGCCTTTCATCTCATCATCATAAGAACATGACCCCCCTTGAGCAAGGAAAAATTTCATGTGTTTATTGAATTTCCTTCTAGTCCTTTGACCTCTAGTTAATCTCCCTATTCTAGATAAACTGCATGTCTCACTTTCCTCTTCTATTCCTATATTTCCCTCACTCGAGGAAGACACTTCTGACAAATACCTATTTGCTGGTACCTGCAAATGGGAGAGATCTTAGAAGACATCAATCTTACTATTGATAAGTGTATTAAATAGACTTTCTATAAGGTGTATTGACTTATACCTGTCGATCCATGAGACTGTGCGGGATGCTCTTGAAAGGGGTTCAATTTCCTGCAAATGTAATTCAATTATCATGAGCATACTCACATCATAATCATAATCACATCCATCATAAGCATCACATAAAAATTAAAAACATTAAAACGTACACATTATAACACTTATAGCTTTTAAATAGATAATGAATAAACTATGTAACCATTTAAGACAAATATATTTCTATCAAGAAATGAATATTAAATACATTAAGGATTGATGGCATACCTTTAAATTTCATCATCATCATCCTCATCATCATCATCATCATCATCATCATCATCATCCTCGTCATCGTCGTCGTCGTCATCGTCCTCGTCGTCGTCGTCATTTTCGTCATCATCAACATCATCATCATCAACATCAACATCATCTTCATCATCATCATCAGTAGCAGCATCATCTTCTTCTTCTTCTTCATGAAAATTTGTCTCAGGAACATCATCCAATAATTGTCTATCGTGATCATCATCTACATCATCTTCTACTTCTTCGGTATCTTCTTCTTCCATCGCATTATACTTTATCGGCCTTCCTCTCGGTTCATGTCTAACAACAAATGACCAACCCGGTTTATGTGAAACCTCTGAGTAAAATACCTGTTCACATTGGCTTGGAAGAACATAGGGCTCATCCCCAACTGGCTCAAACGACCTTGTATTAACCATTGTAAATCCATTATCATGTTCAATAACAGTTCTATTAGGATCATTTGGATTAAGTCGTAGCCTGTACCATTTGACAACGAAGAGTACTAATTTGAAGGAACTAAAGTCGCACTCAAATATATCATCCAAAATGCCATAGTATTGATTTTTAGACTCTTGAGGATCTAAGTCATTTCTAGATGAAATATTAGTCACTTGAAAGACTGCAGTTATTCCAGAATCACAAGTTTTCTTCGTGTCATCCAACACTTTGACGCGAAATTTTTGACCATTACAGAACATACCCTTGTGGTGTTTAACCTGCAATAATATGTGAAACATGTCAAAATTATTATATCGTGAGTTGATAAACATACGGGTGATTAATAATTTTGTACGTACCTGGAAATCTCTTAAACCATATGCTAAATCTATTTCCCTTTGCGTAACATTAGAATCTCCATTACGATGAGCTTCTTTAACCAATGAAGATACACCTTCCCATGTTAATGTGTGACCAGAATGTTGACATCGTTCAATCCATACCGTCATCCAATCAAGATTGTTTGCAATATACAAATGTAGTGCATCCCACTCTCGAGCAACTGTACAAAAAAAAAATAGACGACTTACAACCGATTTATTTTGAAGATTAAGAAATAATTTATTACAATAACATCTTATAATTTATTACCTGTCACTTTCCTCAATCTACCTTTCCCCATCAAGTACTCCCCTTTGAATTTTTTAAAAGGGTCGAGATCCCAAATGCGATCTACATGGATATTTGAAGCAAACTTAGGAAGATATTCAGTAATGTACACCATAGTCTGGTATACCATGTATCCCTCTACCATAGAACCCTCAGGATGTGCTCTTTGTCGAACCAAAGCCTTCAAAGATTTCAAGTGCCTCTCAACCATCCACATTGACCTAGTGTGTGCAGGTCCACACAATTCAATCTCCTCAACTTGGTGTATGAGGTAGTGTTCTTGTGCATTGAAAAAAGTTGGAGGTAGACACTTTTGCATTTCACACAATAAATGAGGAATTCTTCTCTTCCAATAGTTTATATCTTCTTTATGGATTTCTTTAGATGACAACCACCTACATTAAGAGATTCAAGTCACAAAAAATATATAAATACGAGACTTTACAAAATAATATACAATAGATTACATAGCAAGAAAAACAAATCGCGAATATAATAAATATATACAACAAATTGAACAGATATTACTGCTTACCTCATGTATTTTCCAAGATCATATATCACTTGTTTGATGTTATTGTTGAAGTGCTCTGGGAGAGATAGAGGTAGCACGTACTGCAGTAATTATAAACCAATCATTTCATTATTTTCTAACATAACATAATGAATAGTACACGTAGTTTATGAATATATTGTAAATACAGGAGAACATAACTTACCTTGATGAAAGTATGCCAATCATGCATTTTGAGCCCTGGCCCAAATTCACTTTTCTTTGATATGAGATTGCTTATGTTCCCAGCAAATCCTGTGGGAAATTGAATTTTTCGTATGACTTCTTTTATGGCATCACTTTGCTGCTCCGTTAATAACCAAGGAAGGGCACTTATATTAATCTGATCTCTATTGCTATTTGAGTGAATGAAATTCTTCAGTGCATGATTGGATTCATGAATGCCATTACAAATTTTGACAATTTTTTCTTTGTCACGCCTTCCATCCAGTATTTTCCACAATGTCTCTGTTATATTCTTTCCAACATGCATAAGATCAAACAAATGCACAATTTGTAGGTCCTCGTAGTAGGGAAACCTACTAAATTGTCTGGGATAGCTTTTTAGTCCCTTTGGAAGGTTGTCAGTAGTGCCTTGACGACCTTCATGATCATCAATTACATAATTAGTAAACAAAAATCACAATAGAAATATATAAATTACAAACATAAACCATTAAGTGGAACGACATTACCTCGACGATTAATTCTATTATATTCCAACTTCCATAGGCGAGGTGTCATTCTTCGTGGCTTTGATGTAGTCTCTTCTTTCCCATTGAAAAAATGTTTTTCCATACTTCGATACTTATGATTCCTGTGGAGGAAGTGTCTGTACTCATCAAACACATGCTTTCCTAAACTTTTTGAATGACGAGATTTCATCTTTGGACCACAAACTGGACATGCAAATTTTCCCTTTGTTTGAAGACCTACAAGATAATGATATAATTGGATTATTAAATATGTTGATTTTTATAATTAGAATTATCATGCGCAACTTGAATTCACTATAACATACCACAAAAATGTGTTAGCCCTGGGGCATCATGTATTGTCCATACAAGTATTGCATGGAATTGAAATTGTCTTTGTCCTATTGGTCTAGACACGTCATACATAGTGACACCGTTCCATAACTCCACCAACTCATCAATAAGAGGCTCAATATATACATTCATATCTTTAACTTGATATTTACCTACTTGAATGAACAGTAACATTACATAATTATTGTGACCATTTTACTGTAAGATTTGTAAGTACATGTAAATTAATAACTATCAAATGATAAAATACCTGGAACAATCATTGCCAACATAATGTGCTCCCTCTTTATTGACATCCATGGAGGAATGTTATTGTTGATAACAAAAACAGGCCACACCGAGCAAACAGATCTCATCTCTCCAAATGGATTGACACCATCCGCTGCCAATGAAAGCCTGAGATTATGAGGTTCTTCTTTGAAGTGTTGCCACTTTTCCTCTATGTGCATAAATGCCGAACCATCCGTAGGGATTCGAATAATGTCATCTCGACTTCTATTGCGTGCATGGTAATCCATAAATTGTGCCAAGCTAGTACACCTAAATAATTGTCGCATCCGTGGAATAATGGGGATGTAACGAAGAACCTTGTGAGGCACCTTTTTTGTTATTCGATCTGTTCGATATCTACTCGTATGACATACAGGGCATTGTGTTGCAAATTCATGTTCTTTATAATATATAATATGATCATTGGGACAAGCATGTATTGCTTGATACTCCATTCCAATATCTTTCATAATAGCAGATAATTCTCGATATGAGCGAGGTAGAATATTTGATGGTGGTAACAAAAACTTGCCTATCAATCTACAGCAAAAAATATAAGTTGTTAATATAAACAATATTAGTGGTACATTATTCACCCTTTGTTAACTATAAAGACATATATGACATACCTTAACATACGTGACATTGTTATGTTGGATAAACCATTCATAACCTTCAAGTTCAACAACAACAATACAGCAGAGAGAAGAGTTGTTTGGGAGTCTTTGTATAGGGGCTCGTATGCCTTCTCAAGTAGAGGTACGTCAAGGCTATCATCATCATCATGATCAGATCCACTTGGACTAAATGTGTCATGGATCAATGTATTTATACCATCATCTTCAATTGTGTTTTCTGGCGCATGATCATCATCTTCCATGGGATCATTATCTTCACCTTGGATATTCGCACCCCCATGTTCCTCCATATCATGTACTTCCCTGGGGAGATCAACCTATATAAAATTGATTAACATAAATAAACCATGATCTTCAACTCATCATCAAGTGATTTCATATGTATATAAATTGTTAAAATGATATAATGAACAACTTACCAGTGGATGATAGTCATGCCCCCCTTCAATGTGACCATTCTCCCTACAATGTCTCTTAACTGTTTTGATTAGCAATCTTCTACGGTTTAAGCCCTTACAAATTTTGCAGGGACAATAACATTTTTCATCACCTTTTCTTTTCAAGTTAGACCACAATCTAGCGATTGTCTCCCTATTTTGTTCTTCACTTATATTATCTGACATGATCGTTCTTCGCAGGAAGCAAAAATTGGGCTATGAAAACTTCGGTCTACAACTTTCAGTGACTAAGCAAAATTGTCAAAAGTACACAAAACATATAAGCTACAAGGCCTTCTTGCTTAGCTCTAGAAGCTCTCTAGCAATCAAAACATATAAGCTACAAGGCCTAACAGCAATTTCAAAACATATAAGCTACAAGGCAAGACATATTACATGACATGGCAAAAGGATTAAAATATACATTAGATTAAAAAATATACAATTTTCAAACCTGAGCGCGCGGCTATAACTCGTGCAATGGTCTTCTTGCTTAGCTTTAGAAGCTCTCCAGCAATCAAAACATATAAGCTACAAGGCCTAATAGCAATTTCAAAACAAGGGTCATCAAAAGAACCAAAAACAATGTGTGCAAACAATACCTTGTGAAGTGGTATAGACAATTAGAAGATGCTACTATGTGCTAGGGAACTTCTTAGAACTGTTGGTATATTCTTACAACTTGTTACACCTGGGATATTCTTCTCTGTAGATGCTACTGTGTGCCGTGGTCCAAACGGGCCCATAAATGTGGTTGAATAGAAATACATTCAAGTGGCTTACACAAGGGACAGTCACTGTGAGATATCCTCATGTGTGACTGTCCTTGTCACAAATGAGGACATCTCACAGTGACTGTCCCTTGTGTAATTGCCACTTGAATGAGGTCAGTCACTATAAAGACAACATGATAATGTACACATACAATGAGTGTACATTATCATGTTGTCTTTACAGTGGCTGCCCTCATGTTGTATATTCTTCTCTGTAGATGCTACTACGTGCTAGGGAACTTCTTAGAACTGTTGGTATATTCTTACAACTTGTTACACCTGGGATATTCTTCTCTGTAGATGCTACTGTGTGTCGTGGTCCAAACGGGCCCATAAATGTGGTTGAATAGCAATACATTCAAGTGGCAATTACACAAGGGACAGTCACTGTGAGATGTCCTCATGTGTGACTGTCCTTGTCACAAATGAGGACATCTCACAGTGACTGTCCCTTGTGTAATTAAGTATTGTGGGGAAGCATTCTAAATAACCAAAGCCGCTAACAATAAATTCAACACAGATATGTCCTTATTTCTGGGTATTTTAGCTCTCTAACAGCTGAATACCAGATTAAATAATAATGACAAAAGAAAAATAAACCCAACGTACTCAGAAATTGTAGCTGTGATTTTGCGGAGGGAATCTCTCTCAGCGCTGTTGAAAACACAAATGACAACCCGCTTGATTTCGCGGAGGGAATCTCTCTCGGTGTTGTTCAAAACACAAATGACAACCCGCTTTGTTCAAAACACAAATGATAACCCGCTTGATTTCGCGGAGGGAATCTCTCTCGGCGCTGTTGAAAACACAAATGACAACGTTCCTTTTTTTTTTTGCACTTATATCCCGACCAACATAAGGTCCATTTGTAATACAACATGATAATGTACACTTACAGCGAGTGTACATTATCATGTTGTCCTTAGAGTGACTATCCTCATTTGTTGAAGAAGAAAAGCATTAATGTGGCTGAATAGCAATACATTCAAGTGGCAATTACACAAGGGACAGTCACTATGAGATGTCCTCATTTGTGACTATCCTTACAGTGAGTGTACATTATCATGGTGTCTTTAGAGTGACTGTCCTCATTTGTTGAAGAAGAAAAGCATTAATGTGGTTGAATAGCAATACATTCAAGTGGCAATTACACAAGGGTCAATCACTGTGAGATGTCCTCATGTGTGACTGTCCTTGTCACAAATGAGGACATCTCACAATGACTGTCCCTTGTGTAATTCAAGTGGCAATTACACAAGGGACAGTCACTGTGAGATGTCCTCATTTGTGACTGTCCTTACAATGAGTGTACATTATCATGTTGTCTTTAGAGTGACTGTCCTCATTTGTTGAAGAAGAAAAACATTAATGTGGTTCAATAGCAATACATTCAAGTGGCAATTACACAAGGGACAATGTCATGAGCCGTGACATATTGAACTTAGTATAATAATAAAATGATTAGATGATATATAATAATCTATTATTAACGGTATATAACAATAATATATAATTATTATCAAAAGATAATAATAATATATAGTTAGCATAATAAGTAATATGTTAATTAAATAATATTAAAATATTAATAAATAATATAATTATGATTATAATTATAATATAAATTAATAATAAATAATTATTAATAAATTATATATATTATATTATAATAATATATTAAGTAATAATATTAAATCAATTATTGATATAATAATTTTAATATATAAATAATATTAATAAACCTCTCAATATAAAACAATATGTTATCACTATAATAATATTTATTATAATATTATTAATATTACTAACATCATTAATTATAATATTTAATAATAACAATAACATTAATAATAATAATAATAATAATAACGTTTAAAGCAATATCGAATATCTGTAATCGATATACATCTACATTAAACATCTGCATTATCTATCACGATGAGGAACAAAGAAGTGATACAACAATCACTAGTCATTACACATCGATACCATGAGAGGATGATTAATGAACCAAATACTATGAAGTCAAGATCAACATGATATGAATAAGGGATAGGTCGCTATGTGTTTCAGAAGATGTATTGATAAGCAAGAAGGATAACCATTCATATATTATAAATAATCATTAATTGCACAAGTTTAGACAATGACATATCCGATAAAGCAATATCAAACATGAAGACCCGCTAGCAAATATGCACCATCACTTCCTATGTTATCATGACAATAACATAAACTAGATTGAATTCTACTATCTATATCAATAGACACCACATAGGAGGATATCGACTAAAGGATTGAAAGATTATCGATTGTCTGAGATAAACCACATCTTGTAGAAACACAAAAGCATCAGTGATTATATCACAAGCTATTGATGAATGAGGCATCAGTCATGGATAATAAGTACAATGTATCCTTAAGTATTAACAGGAATGGAAGTCAATTTGAAGATCAAACTCCATTACCAGCAATCAACCAATAAATGGACAATTATCAAAAAATGATATCGACTTATATCAGAGTAGAAAGATTGGATATCATCATAACAATATGGGATAAGGCAAGAGTTAATATCGATTGACTAAATACTAATGATAGTTAGACCAAACTAATACAAACACAATGGATGTTAACTACTGGTTGCACTACCAATTAGGGAAGATTACCTTCATAAAAAGATTTGATATTGAGTCAATCTGGGAGTTATCTATGATCAGAAAATAATGAAATAATATTATGTGAACTGTCGGATTATGGAAAGGTGTGCTTAACAAAGGGACATGGAGGAAGAAACAAGACACGTCTCATTCATAGCATCTCTTCATTTGTTAAAGACAATATAAGAATGCATTCTCGTCAGTCACTCAAGGCATCATTAGAACTTTATTTACTTATCCATATTTGGATATACTCAATAGAGCATCTGCCTTTGGTAGTTTGGTTTCAAGTTTATCATTGCAGATCAGAGACAACACCATGATTGCACAGATAGAAAGGATAGTCAGAAACAGCATCAATATTTGAAGTTGCAAGCATATAATTCAGAATCTGAAATAGAAACATATCACTCATAGCGATATTACACATTTGCATAATTACATCATCATATCAGACACAGCAAATACATTGCTGTAAGCAATACTTATTGATTGTATATCGATATTGTTTATATCAGACATACCATCATTATACTATCACTATAAGTGATAGGAAACATCATATTCATAGCATATTTCATATCATTATATCTGACAGTGCTATTAAACATATTGGTATCAATATCATCTTGCACACATATTGTGATTGAATCTGAAATAGCGGTTGATATCTTAAGTAACCTCCATTACTTAGTTTAATTGTAAGTATCTGATAGAGTAAGTCTGAGAAGTGGAGTAATTGTTCCTATTTTCCAAGTTAGCCAAAAAGGGGACATTACAGACAATCACTGTGAGATGTCCTCATGTGTGACTGTCCTTGTCACAAATGAGGACATCTCACAATGACTGTCCCTTGTGTAATTCAAGCGGCAATTACACAAGGGACAGTCACTGTGACATGTCCTCATTTGTGACTGTCCTTACAGTGAGTGTACATTATCATGTTGTCTTTAGAGTGACTGTCCTCATTTGTTGAAGAAGAAAAGCATTAATGTGGTTCAATAGCAATACATTCAAGTGACAATTACACAAGGGACAATCACTGTGAGATGTCCTCATGTGTGACTATCCTTGTCACAAATGAGGACATCTCACAATGACTGTCCCTTATGTAATTCAAGTGGAAATTACACAAGGGACAGTCACTGTGAGATGTCCTCATTTGTGACTGTCCTTACAGTGAGTGTACATTATCATGTTGTCTTTAGAGTGACTGTCCTCATTTGTTGAAGAAGAAAAGCATTAATGTGGTTCAATAGCAATACATTCAAGTGGCAATTACACAAGGGACAATCACTGTGAGATGTCCTCATGTGTGACTGTCCTTGTCACAAATGAGGACATCTCACAATGACTGTCCCTTGTGTAATTCAAGCAGCAATTACACAAGGGACAGTCACTGTGAGATGTCCTCATTTGTGACTATCCTTACAGTGAGTGTACATTATCATGTTGTCTTTAGAGTGACTGTCCTCATTTGTTGAAGAAGAAAAGCATTAATGTGGTTCAATAGCAATACATTCAAGTGGCAATTACACAAGGGATAGTCACTGTGAGATGTCCTCATTTGTGACTGTCCTTACAGTGAGTGTACATTATCATGTTGTCTTTAGAGTGACTGTCCTCATTTGTTGAAGAAGAAAAGCATTAATGTGGTTCAATAGCAATACATTCAAGTGGCAATTACACAAGGGACAATCGATCACTGTGAGATGTCCTCATGTGTGACCTTTGTGAAGGCAAGTGCCAATTTGTACCCAAGTTACCAATATTGTGGCAAAAGTGGGAATGAAGCATTTAGGGGTCAAATTGGGCAAAGAAGTGTAGAAGTGGCCTATGTGAGGTCTAAATAGCCTAACTAAGTCATGGTTAGGGTCTTATGGTGTTTGAACAATAATTTTTGAACCAAAATCCCAAAGGTTGTAACAAGTTGTCAATGTTGTCATTCACAACATTGACAACATTTGTGCAAGGGAGCATTTTCGAGTAAGATGGTTATGTAACTATATGAAACCATTGAATTAGGCATTAGATCAACTATAAGAGGCCTCCATCGATCTGTGCAAAAGGTTGGGGGGAAAAACATTTGGAATTAAGAAGATTTGTAGAGTAACACGGTTTTAGTGAATTCTTGAGTTTTTTTGTTTCTTTGTTTTCAGTTGATTAATGGATTAGATAGCTCACAGTGTCTATTGGAAAAGTTAGTACAAGTTGTTTTTTTATTCTGTGTTGTGTTTTTTTTGAGTTTTGAAGCATTCCAACTAGTTTGTTAATTCTTTTTTTAAGTACCCTATCATTGGTTTGAACCAGGCAGGTTGAACAAATGGAGTCTTAGCTCATCATTCCATTGTCAATTTTGTACGGGCTCTTGGAATGGGTGAGGAGACTCCATGTACTATATGTTTGGAAGGAGGGGCCCTGGGAAGCTCATTTTCTATGTTTGCAATGATGTCCTAGGTGAGTTAGTTGAGCACAGTTAGGGATGACAAATCATTACAAGAAGATTACAACAAGTTGAATGCATTGGTTGCTTCAACTAAAATCTCATGGAGAGGTAGACACACATCTAAAGAAGCCCCAAGTCAAATTAGAAGATTGGGTGAGTTTCTTTGGCTGCTAAGAAAACAAACTCTTAGTCAGACTGTCCAAGTTGTGTCAAAATACTTGTTTTCAGGCATGGCTGTAGCAGTTGGTGTACAAAAAATCTAGGAGGAGAAGACCTTAGATATCTTGGAGTTCTCAATAAAGGGCATCTGAATCCTAAGCCCTTTAGGTGGCTTAATATAAACAAAAAGGCTTGACAAAGGCCTAATTGCTAGCAGCCTATTTTTGGGTGCAATTGGCATGCATGGTTTGATGAACCGGATTGAAGTACTGATGAAAAGTATAGGTGAAGGAGTAATATTGAAACCAATAGAGGTCCTAGTGGCCAGCCTCTCCATGGAGTAAAGTTCTAGTTGAATGTGTTTCAATTTGTGAAGACAAGACTAGGAGTGTCCTAGTAGCTAGATTGGTATTGAGCAGAGTTCGTTGTATTTCTTGTTGGTGTGCACTAGTTGAAGGAGTGGGATCTTGGGTAGAGATACCTAAAGAGTGTAGGGATAGTTAAGTACCCTATCAAGTCAAAACATTGGCCTAAAGAGACCCTAGTGAAGGATAGGGAGTGAGCAAGACAAAGTGTTACATCAATTAACAAGATCATTTTTTGGTAATTGTGTACATTATCATGTTGTCTTTACAGTGACTGTCCTCATTTGTTGAAGAAGAAAAGCATTAATGTGGTTCAATAGCAATACATTCAAGTGGAAATTACACAAGGGAATATCACTATGAGATGTCCTAAGTGTGACTGTCCTTGTCACAAATGAGGACATCTCACAGTGACTGTCCCTTGTGTAATTGCCACTTGAATGAGGACAGTCACTGTAAAGACAACATGATAATGTACACAAGTACCGTGAAGGTAGTCGCAAGTTAGGGCTGTTTCATTGCATACCCGAAACAATGAAGACATTACAGTCCACAAAACGTTTGTGCTTGAAAGATGAACAAATAAAATTAAACTTCTAAATAACCAAAGCCGCTAACAATAAATTCAACACAGATATGTCCTCATTTCTGGGTATTTTAGCTCTCTAACAGCTGAATACCAGATTACATAATAATGACAAAAGAAAAATAAACCCAACGTACTCAGAAATTGTAGCTGTGATTTCGCGGAGGGAATCTCTCTCGGTGCTGTTGAAAACACAAATGACAACGTTCCTTTTTTTTTTTTCCCTTATATCCCAACAACATCGCAATTGCAAGTTAGGGCTGTTTCACTGCATACCCGAAACAATGAAGATGTTACGGTCCACAAAATGTTTGTGCTTGAAAGATGAACAAATAAAATTAAACTTCTAAATAACCAAAGCCGCTAACAATAAATTCAACATAGATATGTCCTCATTTCTGGGTATTTTAGCTCTCTAACAGCTGAATACTAGATTACATAATAATGACAAAAGAAAAATAAACCCAACATACTCAGAAATTGTAGCTGTGATTTCGCGGAGGGTTACGGCGCTGTTGAAAACACAAATGACAACGTTCTTGTTTTTTTTGCCCTTATATCCCGATGTGATTTCGCGGAGGGTTACGGCGCTGTTGAAAACACAAATGACAATGTTCTTATTTTGTTTGCCCTTATATCCTGATGTGATTTCGCGGAGGGTTACGGCGCTGTTGAAAACACACATGACAACGTTCCTTTTTAATTTTGCACTTATATCCCGACAACGTCGCAATTGCGACAGTGACAAATGTATTGTCGTCGCAACTTGCGACGGTGTCAGGCTATATTTGAAAAAAAAAGGGCAAAACCACATGACATTTTCCTGCCGTTGCAAATGGCCGTCGCAATTTCACCCCAAATGTATTACTGCCCAAGCTCGGGGGTGGCCATGTAATGGCCTAGGCTGGGAGGTGAGCCTCCATGGTCATGTGGAAGAATTCTTTTGTGTTGCAGGTTGGTAGCCTATTTAAGAGTGAAGCCCAATATTAGAGCTTAAAGTGGAGTTGGAAATTTGAAAGTCTGTTATAAGTTGTAACTGGTTCAGAGAACATGTGCTTTACTTTTGTTAAACTATACAAAGAAAATTGTAAAGTTCTAAGAGCTAGAAATTAGTACTGGTTAATTAAATTGTTATTTATCACAAGAGTATGTCAAGTAAATACTATTGTTCTCTTAAAAAATTCTAAATTTCTGCAATTAGGATTTGAGTCTTAAATTCAATTTCTACTTAATTGATGTATGATTAGAAATGGACTGGAAATTTTATTTGTCCACTTCTTGCAACTGAGAATTATTTGCTAATTCAGTTTATTAAAACAAATTTTCTAATATGTTGTAATAACAAATAAATATGTATTGTCTGGTTAAATTAGTTCTTAATTTGATTCCTTAAAATGATATAATATTATGTTCCTGTGTTGAGCATCTAAATGCAGATTAATATTGATATTTCTATGTTTAAAGTTTTTTTGCATAAGTAAATGTTTGGACTAGAAGAAAATTTAGTAGTTAGTCTGTATATCTAAAGCTTATGGGTTTATACAGTGAAGTAGATAATAAGATTTATTGAAGTAGATAATAAGATTTGATGCATAATTTCCTTACAACAGTATAGTATGTTACATAGTTTGGTTAATGGGTTATACATCTGGAAGTTATCTGCTCATTTCCTTCTATCAAGAATTGCAAATAGAGAAATCAGTAGTTGAATGCTATAACAGAATGAACATTAAAGCTAGAGATTTGAATATCATATCATAATTATGTCAAACTGAATCCTTAACTTAGGAAATTAAATGCATAAGTGTAAAAAGCTAATTTATATTTAATCTACTACAGATTGTTAAAGAACTTAAAACTAGTAAATATTATAAGTTATTCATAAAAGATTGACATACATTCCATACATATGCTAAATTGATCTAATAATATATATATTATATATTATACATAAATAATGTATAATATATAATACATATTATAATTTTATGCAGTTAATTTTTCACATTTAAATCACAGAGAATGTTATAGAATATAATATTATATATTATATTCTATACATTATATAATGTATAGAATATAATAAATAATATTATAATATTTATATTTAACATCGAATGGGGTTAACAAAAAAATATTATAGCAAATGTTGGGGCTGAAGCCCATCCTTTAGCACAGCGCGCAAGGGTAGTGTTGTTGTGATAGTCAGTCACAGAAATGACTGCATCACTACTGTGACCTTGGTCACGGGTAGTGACACAGTCACTATCGTGACCGACTGTCATGACAGCGACTGCCAAGGCCACTATCGTGCTGCTTGCGCAACACTGCCTAAGCCACTACCATGACTGCTTGTGTGGTCTTAGGGTTTCAAACCCTCAAAAAAATAATATATATAATCTTTATTATAAAAATATTAATGACTGAAAGAAAATCGTAGGACTACACCTGCAAATTAGAAACTTAGAAACTGTTCTTATTCCATTTACTGTTTAAAGTGATAGTATAATATATAAAAAAAGAAAGCAACGTATTATGAAATAGTATCAGACATCACCATTTTGTAAACTAAATCTTATATACATCTGCTATGTAAATGACAGTATGTAAAGAAATGGGCAAGATGTATTCGACTTGTGATCAAATCTGCTACATTTGCATCATGAACAGATGCTAAATGCTAATACAAATTTCACCCACTTAGAACACTGTTATGGGGTTTATCTAGTAAAGGAAAAGAGAATCTCTTATTGTTTAAGAGTCCTCTTGCTGTGCTATACCCTCTCACATTTGAGAAATACACAACATATGAAACCCCTCTTCTTCAATCCTTCCTCAGACCTGCACTTAAAAATAAATAAAACAATAATGAGGAATTAGGGTTTCTTAGTTCTAAAATAGGTCCCAAGCCCTAATTTTGAATTAGGGTTTGGGGAAAGAATAAAGAAATATAAAAGTCCATTTATTCATGTTTTCTATAATGGTGAGTTTAGATATCCTCTTTAGGAGTTTATTTTTATTTTTATTTTACTAGTTGGAGACATTATGATCTTAGCATCGAGAGAATATAATTAATTGGTTAACTAAAGGAAGGCTTTTATTGTAAATCTTTTATATTCATTATGTTTGTAGAGATTATATTCTAAGAACCTTATCTTTATAATAGTATTGGCCTTTATGTTATTATGCATTGAGTGAAATAATAAATTGATAAAATGTAATTATTCTTTTCTATTAGTCTATGTGTTACATTTTAATAGTGCCTTGCAAAATATAATAATTAAACTTATGATGTGGCTTTACCCTTGTAGGTTTTATTTTAAATAAATTTATATTGAATTATGTGAGTATTCAATTGGAGAATAAATTCTCTTGTGCCTAGAAATAATAGCTAAGTAATTTTCTATTGAATAATTATGTCTTATTTTAATTTATATTTTAATGCCCAACCCTATTGATTTAGGCAATGTTAGGTTGTTATATAAACGGTAATGATCTAATAAGTTATTACAGAAATGTTGGAGATTAGACCTTCCATATTATGAAGATTAGGGATAAATTTTGTAACCTGGTAAAAGTTGAATTTATTTAGGAAAAGAAAAAAATTTATAGGAATTATTTTAAGGAAATAATTAGTATTTTAATTAGCCATAGATTTTAATGACATATTTAGCCTTAGTTTTATTGAAATGAATAATCCTCATGATTATTTTATTAGGAGAAGATTCTTAGCATTTTGAGTATCAACTTAGGTTAAATATTTGGATGTGTTATTCTAGAACGTTTTCTCTTTTAGATTTAAACTTTATCTCTAGATTTTTAGAGTTGTTCCCTTATCTTATCTTTCCCTTGTCGCCTAATGTCTTTCATCGAGTAGCGGGCGAAGGCACACCCGTGCATGCCTCTAGTTCCCTTACATGATGTCAGGTGACTTGCCTATGTGAGCATTCATACCCTGAGCTTCACATCGTGAGCTTTTTGAGTAATCTAGTGTTTGTAATGTGTCAGTGTTAGTGTTTTCAAAAATAAAAAATAAAAAATTGTTGTGTTTTTGTCCGATTATTTTGGGCATTACACTCTCCATATCTGCATCATTATTTTCATTTAGGAAAGCCTCTTTCCTAGGCAAAAGAGGATCAAAATCTAATCTCCATTGTTCAAGACTCTTTATCACACCATCCCCATCTTTAATTGGAGGAATGAACTTGTTGAATTCTGAACCAAACATGGCTATATTAGCCTCTATCTGATTTGATTTGCCCTTAAATAGTGGTAGAATGGCTTTAACTCGATCAATTTCCTCACCTACTTGTAGGACAACCTCTGGTATATCTATTCTTAAAGATTGTACAACCGCTAACCTTTCAAAAAGAGGCACCCTAACTGACCAAGTTGCATAATAAACATTCAAAATTGACATATAATTATTGACCTCCATTTGAAAACCAAGTAATTTATTGTAAGCAGTAAAAATTGTATCTGCTTTATCCTTAAGTATAACAATTCTATGCTGCAAAATATTCAATAGGCTTTGCAAAATAGCCTCATTCTTCATTAATATTATTTTCTCAATACTTGCAGCAGCCTCTTCTTTGCTTATCTCTTTATGTTCTAGTATTGCAGGAGGTGCTAGTGGTGTAGGGGGTACTGAAGGCATATTTAGAAAAATTGTTGCAAATCCTCCATGGTTTTCTCTAAAGCCTTTTCCTTTATTATCCAGATATCCCTATCTTTCAGAAGTGCACTATAATCTTCTAATAGAGAACCATACCTTTTTGATAATTACTTTGTTTCATCCTCATTGAGCCTTGCAAAATGAGTCAGCACCTGGGATATCTCCAAATCCCCTATATTGTGGATTGATCACACAATCTTATCTCCATCTGTTTGTTCCTTGAGATTCAAAATTGATGGCTTCCTATCCTTAGGATATAGGCTCCATAGAGCCAATGCTTGATTCTTTGGGCTATACCCAAATCCTCTGATAATCTCTTCAACTTGTGTTTCTAAAGACAATGTTATATCTTCTTGTCTCTTAATTTGATCAATAATAAAATTAGAATATAAATTTCACCCAGGTACTAGTAGCATATTGTTAGCTCTGACCAGTTGTCTAGCTTCCTTTAGGCTGATTGTCTCAGATTCAGGGTCATATTCTTTTAATGCTTGAACAGCCTCATCAGGTACTTGACCTTCCTCTATTATCTAGACACTTGATGCAACCTGTTGTTTCTTGTGCCATATTAAGAAGCTCTTGAATTCATCTGAATTAATAAAATTGTCACCCTTCAAGAATGCATCTTTCTCAATCAATCTTTCATCTTGGCAAAGGGCCAAGGGAAACTCAACTTCTACATATTCAAGGTTTTGTTTTCTTTTCTCCTCCCTTAGCCTCTTTCTCAAATAGTGGTGGTGGACACTAGTTCCAGTGAAAAGGGCTCCCACCTTGTCCTTTTTATTTTCTTGAGAAGATTCTCCAACTAATAATCTTTTCTTCTTTGTGGGAGGCTCACTTGTATCCTAAGAACTATGGAGCCCTGTCAAGTCAACAATATTTTCTCCAACTTGATGCTTTTTAGACATTATTCATTCTAGGGGAGGGATGCTATGCACCAAATAACCACCATCACTATCTTCATCACATTGAGACTCAGAATGGACATCCTTCTTCTTTTATGTCTCATCAATCTAGTCCTCAAAAGTGCTCATCAAAGTATTAAATTGAGCCATCATTTGTTCTAGCCTTTGGGGATAAGGAAGATTGGGGAAGAAGCCACCAAATGCTAATCCATTTTGTCTTAACTATTTCTCCATGGAATATAGTTCATGTATCTGGTCAGATCTTATTGCCACTTCTTCTTCTTCTATTATGTTTCTTAATATATCCTCCTCAGGATACTCCTTGTGTCTCTTATTGAATGGGATGCTAGGGATGTAATATTTCTTGGCAGAAGCCATGAATCCCTTTGTATCAACATACCTATAAGATGCAGCATGCATTCTAAACTTCCCCAACAAATTATTTACCTAACTGAAGGCATTCTTTCCTATTGTGATATTGTGCACTCTAAAGTGCCTTGGAGTGAGAGTGCCTTTCCTATGTGAAGCCAGATGCTCCTTATCAATCAACATAAGTTTCCATATGAACTCTAAAAATGCCACCTTAGGTGGGACAAAGAATGGTAGAATGTGGGGAGGTTGGAGGCATCCATATACTCTAATCATAGTATAAACCTTTTCATAATAAATGTCCCCCTAGTTGTAACCCTTGGTCCATTTATCAATAAATTGTTGGGGCCTTATCAACTGCAAAACCTTAGTTGACAATCTTGAAATATTGGTCCCAAAACAAACAAGAATAGGTTGTACAATCTAGTTTTCAAAAGCATAGAAATCAGACCTTGAAGAAGAGGGACTCCAAGTCCTTATCCAAAATTGCACTAGGTTCGGTTGTCCATTACAAACCATTTTTTGTTGAAGGCATTCTAGATTCATGATATCATAGTTAAAGTACAAAATGAGATGCATCAACTAAGAATAATGCCTGAATCTAAGTATAGAACTAGATGTATGGTTCTTCAATCCTATTAAACCCTCATGCATTTTATTGATTACATATCCTATGTAATCATATCCTCTTGTCGCATGACAACTCTACAAGTCTAGTACCATCATGAGGATATCTAAAGTGATCCTCTCCCCACCATCAATCCCTAAAACCTTGCACAACCCATATGCAATATACTTTATATAAAACTAGAGATCCTTGTAGAAAATTAGGGTTGTTGATCTGGCAATTGGCACAATATAATTTCTATTTTCCCAGGGAACATGGTTTTGGATCTCTCTGGCCACTACTGTAGCCTCCCTAATGTATCTATTAGCCAGGGCTTGTAAATTAATTTCTATAGCCATTGGGACTTGGATATCGAAAGCTCTCATGAAGGAATTTCAAACAAGAGTGATGAGAGGAGAACCATCACTCTTCCTAATTGTCTTAGAAAAAGGATCATAGCAGTGAGACAACACAATTAAAACATCAACATCTAGGAAAACTTCTGGGATAATCAATTTGGCTAACCCTGATGTCCAAGGGTTCAAGAAAGGGACTGATCTATCAGAGTTCTTATAAAACTATTTGAACAAACACATGCCATTGATTTCTAGTGTTCTAGCATCCCTACAGTATGTGAGTTCATCAAAAAAATATTCATCACTAACCTTCTTATTTTGTGATGACTCGGGTAGTAGAATGAGGAATTCATCTAAGAAACTTTCCTTAGCCTTCTCCTTGGTAGCCTTGCTGGTTGAGGCCTCACTGACTGACAATTGACTCATCTTGTCTATGAATTCAAACTCTTAAGCAAATTTTGGACATTCTGAACTTTGTAAATTGCTCTGAAAAATCTTAGGAAATTCTATGATTCGGCTCTTCTGAATGCTTGGTAACTCGAAATGGGTGACAAACAACTTTATTTATTTAGCAGAATTGAATGTAGTAACTCGTTAAAAATTGAAAAGCTGAAAAATATGTCACTTCCACCATTACTTGGCATGCTCAGAACTCAATTTACTTGTTGTAAGCTAAGAAAATGATAGGTAATCAAATTTTAACTTTCTGGCAACCTAGCGACTACAACACATTCTCGTAACCGCTGAAAGATTTAGCACCTCCTTTAAATTCTTGGAGATCTGATGACTAAAGGAAACCTTAGTCATAAATGAATCTATTTTTTTTTTAGAGATCTGGCGGCTACAATGAATCTCTGAGTCACTACAAAAATCCTCTTTTAATAATTCCATCACGAGACTCAGTGACTATCAGCTTTCCAAAATCTCATAAAATTTCTCACGTTTCATCTGGAGACTTAGCGACTATAGTGAATCTCTTATTCGCTGAAGCCTGTTGACTTTTCAAACCTTTTCTTGAGACTTCTTGACTTTCTCATCTACAGATCTGGCAATAACAAGAGAATCTCATAATCGCTGAATACATTTACCAGCCTTTCTTTTATTTCACAATTTTAGGGTAGCTGTAAGATCAAGATCTAATGGTAGTCACTCAATCTTAGCTATGTTGAGATGACATAACCTTTATCTAGCAATTAAGAGACAACCGCTAGATCTCCTATTTAAAATATATGATCAATGGTAGTCACGTGATCTCAGGAACTTTGTTTTTAGAATTTGACTTTCTTCAGAGATGAAATGATTAGGAGATTAGGAAACCGTATAGAAAATAACATTGATATACTTGATCTGGAGATTCAATGACTAAGGCTATCAAACCTTTGCTCATTACTTTATTAACCTTGTCAACCAATTAGAGAAGGACACGTCACAAAATCTAGTAAATGAATTCTCATATTTTCAACTTTTTAATCCTCGGTCAACACTTAACTCTGAACCATTTGGCAATTACGTGACTGAAGACAGTCTCCCAATCACTGAGTATCTTACTTAACTTGAGTTTGACCTAGAGATTCAGTGACAAAGAAAATCTCATGGTCACTGAAACTTTTTCTAAACCATGGTTTGATTCTAAGATTACACGACCACCATTCGATCAAAACTAGATCAACAGCTGGAAACCGCTATCTGCTAACCTTTCTGTTAACTCACTCTCATCTGGCGACCATGTGACTGAAGACATCTCCCTGTTGCTGGATATATCCTTTAACTATGGTTAAGAATGTAGATTGTGCGAACACCTTTATTCTCCAAGTCGCCAGAAGAACATCTTAAACCTTGGTCAAGTAATGAGATTAAACATCAACCATTGATCAAATCTTCATCCAACGGTTCCCACTAAGTCATCATACCTTTAATAACTTAACCGCTTTATTGGGAGACTTAGAGATAATTGTGTCACTAAATCACTGACTGCTTAAAACATAACTACCAGAATCAAGAGAACAAGCGACCATTGAAAATGACAAGTCGCTGGATAAAAGAACTAACCGCCAAATAACTTAGAGATCTGGTGACCTGTATAAAATAGACCGCCACCATGCACCTGGAGATTCAATGACCAAAGGAGAATCTCATAACCACTGAATACTATATCAATTCTTTAATGTTTCAGAGATCACCTGACTGAAGGTAATCTTGTTCTAGGGATAAAGCGACAATAGTTTCTTTGAAAATACTTATCATAGTAGTTGCTAGATCTCATAATATTCATCAAGAGACTTGGCGACTAAAAGCCACCGCTACGTCATTAGAGGGCAAAGAATATTCTTTTATTTTAAGGAGATCGCATGACAAAGGGCCTTGGGTAATCACTTGAACTAAATGAAATACGCTAATCTCATTGTGAGACTGAGCGACTAACCAGGGAAGTAAAGCGCACATGCTTTAACAGGTTGTTAAGTGATTTTGAAAAAGGTAACAACCAAATAGATTTGAGTAAACAAATTTAGGGCTTTTTGATTTTCAAAGACAAAGAGACCTAGAAATTTTAGGGTTCCTTATATTTCAACAAAATTTGAACTTTGAGATGGTGAAAAATGTAGGAAATTAAACTCATGGCATAGAGAAGAGACCACAAAAATCAAAATTTCAAAAGGGTACTTCAAAAATAGAGAAACCAACCAACAGTGGCTCTATCTAAGGATGTTTAAATGTGAGGTTAAGCAAGAACCACAGATCTCTGGGAAAGTAGACCAAAACAGACTAACCTAAAGTAGGAAAGGAAACACATCTATATAGAAACTTACAAGAGATTTACATGTACATAAGGACCAGGACTTTCAGTTGAAAAAAGGTTTTAAGAATTGCCCATGCACTGGCAACTCAAAAATTTCTCCGTCTATATTTTTTAACAAGGAGGAATCCTTCCCAAAAATTTCATGGATTATTTAGGGACCAAGCTATAATGATTCAAACTTCTTATGCTTCCCTTTATCTTCTGATCTGACATTCCACTGAAGCACTAGGTCATCTGATTGGAATTTTTTCATAGTAACTCTCTTATCAAATAGGTATTTCATTTTTTGTTGTAACTTGACATTGTTCTTTTGACCATCTCTTCTTATTTCATCCAATTTAGTTAATTGCATGATTCTATCCTGCATTGGCTGTGAAATATCCAACTCTTCAACCTGGATAAATTTGTATATAGGCATCAAGTTATTGATAGGAAATCTTAATTGTAATCCATACACAAGCTCAAATGGAGACTTCCCTATAGCTTTCTTTATTGTAATCCTATTTTTCCACAGAGCAAACTTTAGCTTTGAATGCCAAACTCTCTTATTTTTCTCCAATGTTTTCTACAGAATTGTCAAAATACTTTTGTTACTAGATTCAACTTGTCCATTTGCTTGAGGGTGATAAGGGGATGAATAAGATGTCATGATTCTATTCTCCTTCCAGAAATCCTTGAACTCATCTGATCTGAAACACATTGCATTATCAGTGATCAACTTAATTGGGACACCCAATCTGGTCAAAATATTATCTAGTAAAAAATCAATCACTACTCTACTTGTAGCCTTCTTGGTAGGGATAGATTCTATCCATTTTTTGAAGTAGTCAGTTGTAACAAGTATCGAACTATGTCCACCACTAGATTTCTCAATAAATTCTCCTATAAAGTCCATTCCCCACATAGAAAATGGTGCTTCTAAACTTATTGGATTCAACAACAATGCTCCTAAATATTTTGACTTGGAAGCAAACTTCTGACGGGCCTCACATATCTTAATAAATTGGAAAGAATCTTTAAATAATGTAGGCCAAAAATAACTAGCTCTTAAAATCTTATGGGCAGTGGTCCTTGCAGAATAATGCCCCCTACAAACACCAGCATGCATTTCATTCAAGACTTTCTCTGCTTGATATTTGTCAAGGCAAAACAACAACACTCCATCTCTATTTTTCCAGTACAAATCCCCTTGTATTAATGTGTACTTCTAAGCTTGTAATCTTAAGGCTCTCTTCTGATTTTCAATCATGTGCTCTGGACATTTGGCATTCTTGATATGATACACAATATCAACATAATATGGTTGTATCTCAATGCTTGTTACTATCAAATCTGATATTCCTTCATTATTAACTTGGACTAAATCCATATTCTCTTCAATCATTAACTTAGCCATACCTTGTCCTCTTACTAGTTTGGTAATATGGATCTCCAAATTAAATTCTTGGATCCTAGTGATCCATTTACATCTTTTACCAGTAACTTCTTATGTGAGAACATCTTTGACTGCTGCATGTGGAACATATGCAATAACCTTAGCACATACTAAATAAGGCCTGAAAGATTTTACAGCTTTGACCAATGCATATGCTTTCTTTTCCATCATTTCATAATTCA
Source organism: Chamaecyparis obtusa (assembly GCA_027943335.1). Classification (NCBI taxonomy): domain Eukaryota; kingdom Viridiplantae; phylum Streptophyta; class Pinopsida; order Cupressales; family Cupressaceae; genus Chamaecyparis; species Chamaecyparis obtusa. The sequence goes on along the minus strand of BSBK01007591.1, from coordinate 462,482 downwards.
GTTCAGTAGCCTGCATAGACTAACTAAAGAATGCAATTGGATGTTCAAAATTTTCTTGATCCTTTTGTAACAATACAACAACAATAGTGTGAAATGATGCAAAAGAGAATAATGAGAAAGGTTTACTGAAAGTCGGGAGATTTCAACACGGGTGCCTCTTGAATAACCTCTTTAATTTTTTCAAAAGCATGCTGAGCTTCAGCAGTCCATTGGAACTTAACATCTTTTTTGAGCAACTTAACTATTGGTTTAACAATTTCAGCAAAGTTGGCAATAAATCTTTTGACAAAATTAATTTTCCCCAAAAAATATTGTACACCCTTGATATTTTTTTGTAGCAGAGACCCTCTAAATGGCTTCCACCCTTTCTGGATCAATTCTTATCCCTTCCTTTGATACAATGTGTCCTAACAATTTTCCTTCTTTGACTGCAAATTTACACTTCTTTGGGTTCAGGGATACACCATACTCCAGAGCCTTATTAAAGATTTTTTCAAGATGGGAACAACCATGTCATCTTGGTAAACAACCATAAACAAATCTATATACTCCTTAAATGCAACATCCATGGCTCTCTGGAAAGTTGCTCCAGCATTTCTAAGACCAAATGGCATTCTGTCATACACATAGGTCCCCCAAGGGGTAGTGAAGGTAGTCTTAAATTGTTCAGATTCTTTCACCAAGACTTGATTGTATCCTAAGAAACCATCCATCATAGATAGTAATTCACAACTAGTAACTTTATGTAACATTGCCTCCATGTTGGGCAATGAATAGTTGTCTTTTAGAGATGTAACATTTAGGTTTCTAAAATCCACACACAACCTGATATCACCATTTTTCTTTCTAACTTGGACTAGGTTAGATACCCAGGTTGAGTGTCTTATAGGTTGAATTATTCTTGCATCACTCAATTTGACTAGTTCTTGTTGCATTTTGGGAGCTAATAGTGGATTAGTAGGTCTTTGTTTCTGTCTAAATGGCTTAACATCTTGCTTTAATGGGATCTCATGTTGAAAAAGGTCCTCTCTGTAAGCTTTCAGGTCATCATATGACAATGCAAACACATGATTTTTTTTTCTTAGCAATTTTATCAGATTGTATCTTATTTGAGGATCTAACCCCTTTCCAATATAAATCATTTGAGGTGTGTTATGTGATCCCAAGTTTACTTCTTCCAAATCTTCAATTCTAGTATTACTGGTTTTTAACATGTGATCATTCTAACTACCATACAATGCTTTTAGTTTAGTCCAACCTTTAGGAATGTGATTTGTATTTAACTGGATTATCTCATTTCCTAAGACCAAATCTTTTCCATCAACTTCTTCAACCAAAGTATTACAATCTATGAGTTGATCTTCATACATGTCGAGGCATTGAATAAATCTTAAAATGTCATGGTCATCTTCTAAGACCTGCCAGTTGTAAATGTTATCTGGAACAACTGGCCTACTCTTTATTTCCACTATAGACACCCCAGTTAAAGTTACATCATCTCTCTTTAAAGCAACATTAGCTAAGAAATCTTCCATAATGTTCTTAGATCTTTCTACCCAGCAAATATTGAAAGCATCAAATAGTTCAATCTGATCCCAAATAGCATGCTTATAGAATTTTAATCTATCATTTTTTATAGCATACTTGGATCTAACTTGTGCTACTATAAACTCTGAGTCACCATAAAATTTTAAACACTTTATCCCATGTTTTATGGAAATGTTCAATCCTAAAGATAGTGCTTCATATTCAGCAGTGTTATTTGTACATTGAAAACTCAATAGGAAAGAGTACTTGAATGTGGTACTTGATGGTGATATGAACAAGACTCTAGCTCCTGAGCCCTCTTTGGAACAAGCTCCATCAAAATACATCTTCCATAACCCATTCTATAGTTCCTTCAATTCTTCAATCAGTGGGTCTGCATCTTCTTTTTGTGGAATGATTTTTTCCACTCTAAAATTTTCCATATCAACATTCACACAACAATTCAAATCATCAGGATCAGTCAATTCAATCATGTGTGGGGTCCTACTTTCTCTAGATACTTTGACATTATTTCTATCAATGTTGAAAGTTTCAAAAGATAAATCACATTGGATACTACCTCCCATGGAGGCACTCCATTTTTTGGATAATAGCATTCCATACTGAGGTGGGATGTCAACCACCAAGACACTCATAGTTAGCTACCTATTTGGGTAAGCCACCAATCTATAAGGTAATGCTTTAATAGTACCAATAACTGGTACTTCCCTTGAATCCATGGCCTAACATCTCCCATGTGGTGTATCAACTTTCAATCCCAGAGACTTCATTACTTCTGTAGGCATGACAGTATTAGAAGCTCTTGAATCAATCATGCAGTTTTTCAAGTGCTTTCCATTTATTACTAAGGATAGAAAGAAATGATCAACTATTCCTGACACAATGCTGACAACATTTGTATCCAAATAAATTTGATGAATTTCATAGATGATTTCTCCATACTGATTTTCAACTAAATCTTCTACAGAAGCAATCAATCTATCAGCCTTGGTGGCATTTTGGGCATCAGCAGGAGTAACTCCATTTACCCAACTTAAAGCTTTCTCTTTGTGTTCCTCTATTCTCATCATTTCTAACAAAGGGACTTTGACAGTAATTTGTGACAACAACTTACTCATGTCAATCGGGATATACTTTGGGTCAACTATATCTTGTTTAATAATAGTGACCTCCTTGTTTTCTTCATGTTCAGTAAGGCCAGGATGATCCTTGTTTTGGGTTTTAACCTCCTTTTGGGTAGAGATAACAGTTTCCTCCAAGGTTTTAGCTTTAACCCTATAAGTCATATTGGGGGGAGAAAAAGTAACATTTTTCTTGACCTTAGTTTTGCTGACAACCTCTGTAGCTTTATGTTGATCCTGAGATTGTTTCACATCCTTTTTTGATTTCTTGATGAATATACTAGTTGGCTTATGATTTGGGTCACCCACCACCCTATTTCTTAAATTATAATTACTCTTGGCTTGGGTGACCATGTCTGATGTGATCTATACAATTTCCCCATCAGAAGGCCTTCTTAACACAACTGATCCATCGACTCTCAGAGTATTACACTAGACTTTGTCTAATTGATCATCTTCCTCATCAGAAAAAAACTTGCTGGTGGTAGACCTCATTTCTGACTTGGGAATTAAAAACATCTTGACCCTTATACTCTTCAGTGGAGTTTATTTCATCATACATACATGAAGAAGTCATGGCATGTCCTCGATCATCATAAGACTCTTCATTACTTTCTTGTTCTCCATCTACAAAGACACTTTGAGCAACTACATAGTAATAAGGACCATGAGGTGATTGAAAGATGATACACCAAGGAACATCATCATTCATGTTCACTATGTTTTTGTGTAATGGATCAAGATTTTTATCACTAGATTTATCCCTTCTTTCAGGAAGCACTGGTTTTCCATCCTTCCATTGAGTGTTATAGGGATAGTTCTGCATTGTTGGTAACTTGTTGAAATTATTGAAAGAAGGTCTATCATTTGCTGGCATTCTATGGTTTCTACTCTCATGAGGCTTAAAATCTTTTATAGCCTTCAATATTTGCTTCAAACTATCTTCCTCTTTTGGTTTTGTATCAGATTTCCCTGGTTCCTTTCTATTTGAAACTTGAGGTTTATAATCATCCCTTCTTCTCAATTTTCCTGATATCCTCCTATTGCTTTCTATGTTAATGGCCAGTTTATAGGCTTCTGCAAGGTTTCTAGGGTTTTTGTTTCTCAAAAGATACCCCATCTTTGAATCAAAAGCATTCAAATAAGTGACCAAACATATTTTGTCATCCAACCTGATAACTTGCAATAGTTTATGCATGGCTTTCTAAAATCTGACATTAAATTCAACAACACCCTCATTTTGGTTTTTCTTGATGTTATTGAACTCATTCAACATGAAACCTTCATTGGTCTTATCACCATATTGTTCCTTAAAACAATGCTTGAATTATTCCCATGAACTTATGTTAGCATGAGGTAAATTTCTAAACCAATCTCTAGCATCTTCAGTTAGAGATTGAACAAAGAGTTTCATAATTACATCATCTAGCCCAATGTTGTAGTCATCTATTACATCAATGAAACTCTTAAAATGTTCCTCACAAGTGACTGCATTACTTCCAGTGAATTTTGGGAGTTTTTTCCTAATTTCATTAGGGATAGGATTAGGGTATCCGAGGAGTCCAATAAAAATTAACTGCTTATGTCTCTCATGAATGGATCCAATTTGAGATGGGCCAGGACCCAAAGATGTGGATGTTTGAATATTTGAAATAGTGGAAGCCTTAGGGATACCCGATGAAGGGATAGTTCTAGTAGTATTCAAAACATTTGCACCTTGTACTAATGAAGTGAAAATTGTATTGGTAGGTCCAGAAGATTGTCTAAGAAACTCAATTTTTTTTTTCATATCAGCTATAGTAGCCTCTAGCTCTACTTTCTCTAATTCTTTGGCCAACAATTCTTGTTCTCTTTTGGCCTTTTCAAGGTTAGCATCTAATCTTGCTGCTTGATCTAAATAGTTATTGGTAGGATTTGGTTCACTAATTGAAATTCCTACAGCTTTTTGTTTACCCTTATCCCTAGGGCTTCTTATTTCATGTACTTCTTGGATAATGGATTGTTTCTTTTCTTGTTCTGGTATAGGGACATAGTTTATAGCTTCCCAATCCAACAATTGCCTCTTTAGCTATTCAGCTCTTATCATAGCATGTCTAATATTTTCTTGTTTCTCTTTCTCTCTTCTTTGTCTTATTTTAGCTTGTTCCCAGATCTTTCTTTCTAATTCAAACACTTCTTCAAAGATTTCTTCAGAGTCAGGGAGGGTTATTTCTGATGAAGAATTTTGGGCAAGGACTTCCTCTTGGTGGTCATTAAGCACTTGGTGACCTTGTAAGGAGGAACCAAGGGGAAATGAAGGAACAAAGTCATGTCTATTCCTACTTTGGCTTCTAGATCTTCTACTTGTGTGCTAAAATGTTGTCACACTTCTATGAATCATTATATCCAAGATTTCTCAAGAATGAGGTCTCGAATGGCAACTCATAGCTCTCTATTCATGGAGTGCAAGGGTTTATGATGAAGGCCCTCAGGTTAGACCTAGTTTGTGCTCATCCAAGTACATCATAAAATGAGAGATTCAAAGAGGAAAAGCAAGAATGCTAGTCTTCATGATCATCAAGTATGCATGCAAATGAAGATGAAAGCTATTCTATATGATAACAATACATGAAAGAAAACTAATCTATGAAAGGAAATGCTTATGTAAGATTATTCTATGAAAGGAAATATGAATCTAATCTAATATGCAAGTGCAAAATTAATCTAAATGGATTGCCATGGGGGTATGAGAGAAGAAGACAAGAAAAGAGAAGTTGCAATGTTCAAGTTCAAGTGTTCAAAATCTTCTCCAAAACCGCTCTCCAAACCTGCATAACAATAACATAAATCTTGATCTCTAAAATCTTCATGCATAAATGAGAAGGAGAGGGCTCCTTATAAAGGATTTTAGAAATGAATGGACGGTCAAGATTAAGAGGCAAAAAGAAATGAGCAATGGTGGAGATTAAATCTTGGTTGATCTATGTGCTCAAGATTCTCAAGAGGCAAAATCAATGAACATGGTTAAGAGGCAAAAAGATGTGTGGAAGTGATTAAGAGGCAAAAGGAGATCCCACTCATCTTGGAAAGTGTGCATTCAATGTGTAGACAAAAAGTCTTTTTTTTTCTTTCTTTTTTTTAATATTTATTTATTATTTTTAGCAAAGTGGTTTCCATTATTTAATTAAAAGATTTATTTATTTATTTATTTAAAAGATATTTTTTCTTTTAATTAAATGTGGCTTAGGATAAAGTGATTTTTTTATTTAATTAAAAGGGATTTTTATTTAATTAAAAGAGAGCATGTTCTCTTAATTAAATAAAACTTAGGATAAAATGATCAAACCTTAGGAAGTACTAAAATAATTGAATTAATTACGATTTGATCAAGGAAATTGATTTGAATTGAAAATATTGCAAGACATTGATTCAAGAAATTGATAAATTGATGAATGGGGCCCAAAGTCTAGGTGACCATTTTAGGGTGCATGCATTTATTTTTTAGTTCCCACCATGGGGCAACCCACCTTTACATGCATTTTTGGTTATTTTTGAAGCTAACCCCTTGTGCAAATTTGCTTGGAGAGTAAAATTGTAGATTTTCAAAGATTTGATCATATCTCCCAAACAACTTGGATTTTTGGTCTGAAATTATTTTTTCAGGTTGGTGACATATCAGAGAAGCTTCAAAAAAACATTTAGAATTTTCTAAGGTATTTTTTATGTTTTATAATTTTTTCTGTATTTTTCATTAAAAAAATTATTTTTCAACGCAAATCAGCATATTTTTCAAAAAAATTTACATTTTTGGAAATCTCTTTAAATTCCACATAGGGTCCATTCTTTGTATTTTAGATTTGGATGCAATATCATAGCTCAAATAGTCAATTTACAAAAACTGGTCTATTTTGGTAAAATGGGTCTCTAGGGCACAAATGAAGAGATTTTTCCAAAAAAATTACATTTTTGGAAAGCTCTCTATTTTTTAGTAGGGGTCTCTATTTTTCATTTCTATTTTTATGGATGAAATCATATCAAAAATATCATATCTTGTTGACTAGGTCAAATGCAAAAAAAATAAAAATTTGTGATGAGTATGCACTTATTTTTCATGGTTCAATGCATGATATGAGTTGTCATTTAGATTATTTGCTAGCTATTATTGCTCCTAAAAATTGATTTTCATATCTAACCCTAGGGTTTGCATAAGTTGGATATACATTGCATATCTTGTTTGCTTGTTTGGTTGTTTGCTTATTTGCTTGTTGGAGAGTTTGTGGCTTGCTTGCACAAAAAAAGCTCAACAAAAATCTACTAAGCGGATTGCTTTGGACTTAAGGTATTTTGTTGAATCTCTATTAAATTTGGATTTTGAGAATAAAATGAATCTCTCATGTGTCTAGCTTGAGTGTTTATTGCTTTCATAGATCACACTTCAATTTTGGGCTCTAAAAAGAACATAGATTCACTTTCTTGCATATATGTTTCACATACTAATTAGGCTCTATGAACACTATTTGTGGCATTCATGAGAGAGTGGGCTTCTTGCGAAGTTCTTCTTGATGATAGAACCCCTTGTAGGTAGGGAGGATATTATTACTATCTCACAATATTACTTGGTTTAGTCCTCAACATTGATCGGTACGCTCTCTCTTGGACCCACTTAGAGAGCTCAATGGACATTGTTGTTGACATATGAACCTTAGTGAGGTGGTTTCAATCTTAGTGTGTCAATGATTATCTTTTCTATGTTTGGGTGAAGTGAAGAGGCTAGAGGATTATGCTCTACTCCCTTTTTGGGTAGTATCAGAAACTCAGATCCTTGAATCTAAACCAAGTCCTCATGTGGTCCTTTTTGTGAGTCACCTTATTAGAGAAGGTTAACCGTAGTGGACATTCCTTTTATTGGGTCAACCACATGGATGGAACCTCAAGTGGTAATATCTATTTTCACTGTGGTAGCAACAACTGCTATATAAATATCCTTGTGGAAGAAATCTCCACGGGTGTAGTTTCTTGTTGGGCTGTCAGATCTCCTCAGCATCTCCGATTGATTAAATTCTCAGAATGTGTCAAAACCTCAGTGCACCTAGATTGGAGTTCACCCTCTTTAAATTACAAAATTTGTAGAGTTGACCATTACTAAGAACCATAGTGCAACCAACTTTTTATTTGCTAGGACTATGTGCGTGGTTGAAAAACATTTTGAGAACATACACAAGTAGAATCTTTAAGGAGTAGCATACTAAGTCAATATTCTTGTTCATGTGAAAGGTTGGTTTGTCCCTTGCTCATTTTTTGAAGACATTTGTTTGCTTGAACTCCTTGATTGATGTCTTATGTGCTTGATCAATGATGAAAATCTGTTGATGTATTTATGTGATCAATTAAAACAAACAAATTTGAGTTCCTCAGTGATAAAAACTTTAAAGAGCTCCCCAAAAGTGCTATGACATGTTGCTCAACATCCAAATGAACTTAAATGATATCAAGTTGCACAAAATGACTCTTGGTATTCTTTCTTCCACATCTCCCACATCTTCCTAGTCTCCCATTTTCCATTTTTTCTCTTCTTCCTTCACACTTCTTCCTCTTCTTCCTAAATTCTTCACGTCCTCTTGATTCTTTTCCTCTTATTATCTAGTCTTACCTTCTTCTATTCATCTCTTTTGTCACTTCCATGCTTGATTCCTCCTCTTCCAAAACCATGAATTTCAAATATCTTGTTATGGAACCTCTCTTTACAATAGATGATCTCGAACTCATTGCTCAATTCGAAGAGTATATTTATTCCTCCAAAAATTGCATGGGTGATAAAATTATGACAAAAATAAAAGAAAAATTGATTAAATCAGATGCCTTTGCTAGGATCATATGCATGATTTTGTCTCGACCTCCTTCTTCCAAAATTTTTTTATCTTCTAAGTCTTCTCATCCTTCCTCATCTTCCAAGTCTTACCATGACTCTTCTAGACATTATTCGCATTCCTCATTATCCAAGTCTTCTTCCTCCACTACATCTTCACTTTCTTCTTCTTCATGATTTTGTTCCTCTTCTACTTCTCCCAAGAGTCTTACTTCTCTTCTCAAGACATACCATAATGAGCAACATGAAAATATTTGTGATACCTCTTCCACAAAGAATGACATGCCCATCTTTAATGACTATGATGATGGACAATGTAGTGATACCTATGACACCTCTATTCCTAAGAGTCCTCCTAGTTGTGTGCTCGTGCTTACTAGAAATGGGTTGTCACATTGGATAGATCGTGATGGTGATCCATATGATTCTAATTTTGAAAGAGACTTTGATGATTTTTTTGAACAATATGTAGATGATACATCTACTTCTATTGAGGAAGAGAAAGTTTTCCATGCTGATTATAAATGTAAATACTATAAGAATCTCTCCTCTAAGAACTCTCATTCTAAAAATAAAGATTACACTCTGAAGCAAGATTATGTTAATGATGGACTTTTGTCTTGTGATGGTTCCCTTCCATCCCCTACTTCCTCCAATACCCATAAATTTCCTAAAGCTTCCAAGTCTTTCAAATCTTTCACAAATCCTTCATCCAAAGAAAGTCCTAATACTTTTCATGCAATTCCCTATAGTTATCCTCAAGGGCTACCTCTTTAAGAAACTCAAGCTAACCTTCACTTGGCTACAAATAATTTCAATAATGCTAAACCTAAAGAGCGTAAGCCTTTATACGCTATAATGCCTACTTCAGCTAGTCCTTCACCATCTCTTCCAAAGTCTTCCATACAATTCCAACATGCTTCCTTGTCCTTAGAAGTGGCTCCATGTCAAGAGGACTCTAAAAATGATAAAGAAAAGAACATAAAGAAAGATCAAGATCAAGAACCCTCCATGTCAGCTAATTCTTTTCATGATGTCTCTTATCTGTTTCATGGTTCTTTTGGTCCTCTACGCCCTTTCTCATTCATTCCACCATGTCTTAAGTCTTCTCCTAAGAAATATCAAGCTACTACTTACACCGTTGAGCTTATTGACAATCAAAATAATCTTACTACACTTGTGCTTTCCAAAGATGATACTTCCATTAAGGTTATTAAAAATAGTGTTGTTACTTCTAATGTTAAGCCTATTGAAAATCAAGAGAAAAATTATACTCTTATGCTATCCAAAGCTCCTTGTCAAGATCAAAGCCTTCCATCTTCTTGTTCTATCACTCCATGTTTGCTTCCACTTTCTACTCTTCCTAAGTCTTTTCAAGCTCCGAACAATCCTATCAAAGAAGTTTCTCCTATTCAAGATGTTCATGATCCTATTGCAAATCCTAATGCTCACTCTAAAGATTCTGATGTCCTTGGTTGTCATATAGATGTTGATGAACTTATTGATTATCCTTTTTTATCTTCCACATCCATCCTTGGACCTCCTCCACCAATACTAAGGGCTTTATGTCTTCCTTCCATCTTGAGCCCTTATGTCCCTTCACTTTCCCCTCCTAACTCACCTAATTCATCATCCATTTTAGCTCCTTACATCCCTCCATCTCCTATCTTTCCTCAAGATCAACATAGATGCATGCCCTTGAATCCTTTTCATCCACCCATCCACCTAAACCAATCATATCCTCCTTCTTCCAGAAGTCCCAAGTCCTTTGGAAGTAACTTGAATGTTCAATACAAGAAAAATAATAAATATAAGAATCCATCAAGAAAAGAATATCACCATGTCTCCTCTAATCGACATGGAGGTGTAAAGTCAAAAGAGATATCTAAGAAGAAAACTACAAGACAAGTATGGGTTCCAAAATCCATCATTGAATATATTCTCTCTAAATCATCAAAAATAAATGAAAATCCTATGGCTATATGGATTCAAAAGTCTCTCTTGAAAGAGTCTGATGTTGAGAAACAAGTGAAGTTGACATTCAAGCTTCCAAAGACTTCCACTTTATCTTCTTTGAAAAACATTCTTCCATTCCATGTGCCTAAACTGCAACCTCTGCTATCCATTCACTATATTCCTTCACGTATTCCTTCATTCATGTTTCCTCCATCCTCTTGCCACCCTTCAAGGTGTGTGTTGATGTTGATCTTGCCTTCCTTTCCATATACCCTTTCACAATTCTTTTATTCATTATCCTTCTACCTTCTATCCTTTTTCCTCATTTTTCTATTCCTCCTATCTTCCAACCTCACTCACTTTACATAAAACGTTATCCTCCATTTTTCTCTTCCATCTTCCTTTCCCTATCAACATCTTTGAGCATATCATTTTGAATCCTTGGCATATCATGGTTTATCCTTTCAAGGTGCATTATCTAAAAAGCTTTCCTTCTTCCAAAAAAATTTTTAAAAAAAAATTTAAAAAAAAATTTTAAATTTTTTTTTTTTTGAAAATGTGCCTTGGTGAAAACCTGAAAATAGGCGCCTTGGTAGCAAAAGTAAAGAGAAATAAATTCATCCTATGGTGAAAACCACTCCCTTGTGGCACCTTGGATAAGTACCATGATGAAAACCTGGCAATTAGGCATCATGCGTAGTTCTTCTACATATTTCATCCATTCCGTTTTCTCTTTGATCTTGACAATGTTGACCTATACATGAACATTTGGCTATCTTGTGAGCTATCTTACAATGATCTTTCTTTCATTTCATTCATGTTTAGCCTTCATACTTATTTTCCTCCATTCATTCTAGCCTTTCGCTATCCCTTTCCCCTTTGGTCTTGATCTAATAAAAAAGAGTAAAACACGATGCTATGAAGCCTCTTGACATGTCTACTCCTTTGGACTGCATCCTTTCCTTCTTTTGTGTTACACTTTTGTGACTTATCCTATGCTGGCATTTCATTGTTTGTCCAAATGTGCTTTACATGATAATTTTTCCCTAGCTTGGGTACTCTTGAAGAGTTTTCCCTTGAGGATTTCTTCCCTTCATTCTCCTTCATTCACTTGTCTTCCATCTCTTCCACTAGCTTTCTAATCCCTCTTTTCCTCCACCTTGCTAGACATTGGGACTACACAATGTGATCTTGCTTGGGAGTTTGATGCCCATTCTGTCTGAGGGCATCCTTTGTACATACTTATTGATCCTAAAAAAATTCAAAAAAATGGTATATTGTCAAAAATTCTAAAAATTGGAAAATATCCTGAAAAAATGATCATCTGAGTGAAAACCTAGCAATATGCGCTTTGATGTATCTCCAAAAAAATTATATATTCCAAAAATACCAAAAATAAATAAATAAATTTAAAAATTAAAAAAAAAATACAAAAAGTACCTTGGTGAAAACCTGGAAACAAGCGCCTTAGTAGAAAAAATACAAAAAAATTATAAAAAGTCTTGAAAAAAAAATTAAAAAAATTTGCAATAAAATCCAAGTGGTGAAAACCTGGAAATGGGCGCTACTTGAGGCCTTTGCACCCCTATTTCTTAGCACGCGTCCTCGACACTTAGCCTTTCTCCATCATGCCTTATCCTTGTTGCCTTGGTTTGGAATTGGTCTTTGTCCTTGTCTAGGGGGTATAACTGTGTTAGCTTTGGTCTCTTGGATGTGTTAGTCTTTAGGACACCTTGCAAATGGTGTTTTTCAACACCTCCCCAACTGTGTTTTTCAACACAACCCTTGATGTCAAGTGTTTCTCAACACTTATCAGTTTGGTCTTACCCAGTTTTGTCATGTGATTTTACCTACTTGCAAGCATTTGATCCTTATCCTCAAAACTCAGTATCAGTTAACACACTTAAATTTTTAAACACAACACTTAATGCTTGAGATATGTGATGATATTTTCTTTGTGTGCTGACTATTATTGATTTTCATTGAGTGTCCTTGTCTAATAAGTCTCTCCAGGATGCATAGCTAGAGGACTCGGGGCATGAGGCATGTTTTTATTTTCTTTCTACTTGTGGGTGTGGTCTTGAAATTCTAGAGTGTCTCTTGTTGTTCCCTTGAAACATTTAGGAGATTTAAGGCATCATCCTTGACTATTTTTGCACAACCATTCTTATGGTCATCCCAACATCTATGCCTTGATGCAAGTATGGTTTTGCTACATTAAATTGGGTAAGCTAACATCGAATTCATCTTGACCTTTATGTCTTTGATTCTTATGTTAGAATCTTTCCACATTCCAATCCGATATAAATCACATTCATATCTTTATAGTTGTGGTTGTGACTAGTGATGGTTGTGTGATTTTTCGATGTCTGTTAATAATGACCTGATGATGAAAATAAGTTCCTTTACATTCTCTAATGAATGATGAACACAAAATCCTATGTTATAGTTTCTCTATTGCAAGTACACCTTTGCATTTTTCATGTAGCTTGCATTGTTAGACTTCATGTTATTTTGCATTAATAGGCTGCATTAAGAGTTTGAGAGGGTTTTCCTTCATCTTTCTTTTGGACTTTTAATCAACTGCAGTCATGTTTTGATATTCATTTCCTTATTTTCTTTCGTGATCTCAATCAAAATTTTATATCTTAAATATTTGATTGATTTTGAGGCATCCTCTTTCTTGAGGCAAATTCTTTTTCTTCTCTCCATTTCTTTTTCACCTCTTCCAAACTTCTATCTCCCATTCACTTTCACCCCACTTCTTTTTTTCTAATTCAACCTTGGGACATAATCTTTCACACTTGATGATCTACCTTGGTTCAGTGATCCTTATATCTTTCATCTTACATCAAGAACCTTATTTTTAGTTTGATTTGATCAAATTTATCAATTTACTGATTATCCTCTATCTTATTTTGATTTCAATCATGAGGGGGCAGTACCTATCAAACTTCAATCTTTGATTCAGCTTTATCAATCCTATCAATTTCTATGCTTGAGGTAACCTTGTTTGAAACTTGATAATTACCTATTTACAGGGGTGTTGGCCTTGTCTTTTTCAATCAGCTTATCTTTGTCCTGATGTGTTCCCGTCCGTCGATCACATGTCTAGGTTGTTTTGTGATCCCAAATCGATCTCACATTTCAACTTCATTCTTTGACTACATGTGTTCCCATGAAGATCACACATTAGTCAAAGAGGGGCAAATGTATGCACCCTAAAATGGTCGCCTAGACTTTGGGCCCCCATTCATTAATTTATCAATTTCTTGAATCAATGTCTTGCAATATTTTTAATTCAAATCAATTTCTTTGATCAAATCGTAATTAATTCAATTATTTTAATACTTCCTAAGGTTTGATCATTTTATCTTAAGTTTTATTTAATTAAGAGAACATGCTCCCTTTTAATTAAATAAAAATCCTTTTTAATTAAATAAAAAAATCTTTTAATTAAATAATAAAATGACTTTATCCTAAGCCACATTTAATTAAAAGAACAAATATATTTTAAATAAATAAATAAATCTTTTAATTAAATAATGGAAACCACTTTGCTAAAAATGATAAATAAATAATAAAATAAAAAGAAAAAGAAAAAGACTTTTTGTCTACATATTGAATGCACACTTTCCAAGATGAGTGGAATCTCCTTTTGCCTATTAATCACTTCCACACATATTTTTGCCTCTTAACCATGTTCATTGATTTTGCCTCTTGAGAATCTTGAGCACATGGATCAACCAAGATTTAATCTCCACCATTGCTCATTTATTTTTGCCTCTTAATCTTGACCATCCATTCATTTCTAAAATCCTTTATAAGGAGCCCTCTCCTTCTCATTTATGCATGGAGATTTTAGAGATCAAGATTTATGTTATTGTTATGCAAGTTTGGAGAGCGGTTTGGAGAAGATTTTGAGTACTTGAGCTTGAACATTGCAACTTCTCTTTTCTTGTCTTCTTCTTGCATGCCCCCATGGCAATCCATTTAGATTAATTTTGCACTTGCATATTAGATTAGATTCATATTTCCTTTCATAGAATAATCTTGCATAAGCATTTCCTTTGATAGATTAGTTTTCTTTCATGTATTGTTATCATATAGAATAGCTTTCATCTTAATTTTCATGCATACTTGATGACCATGGAGACTAGCATTCTTACTTTTCCTCTTTGAATCTCTCATTTTATGGTGTACTTGCATGGGCACAAACTAGGTCTAATCTGAGGGCCTTCATCATAAACCATTGCACTCCATGAATAGAGAGCTATGAGTCACCATTCGGGACCTCATTCTTGAGCAATCTTGGATATAATGATTCATAAAAGTGTGACAACATTTAAGCACACACTACTATTCCTAGGGACTCCTCTTCTATGAGGTTGTGCTCTTCCTCCATCTTTGTCAGAGGGTGAATAGTAATCTTTATACTTATTTACACCTAGATCAACTACTTCCTTATATTCTGATGTATTTCCCTCCTGATTTTCTCGACCTGGATCCTCTGTTCTTACATTTCCCTTTTGTTTCCATGTGAAAGACATGTTGTTGTTGTTTCTTTCCTTCCTCATTTGATTTTGCCTTGAGGTAGATGTAAGTTCCCCTTCTAAATTTTCTTCTGGATGTTCTTTTCTCCAGTACCTTGTATTTCTATGGCCCATGGTAGAATAATGAATGTCTTACTAAGCACTGGTACAAAGATTTTGTAGAGAGTTGCCACCCAATTTAATTGGGATTTTGGAGATATTATCCTTAGAAAGTATATGAGAAAAACTCTAAAAGGACCACATCTATAGATAGAAAAAGGGACAACTCTGATCCTCAATGGTGACTGACTGGTATGAAATAAGAAGGCCAAGAGTCAAACTCTACTTGAAACCTACATTATCTATAACTTTATAAAAGGATCCCCAGCAAAGTTGCCAGTTTGTTAGGGATTTTTCTTGCATGAATCCTAGTGCTTGAAAACTTACTTGGAAAACTATACTTCTTAGTGTTAATTCAGAAAAAAGAAATGCCTAATTGCTGAGGATTGGATAAGATCATCCTTTGTTTTCGAGCTCCACATGCTCAAGCAAGTTTTACCTTTGATTGATTACTAATTACATAGTATATATGAAACTAGACACTGATTTGTTGTTGACCCTTTATTACACCAACCTATAACACACTCTATAGACAACCATAATCAACTGAATATAGAGCTTGACTAGATAAACCATGATTGTAAAAACAACAATAATTAGTGATACAAGGATTATCATCCTTCTTCCTTTTAAGGAGGGGCAACCTAATAATTCACTCTTCAAGGAATCAGCAAGTATGAATTATATCACTAGGATACAATTTGTTCAAAGTATGCAAAAAATTTCTTAAAAGTAAAATACTGGAAATGAAATGAATTTTACAATTTTTTAAAGATTATGAAAGATAACTTATGAGAAACAAACACCAAACCAGTGCCTAATCCAATGGGAAAAAAATGTCTAAATGCAAATCCATAGAATTATCTTAAAAGAAATACAACAGCGTGCCTTACAAACTGTCTACAACTCGAATAGAATGCCTTACAAACTATTATGCCAACCAAATATTATTATCATCAAAATGTTCACAAATAATGTTTACTCTTTGAAATTGACAATGAGAATTTTAATTCTTTCCTTGAAAGAAACTCATAGCTCAATTAAACAGATTGCTTGACAATTAGTATATTCTAAATGAATTACATATAAAATATACAAGACTAAAACATGAAAATAAAAGAGACAACAACTATATAGGATAGAAATTGCAGTTTATTTGTATTAAAATAAAACTGTAAATCACATACAAGATCTCATGCTTAGAAAACCAGACACAAACTTTAGAATTCTATTCTACAGCAATTGATTTCAATTTTCTATTATCTTTCAACACTTTCAAAATGAGGCTACAACTTATATTTATATCACAACCATCTTGGAATTATCATATTAATGAGAATGCAACAAGCTTTGGATGGTTGAAACCCTAAACCCTAAAAGCATATAAGACAAATACAAAATATGCCCTTAGGCAGTGGAGAGACAAAAATTTGTTGGACTTTTTTGCTTCTAGTTCGTTGATCACTGACACCTTTGTCTATCGGTATTCATGATAGCTTCTTTGAGTTGTTGTGAGATATGGTGACCGCCATCTGGCTAACTTACACCATTCTTTATTGATAGCTTATCATCCTTGTGCTATGAGATCAGGTGTCAGGTACTCCAGGTGTCCTCTTCATTCTTCATCCAAGATATCAAAGTCAACTACAGTAGATTTTCTCTTCTTTGGATTTGTGAGATTATCCCATGCAGTTACTTCCTCCTCTATTGGCCATTTATAACTCTAGACATGCTACAATTGTGCCTTCTGTCTCTCCAATCTAGCATCTAGTATCAGCTTGACATCTACCACAAATTTGGTGAGCTCTATCTCTACTTTTATAGCTTCATCCAGAGTGATATTAAACCTCTCCATATCTGCATCATTATTTTCATTTTGGAAAGCCTCTTTCCTAGGCAAAAGAGGATCAAAATCCAATCTCCATTGTTCAAGACTCTTTATCCCACCATCCCCATCTTTAATGGGAGGAATGAACCTGTTGAAGTGTGAACCAAACATGGCTATCTCAGCCTCTATCTGATTTGATTTTCCCTTAAATAGTGATAGGATGGCTTTAACTCGATCAATTTCCTGACCTACTTGCAGGACAACCTCTGGTATATCTATTCTTAAAGATTGTACAACCGCTAACCTTTCAAAAAGAGGCACCCTAACTAACCAAGTTGCATAATAAACATTTATAATTGACATATAATTATTGACCTCCACTTGCAAACCAAGTAATTTATCATAAGTAGTAAAAAATGTATCTACTTTATCCTTAAGTATATCAATTCTATGCTCCTAAATATTCAATAAGCTTTGCAAAATAGCCTCATTCTTCACTAATCTTATTTTCTCAATACTTGCATCAGCCTCTTCTTCACTTATCTCTTTATGTTCTAGTATTGTAGGAGGTGCTGGTGGTGTAGGGGGTGCTGAAGGCATATTTAGAATCTATTTTTGAAAACCCTCCATGGTTTTCTCTAAAGCCTTTACCTTTATTATCCAAATATCCATGTCTTTCAAAAGTCCACTATAATCTTCTAACAGAGAACCATACCTTTCTGATAATTATTTTGTTTTGTCCTCATTGAGCCTTGCAAAATGAGTCAGCACCTGGGATATCTCCAAATCCGCTATATTGTGGATCAACCACACAATATTATCTCCATATGTTTGTTGCTTGAGATTCAAAATTGATGGCTTCCTATCCTTAGGATATAGGCTCCATATAGCCAATGCTTGATTCTTTGGGCTATACCCAAATCCTCTGATAATCTCTCCAACTCATGTTTCTGAAGACAATGTTATATCTTCCTATCTCTTAATTTGATCAATAATAAAATTAGAATATAAATTCCAACTAGGTACTAGTAGCATATTTCTAGGTCTGACTAGTTGTCTTGCTTCCTCTGGGGTGATTGTCTTAGATTCAGGGTCATGTTCTTTTAATGCTTGAACAACCTCATTGGGTACTTGACCTTCCTCTATTATTTGGACACTTGATGCAACCTATTGTTGCTTATGCCATATTAAGAAGCTCTTGAATTCATCTGACTTAATAAAATTTTCATCCTTCAAGAATGCATCTTGCTCAATCAATCTTTCATCTTGGTAAAGGGCCAAGGGTAACTCAACTTCTACATATCTAAGTTTTTGTTTTCTTTTCTCCTCCCTTATCCTCTTTCTCAACTGGTGGTGGTGGACACTAGTTCTAGTGAAGAGGGCTACCACCTTGTCCTTTTTCTTTTCTTGAGAAGATTCTCCAACTAATAATCTCTAGTTCTTTGTGGGAGGCTCACTTTTATCTTGAGAACTATGGAGCTCTATCAAGTCAACAATATTTTCTCCAACTTGATTCTTTTTAGACATTATTCATTCTAGGGTAGGGATGCTATGCATTGAATAACCACCATCACTATCTTCATCACATTTAGACTCAAAATGGACATTCTTCTTCTTTTCTATCTCATCAATCTGGTCCTCAAAAGTGCTTATCAAAGTATTAAATTGAGCCATGATTTGTTCTAGCCTTTGGAGATAAGGAAGATTGGGGAAGAAGCCATTGAATGCTAATCCTTTTTTTCTTAACCATTTATCCATGGCATATAGTTCATGTATCTAGTTAGATCTTCTTGCCACTTCTTCTTCTTCTATTATGTTTCTTAATATATCCTCCTTAGGATACTCCTCATGTATCTTATTGAATGGGATGTTGGGGATGTAATATTTCCCAGTAGGAGCCATGAATCCCTCTATATCAACATACCTATAAGATGCAGCATGCATTCTAAACTACCCCAACCAATCATTTACCTGACTGAAGGCATTTGTGCCTATTGTGATACTGTGCACTTTGAAGTGCCTTGGAGTGAGAGTGCCTTTCCTATCTAAAGCTAGATGCTCCTTATTAGTCAACAGAAGTTGCCATATGAACTCTAAAAATGCCATCCTAGGTTGGACAAAAAATGGTAGAATGTGGGGAGGCTGCAGGCATCCATATACTCTAATCATAGTATAACCCTTTTCATAATAAATGTCCCCCCAATTGTGACCCTTGGTCCATTTATCAAAAAATTGTTGGGGCCTTATCAACTACAAAACCTTAGTTGACAATCTTGAGATATTGGTCCCCAAAAAGACAAGAATAGGTTGTACAATCCAGTTTTCAAAAGCACAGAAATTAGACCTTGATGAAGAGGGACTCGAAGTCCTTATCCAAAATTGCACCAGGTTTGGCTATCCATTCCACACCATTTTTGGTTGAAGGCACTCTAGATTCATGATATCGTAGTTAAAGTACAAAATGAGATGCATCAATAGAGAATAATACATGAATCTAGGTGTAGAACCAGATGTATGGTTCTTCAATCCTATTAAACCCTCATGCATTTTATTGATTACATATCCTATGTAATCATATCCTCTTGTCACATGATGACTCTGCAAGTCTAGTACCATCATGAGGATATCTGAAGTGATCCTCTCCCCACCATTAATCCCTAAAACCTTGCACAACCCATATGCAATATACTTTATATAAAACCAGAGATCCTTGTAGAAAAATAGGGTTGTTGATCTGGCAATTGGTGCAATATAATTTCTATTTTCATGGGGAACATGGTTTTGAATCTCTCTGGCCACTACTATAGCCTCCCTAATGTATCTATTGGCCAGGGCCTGTAAATTAATTTTTGTAGCCATTGGGACTTGGATACTGAAAGCTCTCATGGAGGAATTTCGGTCAAGAGTGACAAGAGGAGAACCATCACTCTTCCTAATTGTCTTAGATAAAGGATCATAGTAGTGAGACAACACAATTAAAACGTCAACATCCAGGAAAACTTTTGGGACAATCAATTTGGCCAACCTTGACATCCAAAGGTTTGAGAAAGGGACTGAGCTATCGAAGCTCTTATAAAAGTATTTGAAAAAACATATGCCAATGATTTTTGGTGTTCTAGCATCCCTACAGTATGCGAGTTCATCAGAAAAACATTCATCACTAACCTTCTTATTTTGTGATGACCCGAGTAGTAGAATGAGGAATTCATCTAAGAAACTTTCCTTAGCCTTCTCCTTGGTACCCTTGTTGGTCGAGGGCTCACTAACTAACAATTGACTCATCTTGTCTATGAATTCAAACTCTTCTACAAAATTTGGATGTTCTAAACTTTGAAAATTGCTCTAAAAATCATCAAGAAATTCTACGCTTTGGCTCTTCTGAATGCTTGGTAACTTGAAATGAGTGACGAACAACTCTATTTATATAGCAGAATTGAATGCAGCAACCTGTTAGAAATTGAAAAGGTGAAAAATATGTCACTTCCTCCATTACTTGGCACGCTCAAAACTCAATTCACTAGCTGTAAGTTGAGAAAATGATAGGTAATCAAATTTTAACTTTCTGGCAACCTAGCGACTACAAAACATTCTCGTAACTACTAAAAGATATAGTACCTCCTTTACATTCCTAGAGATCCAGTGACTAAAGGAAACCTTAGTCATAAATGAATCTATTTTTTTTTAGAGATCTGGTGACTACAATGAATCTCTTAGTCGCTACAAAAATCCTCTTTTAATAATTCCATCACAAGACTCAGCGACTATCAGCTTTCCAAAATCTCACAAAATTTCTCATGTTTCATCTGGAGACTTAGTGACTTTAGTGAATTTCTTAGTTGCTGAAGCCTGTTGAATTTTCAAACCTTTTCTTGAGACTTCCCAACTTTCTTATTTGTAGATTTGGCGATAACAAGAGAATCTCATAATCACTGAATACATTTACCAACCTTTCTTTTATTTCATGATTTTATGGTACCCGTAAGATCAAGATCTGATAGTAGTCACTCAATCTTAGTTATCTTGAGATGATGTAACCTTTATCTAGTGATTAAGAGACAACCGCTAGATCTCCTCTTTAAAATATATGATCAATGGTAGTCGCGTGATCTCAGGAACTTTGTTCTAAATTTGAATTTCTTCACAGATGAAATGATTAGGAGATTAGGCGACCGTAGAGAAAATAAAATTGATAAACTTGATTTGGAGATTCAGTGACTAAGGCTATCAATCCTTTGCTCATTACTTTATTAACCTTGTCGACTAATTAGAGGACACATCACAAAATCTGGCAAATGAATTCTCATATTTTCAAATTTTTTATCCTTGGTCAGCACTTAACTCTGAATGATTTTGTGATTATGCGACTGAAGACAGTCTCCCAATCACTGAGTATCTTACTTAACTTGAGTTTTACCTGGAGATTCAGCGACAAAGAAAATCTCGCGGTCGCTGAAACTTTTTCTAAACCATGGTTTGATTCTAAGATTACACAACCACCATTCGATCAAAACTAGATCAATAGTTGGAAACCTCTATCCACTAACCTTTTTGTTAACTCACCCTTGTCTAGTGACCACATGATTAAATACATCTCTCTATCACTAGATATATCCTTTAACTATGGTTAAGACTCGAGATTGCATGAACAACTTTATTATCCAAGTCACCAGAAGAACATCTTAACCTTGGTCAAGTAATGAGATTAAACATCATCCATTGATCAGATCTTCATCCAATAGTTCCTACTAAGTTTCCATACCTTTAATAACTTAACCTCTTTATTGGAAGACTTAGAGATAACCATGTCGCTGAATTGCTAACTACTTAAAACATAATTACTAGAATCAAGAGAACAAGAGACCATTGAAAATGCCAAGTCACTAGATAAAAGAACTAACCACCAAATAACTTAGAGATCTAGCAACCCATATAAAATAGACCACCACCATGCACTTGGAGATTCAGTGACCAAAGGAGTGTTGGATATTTGCCAGTAAGCCAGTACTGACTGTATGTTTTTCATTGATGACAACATATGGAAAGTAGCACGCATGGAAGTCTTATGCAATAAGCTTTTAGTATATGAAGCATGGACATGATATCATGGGTGCAAAGGTTAACTGTTAGTACAAACAGTTATATAGCAGTTGGTGTCAGCAGTGTTCCTGACAGAGCAACAGGTAGTGTTCTGTGTATGGTTTTCTGTACATTTATCATGGAGCCTTGAGCACTTGGATATATATTGAAGTCATATTAGTGAT
Organism: Chamaecyparis obtusa; assembly: GCA_027943335.1. NCBI lineage: Eukaryota > Viridiplantae > Streptophyta > Pinopsida > Cupressales > Cupressaceae > Chamaecyparis > Chamaecyparis obtusa. The sequence continues at coordinate 440,271 of BSBK01007591.1, read as the reverse complement.
GTTTTAGTAATGAATGCATATTTTGATATTTAGTAGAAGTGAAGATATGTAGTCTCTATTCACCAATAGTAGTTTCCTATGTTTGTTTAGGAGAGCTAACAAATATTTTATTAGTTCTTGAGTTGCACCTATCTTTTGGGTATGCACCCTTGGAGTTAAGCTTGGCGAAGTGTTATTGATGTTTGGTTAAGAGTGCATGAGTTAATTCAGCTTGAGGAGAAAGATCCAGTTGTTTTGGTAGAGCCGATAGTGTGTGGCGTGTGTCTACAATTATCTTATTAGACAGGTCCTAGAATGTGTTGCGTGCATAGTAGAGCCAACAAAATGTTTATTGGAGTTTGTTATGGTTTCTCTAATATGATTTCAAGGTAGTTCTAATAGGATAACTTGATTATATCATTTAGAGGAAAGGTATTTATAGGTTTTCATTTGTGATTGCTTAAGTATGGTTCATGGTTGATTAAGAAGAGTAGAGCAGAGTGTGCGAAGTGTTGAGCCATCAGAAGAAGGTCTATGTGACCAAGCAAAGTATTTCTACTATACATTGGAAGTAATCCAGATAGCAGGTCAAAGCATAGTTCACCAAGATCTAGATATAGTGTGTATCTGTTATTCAGAAGGTTGTAGCCTTCACCCCTTTGAGTAGTGAGCTCTCAGACAGTGCATCCTCTCCCCTAATAGGGACCATTGTAAAAGACTCCTAACAGTGTCTGACCCTTGACTAGGTCTACTATACTAAATATATTGTAAAGCAACTCCTAATAGGGTTAAGGATCTTCTAACAAGGATCATTATACACTAGTGTAGAATATTAGTGGGTGTCAATTTCCACTAGGGTTTTTACCTATTTGGGTTTCCCCATAACCAAAATATTGGTGTTGTGTTCATGTGTTCTTTCATTGTGTTCTTGTGAAAATATGCGCATAGGTGATTCATGACATAACTAGATTAGATAATGAAGGATCCCTTCCAGTAGCTTAAAAGAATATAAAGAAATAGGTGGAAACCCTAACACACTCAAAATGGGATAAGAGGGAAATGACAGTCAATGACATCATTCAGAAAGATGTTAGATTGGTGGCAATGATATTAGGCTACAAACTATACTATAGCAGTAGACCTAACTCAGTTTCTGCTAGAGTTATCATGATGGCCTATAGGATGGTCAAGGAAAAAAAGAAGTACAACCTTTGTGAAGTACTTGCACAATAGTTCTTAGAAAATGTAAAGGTCATAAAGAAAGATAGGACTAAAGCATTTAGGTTTGGGTCTTTGTTGGTTCACATGTATATACATATCATTCACAAGTTCCCTAGCATGCACCTTAGGGCATGGAAAGATAATGTACCCACTAGAATTTAGATTTCAGAGAGCTACCAAAGACAAGACAAGAATTGGGTAGATGGAGAGTTATTTGGCATGATTAAGATTCTTCAAATGTAGATGAAGGAAATGTATAAGATACCTAAGGATTTAATTGAAAGGTATAAGGACACTATCTATTTCATGGTTGAAACTGATTGTGTATGTTTTGAGGCTATATAACCAAGGAAGAACTGGTGTTACCTTATAGGGTATGAAGTTAGTTCTAATATTTTGACCATGTAAGTAGAGCATGTACTGGTAGCTGACATAGACCCTACCAAACAAAGATGGAGAACTTATAGAGAAAAGTCAAAAAAATTTAGAGAACAATAAAAGGTAACAAGAAAAAGGAATATCAATAAAATTGTTGAAGATATCACTGTGAAGGTAGGAATCACTAGGGAGAAGTTGAAAAACATAAGAACAAATATGGAATAATCTTCAAGCATGGTTATTGATGCACCTATCCTTCAAAGGTAGAGAAGAAAGTTAATCCTACATCAGATATAATTGACCTATCACCTACACAAGAGGAGACAGCACAAGAAACTATACCTGTGAGCATTCCTAGAAGATCTACAAGATCTACCAAGAAGAGCAGTCCTAAGGAAAAAGAGGTAGAGGTAGAAAAGAAGAAGAAAGAAGAAAAGGTAACTAAGAAAGAAGAGGAAAAGTAGCATAGAAGGATCCATAAACTCTATGGAAGCCAGAGCTTAAATCACTATAGAAAATAGAAATAAAAGATGGAAACTTGAAAATAGTGGACAGATATTATGAGAGGTATGATTCTGAGAATCAAGCAATCATTGAAGATACTATCATTGATTATCTATTGACTTTTAAGAAAAATCTATTAGAAATAGAAGGAAGTATCCCCATGGAACTATATAGTAAGTTGGAGACCAAAAAATAGTTGGTGCATTCAGAAGATGAGAATATAAGAAGCAAAGCTATAGAAGACATGCTACGTGTTGTCTCTATAAAATAAAGGGAGAGGGTAATTAATGCATTGAAACCCCTGTTGAGGACAAAGGCCATACTAGTGAAAATCATGGATAGAAAATACGATAAAGTGATTAAGGACACTCAAAAGGCACTGGATTAAATCCTTATGAGTGATATTCCAAAGAAGACCTCACCTCCCAAGGTCACCAAGCCTACATCTTTAGGATTAGGAGAAAGTTCCAAGGAAGTAGATGTAAGTGAGAAAGCTAGCATGCAACTAGACTTCTTTGTCTCTGGTGTGAATGTGACCCTTGACACTTTGCATGATGTAAATGATCTATTTTTGGATAACTTAGATAGTGTGATGGAAGTTGAAGTACAAGGATAGATAGAGGAAGAGAAAATAGAGGAGAAAAAAGAAGATAAGCTACAGGAAAAGGAAATTCAAAAAGAAGAAAGGAAGGTAGAAAAGACTGAAATAGAGAAATTAGTTGAGGTCATAATGGAACAAAAGATAGAACCTGACACCTCCTCTACTTTATTATTGGCAAGTATGGCCAAACCGGTGAGTGTTGATGTAGAGAGCATGGATGAGGATGAGAACATGAGGCTATCCTTCATGGCCTTCACTAAGGGTAAGGAAAGATCAGTATAGAAAGGGGAAAAAAGAGTAAAAGTAATGACTAGGGATGTAGAGACAGTAAACAAGTTACTTCCTACACCAATTGATCTTCAAGGTAAGGATTAAGCAAAGAACCTAGCCATGGATCTAGACATCTTTGACAATCACTTTGAGTCACTGCTAAAGACTGCAGAAGACAAGGCAGAGAAGAGGTTCTTGGAGAAGAAATTGAGAGAAGTCTATCAGTCCATCTCATGGGACTTAGACATTCTCAAGACTACTACTCTTAAGTCTAATAGTTGTGTAGCATGGGGTAGAAAGATTTACAATTATTGCATAAGTCCTTGCAGACATGTAAAGAATATTGAAGAAATTATAGCGACAGATAGGGCCACACTTGATAGTATGATGGATAGTTGTGAAACATCTTCAATAATTGTGATTGAAATGGATAAACAAGCATCCAAGTTGTTGGATAAAATCAGTGCTTTGGAAACAAAGAAAGGAAGAGTGGTAGACAGATTTGGGTTGTTGAAAATCCTAATAACCCCTAAGCTTTCAATGATTGAGACACATCTATCAGAGATGGAAAAGGTTCAAGGATCAATGTCTATGTCTATACCTACTGAGCTTAAGGTAGAAGAGACAAAATCATATGCATTGAATGGATTGATCCATGTCAGTGAGCTATTGATCAAATCATGGGTTGAAGAAGTGAAGACCTTGGAAAACTCTTTCCAAGATGTCTTAAAACTGGTGAGTAAGAACTAAGTCTCTTTTTACATAGAAAGTTTTGAAATTTTGAAAGTACCTTTTCCATTGATGTCAAAGGGAGAGGAAGAGAAGATAAAAATGAAGAGAGGAAGAGTAGAGAAGAGTAAATAAGGAGAAAATAAAAGAATTAAAAAAAAGAGAAAAAGGGAAAAAAGATATGTATCTAAGTACAAAGGAGATAGTGCTTAAACACTTACTCATTTTTTGCTAAGTGTTGCCATCAATGCCAAAGGGAGAGATTGTTGGTAAGTGGTGTTTTTCACCACTAGAGATCACTTGAGGGTTGTAATTCATGGTAACACTTATGCTGGAGTGATCACATGCAAAGAGTTTTGGTACTGGAGTCATAGTCATGAAAATGACTAAGTACACAATCAAGACAATAGTGTATTGTGATACAATTTTGGTTAGCAATGACACTGTATGATGTATTATGGCTTGTGAAGTTAGTAGGAGGTATTTTGGGATATGTAGGACCTTCAATTAAGTTTTCATGTATTTTGGTGATTAGATCAGTGAGATACAATGATACGAAGGTATGCGAAGTCAAAAAATCAGTGTAACAGGGCAAATAAGTTGTGAAGATTAAGGCAAGGTTAGTGGATATGGTAACGTACTAAGTCAAATAGATGAAGTATATTACTGACACTTTGGTAATATAAGATTGTCAACTCTATGTTTATCATTTACATAATTTATTATTATGTTTTGTATGGTATTTGTGAAGCCAACTGGATGGTAGATTTTGTATAAGTATAGAGTGTTTTGTGGAAGCAATAAGTATGGATGTGATGATGATGTGATGATGTGAATATGAGAGAAGAGAGAAGATGTGAGATTAATGTTTGACAGAGCTACAACTGGAACTATCTAAGCAAGGAAAGTGCTTGTATTGTTCTTTTTGAGAACTCTTTTTGAGATAGTATTTTGATTATAAGAGTTGTATTCTCACCACCTTTAACCAGGTGTTTTTGTATCCCCTAATAGGGTTTTGTATTCCTCCAACAAGTAAATGTACTATGTTAAAATCAGCTCCTAACATGGCTAGATCTCCTAATAGGGATATAATATTTTAGTGCATAGTTGTGGGTACCATCCCCATTGGGGTTTTCCCTTGGCCAGGGTTTCCTCGAGAAAAAATCATGGTGTCATGAGTTATGTGTTGTGCTTATATGTTCTTTTTATTTCTTCATTATTATGGTTTATTTATAATTGGTTGAAGTTTAAATTAAAGTGCAGTAATACTAATTCACCCCACCTCTCAGTAGTACCTAATCCTAATAATATATATATACATGCATGTACATATATATGACATGTATACATGTATATGTACATACACATGTACATATATATATGACATGTATGTACTTGTATATGTACATACACATATATATTCATACATGTGTACATATATATGACATGCATACATGTCATATATATATGTATGTGTATATGTGACATGTATACATGCATATATACATACACATATACATATATATAACATGTATACATGGATATATGTACATACACATACATATATATGATATATATTCATATATATATATATATATATGTGTGTGTGTGTGTACATATACATATATACACACATACACATATATACATATATATATGTGTACATATACATATATATGTGTGTACATACCTATATATATATATGTGCGTGTGTGTGTATACATATTGTATACTAGAAATAGTATCTTCATAGAATTAAGGTTGAACAATAAATGAAATAGCAACTAAATAAACCACAATAGAGAAACTATTTAACAAATTAATGATCAATTGATCATCCTATGGCTCTTTATCTAAGAATGTTAATGAAAATCTCTCAGCAAGCTTCCATTAATGATAGTCCTAGAATGAGAATGATAAAATAATCAAGCTAGAGCTAACAATTAGATCAAAGTAAATACTAATTAAGCTCTCAAATGCCTTTCTAAACTCAAATTGCAAGAGGTTCAATGCAATTCTCAGATGTGTGGTTATGAATTATGAAGGATTTTGGTCTTCCTTTTATAGATTTTCCCAATGGTAGGGGGTGTAGTGTAGTTGATCATGATTAAGCCTTGGTTGAGTCTTTGGTTCCACCCTTTGAAGACAATGAAAAGTTTGTGTCCTCAAAGCTTGGGACAAGTAGAAAAGATCAATGGACAAGATTATCTTTCACTTTGAGTGATTGAGATTCAATTTGGCTTGATCCATGTGAATGCCTTTCCTTAAATCTCATTGGTAGATTGAATTTCCTCCCCTTTGTGGTTGTTGAGAGTAATTAAGATTTATTAATTGATTTAATTGATTTATTTTAGCCATGTACCCCTTGAATGAGTTGAATTTGATTTAATCCAAGACTATACAATTATTTGATTTAATTACACTTTGATTTGATTGCATTTGATTAAAACACTCTCAATTTTGATTGATCTTGAATTAGGACTTGATTTTGATTTTGATTGGCTAATTATGCATTGTGATTCAATTACTTCAATTTTGTCCTTGAATTTTCTTTGATTTAGTACTCAATTATCTTTGTCCATTTTTAGGTGATTACAAATGCCCCTCTTTGAGTTGACGTGTGAAGCATGTCGATTCAAAGAATACTCTAATTTTTTTGATGATAAGTCTTGATTCATTGATGGTCGATCTTTGATGTTCATTTGATGTCTTTTGATGGTCGATCCTTGATATCTGATATAAGATTGATGTAGATATGATCGATATGAAACTCTGAATTGATGTGTTTTTGATGATTGTTCTGATATGATGGTCGTTCTGATGATGTTTCTTGATATGATGTTTGATTCAATGATTGATCTTGATATGATACCTTCTTTAATGATTAATTTCGATGTGATGCCCCATTCATTTGATTACAAAAAATTTCCTAATAAAAGCTTTCACTTTGGTTCGATGATCAATCTCTTGATTCTTGATGATGTTACTTTTGGTGTTGATTAGATTACCCAATGGTATGCCCCCTTAGAAATGAAATAAAATTCAAATTGATTTTTACCATTGATTGATTTTTGGATGATGTTGTTCATCTTATAGTAATAAAGTTCAAATGTATAATGAATTTTATTTGAATTTCTGATTTTGATGTTATGTTCTTTTGATTTCAAATGCCCTGGTTTCAATTAATCTGATGCTAAAATCTCTTGATTAGGTCAAATTTACCTCTTATTAGGTCAAAAACCTATATAAAGGGGTCAAAATCCCTTTTCACTATTCATTTTCACCTTTGACTTTTGACTTTTACACTCTCTGACTCTTTTTTATTTTCACAATGTCTGTCCCTCTTCGTGAGCATCAGTTTGAGAAATGCCACTGGTATCAGTGTCTTCCTAGCTCAGGATCTCCGCTGAGTCCGTGTACCTCTTTGTTTTTCTTGTTTATGGATTTATTTCAATTTTTTCCAATTTTTTCCTGGTATTTAGCCTTTTTTCTCTCTTTTTTTTCTGAATGGGCACTTTTGCCTGTTTAAATGGTGCTTTTTCCTTTCAAAGTGCACTTTTGCACTTTTAACGAGTGCTTCCGCGAAGCGATATAGTGTTTTTTCTTGTCAAACTAATGCCCTTTCTTGCTTTTGCAATATTATTGTGCGCTTTCACATATGTTTGGCACTTTTACAACTTTTAAGTTCGCTTCCGCTATAGATTTGAGCACTTTTGATTCTTTTGCCACTTTTAAAACATTAACATGCGCTTTCACACATTTAAGTTGCACTTCTGATATTTTTCACTTTTTGCACCATGAAATAGCGCTTTCACTCTGAAAAATTTTGAATTTTGAATTCTAACCAAGTTGCAATTTTTTTTGACGTCTTCGATCAATTGATAAGTTAAGTTCCCAATCTTGAAATTTTGTAACAAGTTATGATATGTCAGTTAGAAATCCATCATAGTTAGGATATCATCAGTAAATCTAGATTTAGATGATGAATGAGGATAAAATTTCCATTCTATTTGAGTAGAAACATGAAATTTGATTGTGGTTTGATAGGTTTATAAAATTTTTATTGACTTAGGATAATCCCAATAATTTCTGATTTCAATTCTGATGTGTTTGAACTTGCTCTTTGTAGGAGGATCTTGGGTCCTTACATATCTGTGGTTTGTATCCTTTGTCTTGGGATATGATACCTAACTTGAGTGCTGATGATCATCGTCACATTGCTCGGTGTGGTTTGTCCTTCCTTCTCTATCTTCCTCTATTCCATGTAAATCAAGGTCTTATTACTGCTATGGCTAAGCATTGGCACTCAGACCATAACACCTTTCATCTTCCCATGGGGAAAATGACCATTACACCTAAGGATGTCTATCGCATTCTGCGGTTACCTACCCAAGGGGAGTTTGTCTACTATGATACTATTTATGATGGGTTGGCATGTCGATGAGTCTTCAGTGATGCTTCCATTGGTGATCAACACATCTAGTGGGCTTAGTTTATCTCATTCCCTATTTTACCAGTGGTTCTGGGTACTCTAATCGGTGGTTTCTTATTTCCAAATAGGCGTGGACATGGGTTTGTTGTTGGGTGGGGTCCTATCTTGAAGTATTTGATGACAGAGCCTCGTTGATTCGATTGGGGTTCCTATGTGTTGGCATAGTTGTATCATGAGTTACACATTGTCGTATATAGACATTCTACTACTTTGACTACTGGAGCCATCTTATTACAGCTTTGGATTTGGGAGCATATCCTCATGTCATGTCCTATGATTGCACAAGATTGTCAGCCAGATTGGCCTTTTGCATTGATGTGCAGTAGTATTATTATCCAAACCCATATGGGTAAGCTAGAGTACTAGTGACATCGGATTGATGACCTGGATACCGTTGTGTGGAGACCTTATCTTGGATGTGAGGCTTGGCCAGAGGATGATGGTGAGCTTTCTTATATGTTCTATCCCCATTGTATGATCAGTCATTCCACATTTTTTATTGAGAGATTCTACTTTCACTATGTATTCCATCAGTATAGGCATGTTCAAGATATGCCACAGGGCGTAGCTATGTATGTTCATGTGTAGGCTAAGAGATCATTGTGGGGCCCTTGTGTTGATTTTGGTAAAACTATCCAAGAGATATGAGAGATTGGGTATCATCCTTGGGCTCCTAGGTCACATATCATGGATGTTGGTATTACTGATGAGTATGGTGCCTGGTTACATTAGTATCCTTTTCCCAAATTTATAGATCCTGCAGAGAGGATTCCCACCATTGAGGAGTTATCAGATGGGGATGACGGTGGTGATGACGGTGCTAGTGGAGATGGGGGTGATGATGATGATGATGATGATGGAGGTGGTCGTGGTAGGATTAGGGGTTGGCACAGATAATGGGGTCATCACGGAGCTAAAGCAGGTAGAGTATAGATGCCAATGTTAGTTGCTGCTCTTATTCCTCCTAGGGGTGGTGATTAGGGTAGAGGTGGATGGGTTGACAAGATTTTGCATCAGGTTGTCAGAGATCCTACACAGAGGCCTCAAGCTAGATGTCAAAGAGTTGTCGATATAGATATAGCATAGGTTTTACTTGATTAGGCACAGGGTCTTCCTACTCAGGAGGTTGTTCCTTTGATTGTTCCTATGGTTCCCACAACTTCTTCTACTTCACGTCTTTCATCTTCTCAGTTTATTCCATCTTAGGGTGATCCATCTTCTTTTGCAATGCCATCTTCTTCAGTTCCACTTGCCCAATCTTCTGTAGTACAGGGTCATGGACTAGCCTCAGCATCAGATATTGCATCCTTCCAGACCCAAAAGTCATCCATTTAGCAGCAGGTTTCACAGATGAGTGCCATGATGCAGACCTTCATGGCTGCTATGAGTTATCACGGATTATAGGCTAGTTCTAGTCAGCCTCCTAATAGTGCTCCTGATCATGATGGTACCGATGGTCCTCGTGACTCTATCAGTTGATTCTTTATGAGATGTTTCTATTATTTCCTATGTACTTTGATGATATAAGATCTCCTTTCCATTGTTATGATCGAGACATTGGACCTTTGTTGTATCAGTTTTGATTAATTGATGTTATTTATGTTGATACTTTGATAATTGATGGAAATTGATGTTTAGATATTTCTTTTATGATGATGTTATAGACTTTGATCTCTTGTTCCTTTATGATGATGGTACCATGGACTCTGATACTCTCTTTGATAGATTTGACTATATATGATTCTATGTGCTTTGTTTTATGCTTTTCAGAATGCCATTTTCAATGTATGCATATGTCCTAATGATGGTTAAATGTTTTGTCTTATGTATGACATAGAATAGATGAATGCAATGTATAATGGTATTACTTTAGGATATTGATGTATACAATGGATATTAGATGTATAATGAATCTAATGAATGCATTTCTTTTGATATATAAATGTAATGTATCTATGCAATGATTTATGAGCTTTCAATAATATATGTAATATGGATAAATGGTTCTATTATGTATGATATGTATTTAATGGATGTAATGATTTGCAGTTAATGTAATGCACCTTAAATGAGATAAATGCAATCTAATGATAATGCCTTAATACAATGCACCTAATAATTCAAATGTTATACACATCTAAATATATGCAACGTTTTAATGGAAATGACCTAAATATAATGCAAGTGAACTAACGAAATGGACTTTGTTTTTTATTTCCAACACATTCGATCCTATATAGTTGGGTTTTTTTTTATGATCTCTTGATTTTTTATTTACACACACCCCCTTTTTATTTCCCCTTGCAAATTAAGCTAAGAAAGGAAAAACAATATATACAATGCACTTAATCTAAGATAAATGTAGCTAACTGTCATTATTCAAAATTTGGAGCTTATAATCATCATTGAGCATTTTTGGAATCCCATTTTAGTACAACCATCACTAATTCAACTATGATGATATGAATACTTTTTGCACCTCTTTGTTTTCTTTCCCATCTCTCTTTGGTATGACTATAACTGATTGAAGCCAATCATGAGAGTGTGAATACAGATTTTGTCAGATTCTATGTTGCAAGTGGATGTTGGTATTATGATATTGAAGATCAAAATAGCCAAGGTATCCTTTTGCGTAAACAAGCAGAAATCTCAGTTTTATCATATGTACAAGTCCTCAATGATTCTTTGATGATCACATCCTTAGACAAATAATACATGATTTAAAACTTTTATTTTAAGACAGTCATTTAGAAATCAAGAAAATATCATCCTTTCATCATAGCTTGTCTAGTCTAAAACTTTCATCGATTCACTAGAAAAACATGATTTCATTAATTGAGTCAACACTTAGAAAAATTTCTTGCAATGTTTTTCAAATCCATACTTCAAGTGTAGTTCCATCCATTTCATACTTTTAATCCTAATAAAGGTAAGGTCATGTAAGATCTTGCATCAAATTTTGCGTTTTTGGCTCAAATTGGATTAGAATGTAGATTTGATTACGTGTTCCTCTTTCAAATTTGATGAATTGATTCTTTGATTGAATAAATCTTGTTTTGATGAATCCTTTCTCCTCTTGAGTAGATTTCCCCCAGTTTGAGATAATTTCATTTATGGGACTTAGGACAATTTGCAGATTAGGTGACCAAAATCTTGAGGTACTCACAAATGCAACTGTGGGGTTTTATTATGCAATATATACAAATGCTGGCGAATGAAATATTTACAAGGTGACCTTCTAGGTATGCAGCTAACTTGGACTTTCAATGGAACCTATTTACCAGGTTTTTAGTGATTGAATAGATCTTTCTCTTTTTTCTATTTTTAAAGCTTTTCTCTTTTTTTACTACCAAGGTGCCTATTTGCTAGGTTTTCACCAAGGCACTTTTCTTATTTTTTGATTTTTTTGTATTTTTCTTCTTTTTAATTTTAATTTTTTTCACATCATCAAGGCACCTATCTCCACCAGCACCGTTATGACCACCATCATCCCCATCTGATAACTCCTCAATGGTGGGAATCCTCTTGGCAGGATCTATAAACCTGGGAAAAGGATACCGATGTAACCAGGCACCATACTCATCAGTAATACTGGCATCCATGATATGTGACCTAGGAGACCAAGGAAAATACCCAATCTCTTGTATCTCTCAGATAGCTATACTAAAATCAACACAAGGGCCCCACAATGATCTCTCAGCCTTCACACGAGCATACATAGCTACACCCTGTGGCATATCCTGAACACGCCCATACTGATGAAATACTAGAAATAGCATCTTCATAGAATTAAAGTTGAACAATAAATGAAATAGCAACTAAATAAACCATAATAGAGAAACTATTTAACAAATTAATGATCAATTGAGCATCCTATGGCTCTCTATCTAAGAATGTTAATGAAAAGCTCTCAGCAAGCTTCCATTAATGACAGTCCTAGAATGAGAATGATAAAATAATCAAGCTAAAGCTAAAAATTAGATCAAAGTAAATGCTAATTAAGCTTTCAAATGCCTTTCTAAACTTAAATTGCAAGAGGTTCAATGCAATTCTCAGATGTGTGGTTATGAATTATGAAGGATTTTGGTCTTTCTTTTATAGATTTTCCCAAAGGTAGGGGGTGTAGTGTAGTTGATCATGATTAAGCCTTGGTTGAATCTTTGGTTCCACCCTTTGAAGACAATAAAAATTTTGTGTCGCCAAAGCTTGGGACAAGTAGAAAAGATCAATGGACAAGATTCTCTTTCACTTTGAGTGATTGAGATTCAATTTGACTTGATCCATGTGAATGCCTTTCCTTAAATCTCATTGGTAGATTGAATTTCCTCCCCTTTGTGGTTGTTGAGAATAATTAAGATTTATTAATTGATTTAATTGATTTATTTTAGCCATGTACCCCTTGAATGGGTTGAATTTGATTTAATCCAAGACTATACAATTATTTGATTTAATTGCACTTTGATTTGATTGTATTTGATTAAAACACTCTCAATTTTGTTTGATCTTGAATTAGGACTTGATTTTGATTTTGATTGGCTAATTATGCATTGTGACTCAATTAATTCAATTTTGTCCTTGAATTTGCTTTGATTTAGAATTTGCTTGAATTTGTTAGCTTTAGCTTGATTATTTTATCATTCTCATTCTAGGATTGTCATTAATGGAAGTTTGCTGAGAGCTTTTCATTAACATTCTTCAGTTCCACTTGCATAGTCTTCTGTGGTACAAGGTCATGGAATAGCTTTAGCATCAAATGTTTCATCCTTGCAGACCCAAATATCATCCATTCAGCAGCAGGTTTCACATATGAGTGCCATGATGCAAACCTTCATGGCTACTATGAGTCAGCACGGATTACAGGCTAGTTCTAGTCGACCTCCTGATAGTGTTCCTAATCGTGATGATACTGATGGTCCTGGTGACACTATTAGTTGATTCTTTATGAGATATTTCTATTATTTCCTCTATACTTTGATGATATATGATCTCCTTTCCATTTTTATGATCGAGACATTGGACCTTTGTTGTATCATTTTTGATCGATTGATGTTATTTATGTTGATACTTTGATAGTTGATGGACATTGATGTTTAGATATTGCTTTTATGATGATGTTATAGAATTTGATCTCTTATTCCTTTATGATGATGGTACTGTTAGCTCTTTTTCATGTAGAATTGCCAATATAGTTTTCAAACTTGACTCACGGGTTCTCAACTCCGGATTCTCACAGGGAAAAGGCTAATTGATAAGGACCACATCCTTCTTCTACTTTGGGCTTCACAGACCCAGGCAGGTGTACCTATATTCAGACTTAATGCTCCATGATGATATATTAATGGAAGCAGACATTTATTTGCAGAAAATGGCAAGTGTGACAAGGATAAACTCCTTCTTTTCGAGCTTTGAAACTCAGACAGGTTAACCCCTTTTAGATCTACTTCTTGAAAGGATCACAACAATAGTTTATATTCTTGATATAAACTTTATCTTCTCAGTCACTCAAAATATACACGAAAGTAAATTATTATTTGAAAATTGTTGAGGGTGAGATCTCTGCAAATCGAGGATAGACCAGTGCCTTATCTTCGGGTTATAGAGTCAAACAATGAAATGTATACCTACAGAAATATTCTACATGAAACACAAATAAATCCCAAATAAAGTGCCTTACAATTCATTCTCTCTTAAACACATTTGATCATCAAATTCTTGCTAAATTCCTAGGCTCTCAGAAATTAACGTAAAGACATTACCCTTTCCTTGAAAGGAGCTAAAGATTAAAATCACAGATACCTTGTAAATGGTATATCAAAACTACCTTATAGATTCAATACACAAAAGCCATATAACTCAAACAAGAAGACAATTGAAATCATGCAAGGGAATTCTTTTTGTATTCCAATAAAACCTCACTGCATTAATACACTTCAAAATCTGATAAAATATTCTAAGATTTCAACAATGGCGTTCAGCCTCTACAGTATATTTCTCAACCCCTTGAAAATGAACAAGGCCCTACTACTTATACCAATCAGCCATCTTGGAATCCCCAAAAGGATGCAACAAGCTTCAGATGGCTGTTAAAAGATCTTGCATTAAAAACAAGATTACAAATCGAGAAAGTTGTTTTGCAACAACAGATTACAAATATCTATTTCCAACAGTCCCGCAGGTGGCAGCTTTGTCTAAAGATATTTTAGAGCAGTTGCTAAATTTGTTGTATGAATGATGACCACCATTCGGCTAATTTACATCATTCTTTTTTTGAAACTTGCTCTCCCTCATTTTCTGGATCAGATGCCATCTACAACTCTATTTGGCCAGGTGTCACATTCGTGTCGGTGACAATTTGTTTGACATTTTTGTCCCTTTTACCTTGACTTTCAAAAGTTTGGGATACTAACACCTGCCACCTCTTTACCTGATTTCCCTTTCTTCTGAATCTCCTGATAGATACGTGGATTCCCAAGTCGTGTAGGTCTCTTCACTTGACCAATGAAAGGCAAGGACCTCATCTTTCTTTGGGGACAACTTTTCCCATTCAGCAACCAACTGATCAACCTCTATTCTCACATTAGCAAAATGTAACCTAGCATCCTGGAGGAGTTCAATAAAATGCACAAATGGGGCATTATCATCTGTACCAAGAATGTCATTTATTTTAGTTAGCACTCGTCTATCTATTTTCTCCATCCATTGTCCTTTATCCTTGATTACCCCATCTGCCTTGATAAGACCAGGGAAAATTTGGAAATCATCCTGGAAATATCTTGTTCTTAAGACTTCTGACCTTCTCTTTATACTCTCCCTTTTTACCTCAAAATCAAAAAGATCTTTGATAACCTTGTAAGTACTCACAAGCTCAATATTTACAACACACTGATCCTTATTTCGATCAAACCATGACCTCAGAGTGTCCTTCCTTGCAATCCATCTTTCCAAAATTTTGTCCACAGTTGCCACCTCTTTCTGAAAGGTCACCAAGACATCTGCCAATTGTTTTGCAGATTTGTATACTTCTTTAGGTCTCACCTTGGCAACAAAATGTGACACAACACCTCTTATCTTACCAACTAACTTATTTTTTACCCTTTGATCAACATCTTCTTCATCCATGGAAGGAGGAGAAGGGGAAGGGGGAAGTTCAATGATGGGGCTTGATGAGGAAGGTCTTGTAGAGGAGGAAGCTATCTGAATTTGTTCTGATAACTGTATTGGGCCCTGTTCTCCCAATTTCTTTCTTAAATCTGCAATCAGAATATCTCTCTCAAGAATCCCCTGTTTCATCTCACCATAAACCTTCAAGACTGTTTCCAATTTTGTAGTGAGTTCATCTTTCTCTCTAGCTTCCTTTTCTACCACCTTTGCTATTAATTGTGCCGTGGCCATTACCATACCTGATGCCTCCACCAAAGATGTATCAGTAACTCTTCTTACAATTAAACTCCCTGAGAGGTCACCTTTGACAATTTGCTTTCCTTTATCACTTTCACTCTTCCTCAAAGACCACATCACCAATGCTTGATGATTATCACTGAAAGTGACTCCTTTAACAGCTTGTTCTGCTTCTTCTAGAGTCCTATGGAGAGGAGTGGTTTTCTTTCTGACTGCATCAAACACTACTGCATCAGCTATATCCCATTCTGGGAGGATCAGTACTCTTGACATTTTTACCATATCTCTTCCCTGTTCTGGAGTGATTTGTTTGAACTTTGCAGTCATCTTTGTTTTCACTTCTTCCTCTATAACTTGTAGATCCTTATCCGGATTCACTTCATGTCTCTTCTCACAGATTTCTTGAAATTGCTTGATGTTTAATTTCCAAAGAAACTACATAAAGGCCCTAGTTTTAACAAAAGTGTCATCAATCAAAAAATCTTCACAAGCTTGCTTCATCACAGGGTCCAATTCAGTGCCTGCTAACTCCCCTACTGTTAGATCCAACTTAGGTTCTTCTGGTAGCTCTGGCACTCCCTCATTTATTTCTTCATAAGTCATGAAGATCTAACCTAAAGCATCTACTTGCTGCACTTGTTCTGCAATTTCTTGGTCATCATAAATTCTTATAGGAGACTGTGATGGGGAGTACTCCTCTTCCACATGAACAGGTCTCTCTTCCAACCTTTTCCTTTTTGATGGGGGTGGAGAATCAACAATATCTTCAGCAATCTGAGGAGGAGAATCAGGGATCTCCACAATTTCCTTTTGTTTTCCAACCTGTTGTGAGGTTGATGGGATATTCCTTTTATCCATCTACTTTTGCTGGCTCTGTTCTGGCACCACCACATTGTAACCAGTCTTCTTTTGTACTACATATCTCCCTGGGGGTAAACCTTTTGCAAACACAAGCTTACTCAACAATTGTCTAGCCTTTTCTGGATCATCCTTCATCACTTTTTCCTTCTTCTCATTTAAAGTCTGGAAAACACCCTGAAAAAAATTCATGAGAGTGTCTATTTTATTCCCCATTGGAGTTATGCTTTTCAGGGGATCCCATCCCGAATCAAATTGCCGGATAAAATCTAGTGTTTTCTTGTATACCAACCATTTTTCTTTCATGACCTCTTGTTCCTGTATTTTAGCTACATTCCTGATGATGTCTTCAGGGAAATTAAAAATGTGGTTGATCATGGCACACTTGGCTCTCTTTTTAAACATTTCATTATAAAACCCTTCTAGATCTGCTGTTTTAGCAACTGTAGTAGCCATATGGTATGGGGCCAAAATTTTATCCATGTAGACCCATCCACCCTTGGTAATTATGAATTGATGGGCAATGGTAACATTTGGGAATAAAGTTCCCTTGCCTTTCCCAGTGAGGGCACACTCCTCAATATCACCCAATTGCCTCAAAAACTCTGCAATTCCAATCCTAAGGGGTACTTGATAGGGCAGTACAAAAGGGGTCCCCCTGAAACCATATAATCTGATAACAGTTGATACATTGTAGAAAATAACATCTCCCCAATTGTGGATGATGTTCAAATTCTTGGCAAACTGGTTTGGCCTAACAAGTTGTGCTAACATTGTTGGGATTCGTGGGTTATCTAAAACAAATAGCTTCCTGAGCCTGGCTGCAAAACGTTTATCAAAATTGATAAAACTGTGATCCTTTTTATCCCAGGTCATTGTGAGGCTCCATAATTGGACTGGCATGTCTTCACCATCCTTCTTTCTCACCAATTCCATTTCTTGTTCAAAATAGCTTGCTCCTTTGAATAGAAACATGTACATCATAAAAGAGTACCAGCCAAAGGGTCTATCACTTTCATTCTTCTGAATCTTTACTAATCCATTATGGATTAATTCAGCAATGAAAGGAGCAAAATCAAAAGTGATAGACACATGTGCATGTGAAATTTGGATCATCATGCACATCAAGTGTATTGGCATCCTATCACTAACATCCTCTCCAAAAACTTGACACAATGACCAATATGCACCCCTAGCTCTGAGATCAAAATATTCTATTTTAAAAGGCTCCGGAGTGTTCTACCCCACAACAACCATTTTTCCAATTTTTGTGCAAAAATCCTTCAACAACTTGCCTCTATAATAGTTCCTTTGTGCATTGTAAACTTGCCTTAATTCTTCAAAGTTAATGCTTTCCAAACTTTCTGACGGTTCACTCAATCTGAACACCTTCCTGATTTCTTCAGCTGAAATCTTAAACAATAACACCCCCTTTGCATCCCTAATTTCTCTAGTGATTGGATCATAATTTTTTGCAACCTGGGTCATCAAATCTACATCTAGAAAGACACCAGGCACGACAAGTTTTCCTAAGTCAGATTGCCATATATTGCTTGCAAGATGAGGGGCATTTCTCTGACTAAAACCTACCTTGAACAAATCCAGTCCTGTGGTATCAGAGTCACCTCTTGCGTTGATAGTACCAATCTTGGCTTCTCTAATAAAACTTGTCGTATCATATAAACCTTCTGCTATTTTTACCCTAGGGTCTTTAGGAATCAGACTCTTACTCTTCACCGAGGTAGTAGAAGAGCCAGGAAGTAACTGCAATAAATCCTCGTGCAACCCTCTTTCACTATACTCTACTTTACCTGACAATTCTTTCCTTGGGGCCATTTTTAAAGTTTATTTTAACAGAAATTCTTGCACGATAGACTAAACATAGAACTGTAATCCTTTTTCAAAAAGGAAGCAAATCGCACAAGAATTTTACCAACCTTTTACTCAGAAGCCACCCGGGAAAGCAACCAATCCTTAGAAATCTTCACGCCTGAATCTCTGCAAACTTTGATCTCTTTGTGCTTCTGAAAGTGCATGAAATTTTGATATATGAGCCACTTAAAGTAGTCCTATCAACAATTAATTCAGCATGATTGAAACAATTACTCCTCCAGAGGAGCGAACTGTCACTTCTTCAACGGGAAACCTTATTTCGCACCATTTTACCTTTAGTTTGAACGAGAACCATTGATCCTCATTAGTAGATGATCCAACGGCTTATCGCATGATCACATGGCTTAAAAGAAGCTCATGCGAACATGCGACTAACCGTCATTCTACCTTTCTGTTCCTGGCGGTCTCTTGTAACTTTCCTTTGTTAACATGAAATGCTTATCGCATGATCGCATAGCTTAAAAGAAGCTCATGCGAACATGCAAAAACCCGTTACCACTAACCGTCACTGTCTTCTTTTAAACCGCCGGTCCCACCCTACCTTCATCAATAAAGAAACTCCACGTTTGTGACACCTGGCAGAATGTCAAGTACTTTCTCTCTTTTCGAGCACCGGTGTTTGCTGAAGCTAACCAATGAGAAGACTTCATTTATGCACATCTGTCAAAAGATATTTTCAGAGAATCGCACTTGACTCAACGCAAGATAAATGGTCTGTCGCATAATCGCATAGCTTCTAAGATTCCATGCGATTATACGATGGTCGTCCGATCTTCCCTTTACTATTTTAAAACCTCAGAGATTCTTCTGTCACCGGCCCCACTAATCTCAACAAATAGAAAGCCACCAGTTGTAATATACTTGTAAGTGGTCCCACTGATCTCCACATTCGGCTTTTGTTATAAGATCAACGGCCATTTCGCATGATCGCATGGCTTAAAAGATTCCATGTGAACATGCGACCGCCATTAGATCTTCGTTGAAGATTCTCAGTTGGAATGAACTTAAAACATAGGAAAATGTTATTTATACCATCGGGTTTCTAGACTGAGGAAAAACATAACCCCCACGTATATAAAAAAAATGCATGTGCTCTTTAACGGACCTAAGTGATTTTTTTTAAAAGTAATGCTCGAAAAGGAATAAAGAAAATGACTTAGGATTTATTTTGAAATTGGTAAGCATTTTGGGGGTTTCTCACATGAATTCAAAATTCTTCAAGGGAAAGACCTAGGGTAAGGACTTTGAAATAGGGTTATGTCAATTTTTGAAGAACTCCAACAACTGGACCTAGGAAACTTTACAGACCAGAGGATTAACCTAACAGAATGGACAAAAAACCTTAGAATTTTAAGAATATTCCCAATAGGTACCATGGACTCTGATACTCTCTTTGATAGATTTGACTATATATGATGTCTTTATGTGTTGGACTCTTTTTTAGATGTTTTACATGATATGATGCTCTCTATGATTCTATGTGCTTTGTTTTATGCTTTTCAGAATGCCATTTTCAATGTATGCATATGTCCTAATGATGTTTAAATGTTTTTTCTTATGTATGACATGGAATAGATGAATACAATGTATAATGGTATTACTTTAGGATATTGATGTATACAATGGATATTAGATGTATAATGAATCTAATGAATGTTAGAAAGTAAAGATCCCCAAGATAACTGAGAGGGTGAGGTGAATTAGTTATCTGATAATTTAACCATTCAACTACTTTAAACAATATAATCAATGTAGTAATCAACCATAGAAAGATAACCATACACAATTGCACAATAACACAAGATATGTTGACTAGGGAACCTCTTGAAAAGAGTAAACCTCGGTGGGAATGATGCCCACAAAATGATGCACTAAAATGAAAGTTCCTTGTTAGAGGATGGACCCTGTTAGGAGTCTTATGAAATACATTCAGTACATATAAATCCCTATTAGGAGATTTTGAGTCCCTGTTAAAAGATTCTAACCTGGTTAAGAGTTTATGGAAGACAGAAGGACCCACTGCCCAAACAACTTCAAGGCAAGATCTCTAAACCCACTGTCCAAAAGATCTTAGAATTATTCAACAAAATAGTATGAAATATATAACCTCCTTCATACTGTGCTAAAACCACACTCTCTACTACACAAGATCACAATTCCAGATCTTTGTACTCACAAGTCTTCCTTCATCACTAAATTAGCTCTTTTCTTCACTTCATGCATATATTCGCATCTCAACTTTCACAATTCAATCTTCTCTACTAAATTCTCTTTTTCTCAATTCTCTTTACAAAAAGGAAAACATTCCTTCTTATATACCAAACTAAAATAATTACAAATGAGTCGGTCCTCATTTACAAAATAATAATTTCTACACGCTACACAAAATTCACATAAAACTGTCGGCTTCCAGATACTGTAACTTTCTCCAAACATATCCTCAAAGTTTACACTATGAACCACATCATCATTAATGAGTCTCCAACATCCCTTTAACTACACAAAATCAGATTCCATCCTAGCTAAGAGATATCCTCCGATTTTTTAAAATCGCTACACAGAAACACTGTCTAAACACTGCTTTCACCAAAATGCTCATAACTCTCATGAATGAATGAATTTATTTTTGTGCTATTAATCATAGGTTAATAACACACCAAAGAACATACCATCAACTACAAAAAATCCAATTTGAAATACAACATGTGCACAAAACAAAACTGTACCTTCTTTCCTACTGATATCCAAAATATCACTGTGTTGACATCAATGACAATCCAAGTCATGAATGCAAAAACAACTGCTACAGAATGACTGCGAAAATACTTTGCATTCATTCCTAGCAATCTCCCCCATTGGCATTGATGGAAACATAGATTAAAAACATCCAATGTTCCAAAAATCCAATACTGCAACATCACTGCAAAATATCAAATTAAATCTTGCTTCGTTCTCCCATTCAGCTCTCTCATACAATCCACAATGTTTTTCATGTATATCTCTCCCCCATTGACATCAATGACATAAATTACATCACTAAGTCAACAACAACTTAGTGTCAAAAGACACTATTCAGAAAAATACAATAACAAGAGTCCTCATGACTCAGCTCATAAACTCCCCCATAGAGGAAGTTCCAACATCCAATCCAGAAGAAAGATAGGGCTCATATACCACTGGATGGATGTAATCATCTGCATCAATTCTCAAAAATAGGTTGGGGCATAACCCCAAGCATACCTCTTAGATACACAAATGTATCCTTAGGTAAAGGTTTTGTAAATATATCTTCTATCTGTTCCTTTGTGCTTATGTACTCCAATCTTACTTCTTTTTTTGCAACTTTCTCTCTTACAACATGATACTTGATCTCAATATGTTTAGTCTTAGAATGTAAAACAAGATTTTTTGACATAATCACTATACTGGTGTTATCACAATGTATAACAAAAAGCTCATCAAACTTTATTCCAATATCCTTCAACATTTGCTTCATCCAAATAATCTGATTACAATTGTTTGCTGTTGCAACATATTATGCTTCTGTTGTACTTTGTGAAATAAAATTTTGCTTCTTACTTAACCAAGAGACCAATTTTCCTCCAAGAAAAAAGGCTCCACCACTAGTGCTTTTCTTTTCATCAACGTTGCCTCCCCAATCTGCATCAGTATAGGCACATAAAGTAAAATCATCAGAATTCTCATACCATAATCCATAATCCATTGTTCCTTTCAGATATCTTAGTATCCTCTTTACTGCTGCATAATGTGATTCTCTAGGTTCTACTTGAAATCTTGCTACAATCCCAACTGAATGTGCTATATCAGGTCTTGTATGTGTCAAGTACTGCAATCCTCCAATCATAGATCTGTACTTTTTCTGCTCAACTGCTGTTGCCTCATCTTTGCTAGATAACTTATGTCCAGTTACCATAGGTGTTCCAATAGGTTTAGAATCTTCCATTCCAAATCTTTTCAATAAGTCATTCAAATACTTAGTCTGACTTACAAATATACCTTCCTTTCTTTTTGTTATCTGTAATCCCAAAAAATATTTCATTTCTCCAATCATGCTCATTTCAAATTCAGTCTTCATTTCATCTACAAATTTGTCACTGGCTTCATCTTCTCCTCCAAAGATAATATCATCAACAAATATAACTATAACCAACAAACCATTCTCAATTTCTTTTGTGTATAAGTTACTATCTGTTGTTCCTTTTATAAATCCCAATTTCAATAAATACTTATCCAATCTTGCATACCAGGTTCTAGGTGCTTGTTTTAATCCATATAAAACTTTCTTTAACTTACATACCATATCTCCTTCTTGTGTCAAAGGAAAACCTTCAGGCTACTCAATGTAGACTTATTCTTCCAATTCACCATTCAGAAATGCTGACTTCACATCCATCTGATACACTTTGAATTTCTTGTAAGCTGCATATGCTAGAAACATTCTCACTACTTCAAGTCTGGCCACAGGTGCAAAAGTTTCTTCATAGTCAATTCCTTCTTGTTGTGAATATCCTTTACATACCAATCTTGCTTTGTTTCTTATCACTTTTCCTTGTTCATTCATCTTGCTTCTGAATACCCATTTTGTTCCAATCACATTCTTGTCTTTAGGTCTAGGGACCAATTCCCATGTCTTGTTTTTTTCAATCTGCTCTAGTTCTTCTTTCATAGCATTAATCCAATGTTCATCTTCACAAGCTTCATTACTAGTCTTAGGTTCAATTTGAGAAATCAAACATAAATGTACCTTATTTCGAGTCAAAACTCCTCTGTCTAAACTTCCAATAACTTGCTCAACAGGGTGATGTCTTGAAATATACCTGTTAGGTGTCATAGTTACTGATCTTGTTCCAACTGTAGATTCTTCTCTGCTTTCTTCTTTGTTTTCTTCAGTATGACTTTCATTCAGCAAATCACTGTTAGTTTCAAAAAATAATTCTGTATTTTCAATGTTAGGCTGAGGTTGTGCTTCTCCATCAGATTCATAATCAAGCATTCTTTCCTGAATTTTAAACTTCTCATCAACTTTGACATTTGCACTTTCAACAATAGTCTTAGTTCTTTTGTTATAACATCTATATGCTTTTCTTTTCAAAGAATATCCAAGAAATATTCCTTCATCACTTCTAGGATCAAACTTTCCTATATCATCATCTCTCTTAATATAACATTTACTTCCAAAAATTCTAAAATACTTAACTAAGGGTGCACTTCCAAACCATAATTCATAAGGTGTCTTGTTTGTATCTACTCTAATTTGTACTCTGTTCATAGTGTATACTGTTATGTTCACTGCTTCTCTCCAAAAGGTCTTAGCCAAATCATTCTCAAACAACATAGCTCTTGCTGCTTCAGTTATTGACCTATTCCTTCTTTCTGCAATACCATTTTGTACTGGTGTTCTAGGGGCTAAAAGTTGTCTCTTAATACCATTCATTTCACAAAAAGTATTAAACTCTCTAGATGTAAATTCACCACCTTTATCAGATCTTAGACACTTAATCTTCATTCTAGATTCATTCTCAATTTTGCTTTTCATGATCTTAAATTTATCAAATGCTTCAGATTTTTCTTTCAAAAATGCAATCCACATCATTCTTGTAAAATCATCAACACGAATCATAAAATACCTTTCTCCATAGAATCCTCTAGTCCTAGTAGGACCACTCAAGTCTGTATGAACAATCTCTAGCTTCTCTACCGATGTGAACTTCTTGCTAGGAAATGAACTCCTTTTCTGCTTTGCCATCATACATTCTTTGCAAATCATGTTAGTAGGTTTCATAATTCTAGGTAAATCTCTTACCGCAAGTGTAGTACTCACTTTGACAATATTATCAAAGTTTATATGACAAAACCTTTTATGCCATAACCAACTATCATCAATCTTAGTTAACAAACATGTCATCTCAGTATGATTCAACTGAAATACATTCCCTCTGGTTCTAGATCCTTTTCCAATCAGATTTCCATCTTTATGTTTTATCACACAAGTTTTCTCAGCAAACCAAACTTGATAACCCTTATCAACCAATTGTCCAACGCTTAGTAGATTATGTCTCAATCCATCAACAAAGTAAACATCATCAGTGTTAGTCTTTCCATCAAGAGTAATAGATCCTATACCCTTAATCAAACAAGGTGCATTATTACCAACTCTAACAATTCCTCCATCATAATTGTCTAACTTAACAAACTTTCTTTTATCTCTAGTCATATGATGTGAACAACCACTGTCTATAATCCAATCAAATTTCTTTTCAACTTGAGAAACTAATGCTTTTTCTTCCCTTTCATCAGATTCAAAACTTTCTTCTTTAATTGCTACAAATCCTATTTCCGCAAAGTTATCATTATCACTGTCACTTAAATGTCTTTCAATTCCTGCTTCAAGATCTTCATCATTTGCATAATAACATTCTTTAGATCTCCTAGGTTTAAAGTTGCTTCTATACTTCTTAACTCTTTTAGGACATTTAGATGCAAAATGACCATATTCTTGACAAGTCCAACATTTAAAGATTTCCTTACCTTCTGGTTCTCTTTTTACAAGTAATGCAATACCTTCTTCAATCTTCTTATCTTCCTCAGATTTAGATCTACTACTGCTGGCATAATCTCCATTCACACTAGTACTTCTTGATAATGTAGGTCTAATGTTAAGAGCACTGAATGCTATCTCCATTCTAGGTAGCTCTCCTAATAATCTCAAATTCATCTCTATTGTTTCTAATCTTCCAAGAAGAGTCTCTCTTGAAAAGTTCGGTGTACAAGGTATCACTTGTTCAATCATCTGTGTTATCTGCTTGAATACTAGTGTCAGAGTTCTCAGAATTTTCCATATCACTTCATTCTCTATCTTATCACCTTCACAAGACTTTATTCCTGTTACAATCTCAGACATCCTACCAATATAGCTTCTAATAGATTCATCTTCCATCATTTTGATATCTTCAAATGCACAAATCCAATTATGTAATCTAGCCTTCTTTGCATGTTCATCACCTTCAAAAGTAGAATGTAAAGCTTTCCAAATTGCATGAGATGTTTTCAAACATCTTACCTAACTATATTCATTCTCTAGTAGTGTTGACAAAAGTGCTTCTCTTGCAAGTATGTTACACATGAATAGATCTAGCTCATCTTTAGTTCCTGCCTCTAGATTGTCTTCCTCAATGATAGTCTTCTCATTCTTTATAATCAACCAATAACTTGGTCCTAAACACAATAAATGTGTCTTCATCTTTTCTTTCCAGTTGTCAAAATTTACTCCATCAAACTTAGGGCTTTCTTTCCTAAAATTTTCCATGGATCTCCTTAAGTTGTTAAACTTTTCTTTCAAGGACCTGTTGCTCTGATACCAATTGTTAGAAACTAAAGATCCCCAAGATAACTGAGAGGGGGGGGGATGAATCAGTTATCTGATAATTTAACCATTCAACTACTTTAAACAATATAATCAATGTAGTAATCAACCATAGAAAGATAACCATACACAATTGCACAATAACACGATATGTTGACTAGGGAACCTCTTGAAAAGAGTAAACCTGGGTGGGAATGATGCCCACAAAATGATGCACTAAAATGAAAGTTCCTTGTTAGAGGATGGACCCTGTTAGGAGTCTTATGAAATACATTCAGTACATATAAATCCCTGTTAGGAGATTTTGAATCCCTGTTAAAAGATTCTAATCCGGTTAAGAGTTTATGGAAGACAGAAGGACCCATTGCCCAAACAGCTTCAAGGCAAGATCTCTGAACCCACTGTCCAAAAGATCTTAGAATTATTCAACAGAATAATATGAAATATATTACCTCCTTCAGACTATGCCAAAACCGCACTCTCTGCTACACAAGATCACAATTCTAGATCTATGTACTCACAAGTCTTCCTTCATCACTGAATTAGCTCTTTTCTTCACTTCATGCATATATTCGCATCTCAACTTTCACAATTCAATTCTCTTTTTCTCAATTCTCTTTACAACAAGTAAAAAATTCCTTCTTATATACCAAACTCAAATAATTACAAATGACTCGGTCCTCAATTACAAAATAATAATTTCTACACGCTACACACAAAATTCACATAAAACTATCAGCTTCCAGATACTGTAACTTTCTCCAAACATATCCTAGAAGTTTCCACTATGAACCACATCATCATTAATGAGTCTCCAACATCCCTTTAACTGCAGAAAATCAGATTCCATCCCAGCTAAGAGATATCCTCCGATTTCCAAAAATCGCTACACAGAAACACTGTCTAAACACTGCTTTCACCAAAATGCTCATAACTCTCATGAATGAATGAATTTCTTTTTGTACTGTTAACCATAGGTTAATAACACACCAAAGAACATACCATCAACTGTGAAAAAGCCAATCTGCAATACAACATGTGCACAAAATAAAACTGTACCTACTTTCCTACTAATATCCAGAATATCACTGTGTTGACATTAATGACAATCCAAGTCATGAATGCAACAACAACTACTACAGAATGACTGCCAAAATACTTTGCATTCATTCCTAATAATGAATGCATTTCTTTTGATATATAAATGTAATGTATCTATGCAATGATTTATGAGCTTTCAATAATATATGTAATATGGATGAATGGTTCTATTATGTATGATATGTATTTAATGTTGAATGATCTTAATGGATGTAATGATTTGCAATTAATGCAATGCACCTTAAATGAGATAAATGAAATCTAATGATAATGCCTTAATACAATGCACCTAATAATTCAAATGTTATACACATCTAAATATATGCAACATTTTAATGGAGATGACTTAATAAAACTTAAAAATGACCTAAATGTAATACAAGTGAACTAATGAAATGGACTTTGTTTTTGATTTCCAACACATTCGATCCTATATAGTTGATTTTTTTTTTTTATGATCTCTTGATTTTTTATTTACATACACCACCTTTTTATTTCCCCTTGCAAATTAAGCTAAGAAAGGAAAAACAATATATACAATGCACTTAATCTAAGATGAATGTAGCTAACTGTCATTATTCAAAATTTGGAGCTTATAATCATCATTGAGCATTTTTGGAATCCCATTTTAGTACAACCATCACTAATTCAACTATGATGATATGAATACTTTTTGCACCTCTTTTTTTTCTTTCCCATCTCTCTTCAGTACTACTATCACTGATTGAAGCCAATCATGAGAGTGTGAATACAGATTTTGTCAGATTCTATGTTGCAAGTGGATGTTGGTATTATGATATTGAAGATCAAAAATAGCCAAGGTATCCTTTTGCGTAAACAAGAAGAAATATTAGTTTTATCCTATGTACAAGTCCTCCATGATTATTTGATGATCACATCCTTAGACAAATAATACATGATTTAAAACTTTGATTTTAAGATAGTCATTCAAAAATTAAGAAAATATCATCCTTTCATCATAGCTTGTCTAGTCTAAAACTTTCATCGATTCACTAGAAAAACATGATTTCATCAATTGAGTCAACACTTAGAAAAATTTCTTGCAATGTTTTTCAAATCCATACTTCAAGTGTAGTTCCATCCATTTCATACTTTTAATCCTGATAAAGGTAAGGTCATGTAAGATCTTGGATCAAATTTTGTGTTTTTGGCTCAAATTGGATTAGAATGTAGATTTGATTAAGTGTTCCTCTTTCAAATTTGATGAATTGATTCTTTGATTGCATAAAGCTTGCTTTGATGAATCATTTCTCCTCTTGAGTAGATTACCCCCATTTTGAGATAATTTCATTTGTGGGACTTAGGACAATTTGCAGATTAGGTGACCAAAATCTTGAGGTACTCGCAAATGCAACTGTGAGGTTTTATTATGCAATATATACAAATGCTAGTGAATGAAATATTTACAAGGTGATCTTCTAGGTATGCAAATGACTTGGACTTTCAATGGTGCCTGTTTACTAGGTTTTCACCGATTGAATAGATCTTTCTCTTTTTTTATTTGTAAAGCTTTTCTCTTTTTTTGCTACCAAGGCGCCTATTTGCTAGGTTTTCACCAAGGCACTTTTCTTATTTTTTGATTTTTTTGTATTTTTCTTCTTTTTCAAAAAAAAAATTTCACATCATCAAGGTGCCTATTTGCTAGGTTTTCACCAAGACAACATCTTTTTGAGGATCATATATGAATGTTTTTTCTTTCTTCATGCTCAATTTTCCTCTATTTTTTATCTGTTCTGTATTTCAAATGTTTTTGGTATTTTCAGGATCTCTTTTAATTATGTACAATAAATATGATACTTTTCATCTGATTCTATTTATACTCCTTCATCTACCTCATGTATAGAACCTCTTTAGATGTATGCTATTGATAGGTTCTTGTAGTTCCTCTCCATCACAATCTGCTAGTTTGTAGGTGCCGGTCCCAAAATTTTCAACAATGATAAATGGTCCTAACCAGTTTGCTTCCCATTTTCCTTTCTTTTCTCTTTCTGCTTGATTCTTGGGATTTTCACACAAAACTAGGTCACCTATTTGAAATTTTCTTGACTCGATGTACTTATTATAAGTCCTTCACATTCTATTTTAGTACACCTTCAAATGATCAAATGCTTTCTTATATTTATCATCTAAGAGCTCTAGTTCTTGTAATCTAGCAACCCTATAGTTGTCCTCATTTATCAAGCCATGAAGAGATACCCTTGAAAAATGGGAGTTCTACCTCCAAAGGTAAAACTGCTTCTGCTCCAAAGACTAAGGAAAAAGGGGTAGCTCCTGTTGGTGTTCTTATGCTTGTTCTATAAGCCCATAAGGTTGGGTTTATTTTGATGTGCCAATCTCTACTTGAATTGTCCACCATTCTCTTCAAAATCTTCAAGATTTTTTTATTTGTTGCTTCGACTTGTCCATTACCTTTAGGGTAATAGATTGAAGAAGAATGATGAATCATATGAAACTTGGTGCATAATTCCTTTAAGTCTTTGTTTTTGACATGCTTTGCATTATCTGTTATGATAGCATGAGGTATGCCATATCTAAAAATAATATGATTAAGGATAAACAAAGATATTTGCTTTCATATTGCAATTGATAAGGGTACAACTTCCACCCACTTGGTAAAGTATTTAGTTGCCATGATGATAAATTAATGACCATTCAAGGATGGTGGATAAATCATGCCTATTAGGTCTAAATGCCATTGATAGAATGGCCAAGGTGTTGTCATCGAATGAAGCTCTTGTGCGGGAACATGTATCAAGTTTCCATGGAATTGACACTTTCTACAAGTTTTTGCAAAGTTACAAGCATCTTTCTCCATTGTAGACCAAAAATATCCTATCCTAAGAAGTTTCTTAGCTAGGGTTAATCTGTTTGAGTGTGATCCAAAAATTCCTTCATGAATTTCTCACAAGGCTATGTTTGATTCCTCTTCTTCTAAACAACTAAGGAGCATTCCGTATAGACTTTTGCGATACAATGTTTCAGAAATTATGGTGTATCAGGCAGCTTGGCGAATGAAGCTTTTCTTTTGTTTCCTGGTTTGGTCTATGGGAAGGATTTGATCTTTCAAGTAATTTTAAATAGGTCCATACCAAGGTGATTTGTTTGTAGTTAACAAGAAAATAGTATAAGGGTGGGTAGGGTCAAATGCGGGTTGATCCACTTCTTCTACCAGGAATTCATAGCTGGTACTCTGATCAGGCATTTGCAGAAGTGAAGGCAAAGTTTTCATTGCATCTACTACTTTGTTCTTTTCTCTTGGCACTTGTTCAAATGTAATAAGTATGAAATACTTCTTAAGACTTTCCACCATGTTCTTGTAAGGTATCAATTTTTCATCCTTTGTCTGATATTCTTCATTGACTTGGTTAATGACTAATTGTGAATCTCCATAAACCTTTAATTCTATTACTTTCCACTCTAATTCCAACTTGATTCCAATAACCAAGACTTCATATTCTGTTGTATTATTTGTGCATGGAAATAGTAGTTTATAAGACTTAGGGATAGTAGAGCCTTGAGGAATAATTAGAAGTATGCCTGCTCCTGATCCATGATGAGCGTATGAACAATCAAAATATAGTTGCCATGTTTTTGCCTCAACATTCACAATTTCTAAATCTGGGAATTCCACTTGATTGGGATAATCATCTTGAAGTGGTGCTTCTGCTAATTGGTCTGTAATGACTTTCCCTTTGATTTGTTTTCTATCAATGTATTCTATGTCAAATTCTCTTAGTACCATCACCCATTTTGCTAGCCTTCCATTCAATGTTGTTTTACTAAGTAGATACTTCAAAGGGTCAATTTCGGCAATGAGCCTTATCTTGTGGGCTAGCATATAATGGCATAATTTTTGGGAAGTAAAAACCATAGCCAAGCATGCCCTTTCCATAAATGTATAATTCAGCTCATATTTGACTAAGGTTCTACTTATGTAATAAATTGCCTTTTCTTTTCCTATTTCATCTTCTTGTGCTAAAAGTGCCCCCAATGAATTCTCCGTTGCCGAAATGTATAGGATCAAGGGCTTGCCTCTGATAGGTGGCATCAAGAATGGTGGATTCATGAGATATTTCTTCAATAGATTAAAGGCTTCTTCACATTTTTCATCCCATTTGAAAATTGTATCTTTATGAAAACGTTGGGTGAAATTATGACATTTTTATGCTAATTGGGAGATAAATCTCCTAATGGATTGGATCCTTCCTTGTAAAGATCTCATCTGACTAATATTTTTAGGTGCTTCCATTTCCATTATAGCTTTTACTTTAGTGGGATCCACCTCTATCCCCTTTGCAGATACAATATAGCCTAGCAGTTTGCCAGATTGGACTCCAAATGCACATTTCTTGGGATTAAGTCTCACTTTAAATTCTTCTAGCCTTTCAAAAAAATTTGCCAAAATTGGTAGATGCTCTTTTCTTGAGTGAGATTTGGCTAATATGTCATCCACATAGTCCTCCATGAACTTATGCATCGTATCATGAAATATTGTGGTCATTACCTATTGATAGGTCACTTCGACATTCTTCAAACCAAAAGACATGACATTCCAGCAAAACGTACCCCATGCACATGTAAAAGTAGTCTTATCTTGGTCTTCTGGTGCTATCTTTATCTGATTATATCCACTAAATCCATCCATGAGTGAAAACATATAATGTCCTACTGTTAGGTCCACAGTGGCATCAATACTTGGAAGTGGAAAATCGTCCTTAGGACATGCCAAGTTTAAGTCTCTAAAATCTATGCAGATTCTGATGGATTTGTCTACTTTTGATACTGGTACTATATTTGAGATCCATTGTGCATAATCAATGGCCCTTATAAATCCCACTTTCAATAGTTTTTCTAACTCCACTTTGACAAGTAGTGCTATATGAGGATGCATCTTCCTTAGCTTTTGCTTAATAGGTTTGGCTACTTCTTTGACATTTAGATGATGCATTATCAGATTTAGGTCTAGACCCAGCATATCATCATAAGACCATGTGAAGTTAACTTGTTTTTCCTTAAAGAACTTAATGAATTATGTTCTTTCTTCGCTAGATAGTGATGCTGCTAGGTGGATGATCTTTGTCTCTATTTCCGATCCAATATTTATCTTTTATATTGGCTTAGTTAAGATTGGAGATCTTTCCTCATAATGTTCTGGTAGAGCATCCAAACTCCCTTCCTTAGGTGCCTCAGTTGGGTTTTCACCTTTGGAAACATCCTTTATTTCTTTATTTTTTTCTTGATCTAATGTTGCCACAACGTGGTTTTCAACACTTGATTCTTTTCTTTTTCTATTTTTTTCATTTTTTCTCGGATTGAAAGTTTGGATGCTCCCTTTGATCATTTCTTCTTGATATTTTCTGATAGAAGAAGGTTCAACCATGTTCAGGTATTGGGACACCATGTTATCATTTATGTAAATTGGCAAGGTAGTTGGTTCAATGGCATTCCATTCAATTAAGTCTGGGTGGATGAGAGTTAATGGGTCAACACTTGGGTTTGTTTCAATTAGATTTAAGGTGTATATCTCATTATTGGAGGGTTCATACATTGTATCTTGAAAATCTCAAACATGGGCTTCCTCTAAATGTTCTAAAGAAGAAGGATCAAAGTCCTCCTCACTAGACTCCTCTAGGGTTTCTATTGGATAAAACTCATGTGGATTAAACCTAACATTTGATTCTTCCATAGTAGGTCTCCATGAAGGAACATATGGTTCGCCTACCCATTGATTTATCTCTATTGCTATACTTGGCACATCATTCAAACTAGATGCTTGATTTGAATTTGACTCTGCTATTGGTCCTTTATCTTTGGTAGAAGCATAAGTATGGATAACATCAATACCTTTATCTTGACATGAATCATCTAATAGGGTATCCCATTCCCATTCATTATAATCCTCATCACTATGAGATTCTAATTGTAATATTTGATCATAAAGTTTGGGATAATGTTTTTGAGTGTATCCTTCCTCAAGATACCCTAATCTTGCTTTCTCTTTGGAATCTTGCCATGTTGATTCTAGGGGTTCAATGAGCCCTTCATTCTTCATGCCCAAAGGTCCTTGACCTTTGTACCCCATTTTTTTCATGATTGAAAATCCTTTCCCATATTGATGTGTGGGAATGGTTACATTTTGGATATGTTTGACATGGGCACTTGATTATTCATCTTTATATAACCAGTTTAGGATTTCATTATCCTCTTCATCCATGGTAGATGATGTAATTTCCCTTAAAAAGTTATCATTATATTTATGAGGGAGATTTGGAGGTTTTCCAAAGGACTTGGGCGATAAAGGTAGGTCCATCATAGATAAGGAGTATTCACCTACTCCTTTTTTCTTGATCTTACATTGCTTATCAAAATTCTTCATCATTTGGTCCATCTTTTGATAATGGGCCTCTTTAGTGTATAATTGAATATCTTTGGTATGGTCTTCTTTTGGTTCTTCAATAATGTTATCCTCATTAATCTTCTCTTTTCCTTTAGTTGATGTAGTTAGGTTAATGATTTTTGGTGTGTCTTCAATAACAACTTATTCTTCCATCTTTTCTTTTCCTTTCAACAAAGGGATGTCCTTAGAACTTTGACCTTGCTCCATTTGATTAGGTATAGACCCTTTAGCATTGTGTGGAACAAAGGATTCATTGATAGGCTTGACATTATTACAATATTGAAATGGGTTCAAATCCCCACTTACCATTATCTCTTGCCCTAGATATGGAAATTTTAGGCATTGGTGATAAGTTGAAGGAACAACTTGCATTTCATGGATCCATGGCCTCCCTAATAGAATATTGTAAGTCAAATTTAAGTCCAACACTTGACATAGAGTCTCTTTTTGCATGGGACCAACTCTAATGGGTAGTATTATGACTCCTTTCACTAAAAAATTTTACCCTATTTTTCGATGAGGATTAGTCAAATTTTTGATACCAATTGGTCGAACAGATGACTAAAACTATTGTCAAAAACTTTTCATCAATTATTCTATAAGAAAAACCATTGTCAAAATTTCAACGTACCGAGTGGTCGAATTATCGACCGAATCATCGTTGAAGTAATCGCTTGGAACTGGAAGAATTGAGACCAACTTTGCTCGGCATTGTTGTCGAAATTGAGACCAACTTTGGTCAAAATTGACGTCGAATGCATAGCATTCTCATTGAACCTACTAATATGTAAAGGTCAAAATTGAGACCAACAGTGTGGTCAAAATCGTCGAATGCATAGCATTCTCGTCAAACCTAGTAATATTTAAAGGTCAAAAAATTGACCAATACTAATTTTTGGTTAAAAAAAAATGTGACAGTGGATGTGCATAATTAGTTTGAATAAGAGAACATTCTTTCTTTTTCACTATTTAGACATGCGTTATAAGTGTCTTTTTTATATATATATAGGAGATATATGAGAGATGACTGAAGAAGTGAGTACTTTAAAGCTATTTTGGAGCAATAGTTATTTCACACTTTATATATTATTTATAAAGTTAAGCATTAGTAAATAAATGATGCTAAAACTAATCTATGAAGTTATAGATGAGTGGGTTTTTATCATACTTGATTAATTGTAACAACGCTTATGTTATATATGGGCAGTGTCTATGAAGCCTTTCAATCTTTTACTCTAACTAATAAGGTCTAGTCCTAGTGTAACCTTACTCCTAAAACTCTCTCATTCTTATCCTGATGGTGGATCACAAAGTGTGATTTGAAATGTTGATGCAATCAAAAATCTTACACAATATAATCTAGAAGCAAAGCATATTGATAATGGACTATGGAAATCTACTCTCTCTTAGGGTAAATTTGTTACAAAATCTTTTCTTCTATTCAAATTGACCATTTTGTTAAAAGGAATAGGTATTTTTTGGGACAAATCAACTTCATAACAGACTTGAAAGGGTATTTAGTACTAAATTCAAAAGGTTACACAAAGGAGAATGCATTGGTAATCTTTGATCGATGTGCACAATAGGCATAACTAAGAGAATGTTCTTTGTTGTGAGTGTTTAGATGTTTGTTGTGTCTTTTTATTTCCATATGTTTATTTTATGCCACTACCATTTCATGTAAATGGGATATGACTTAGTAGTTGAGTGCTTTTAAGAGTTGCTATAGTGGCTTGCAAAAATGGTTCTTTTATACTTTATTTAATTATTTGGAAATTTGAGCACTGGTAATCATTATGTTCACATTTCATTTTAAAAAAAAAAAATCTATTTTCACAAGTCACATCAAATAGACAATTAGTCATATGGTGACACATAAGATGATTGGTAATACATGATTTGATGCACATGTTTCGGTCTAACTTTTTAAAGCATTCTTAGACAAATTAGCAAAGACATAGTTAATGTGGTTGCATCATTGATGCCCAATACCTCAAATAATAGTCTTAAGCTCTTAACTCACATATGAAGATAAGTTAACATTTCACACAAAGACAACTTAACATTTAAGAGCTTGAGAGGTGAAAAATTATGCAACATAACCATTAGATCCTCCCTTAGAGATTACATGATTAATGTTCAAGCACAAAAGAAAATTATATATAAGATTCAATATGTTGACATCATATAAATTATATAGATATGGGAAATGTGCACTTTTATTTTTCAAAAGTATTTAGATTTTATTTCTAGCTACTTTGTTTAATAAGTGTGAGACCATTTGTTATTAATTTTTTAGAACTTTAACTATGTTTAAATTTGAACCACATCATATTTAACATCTTTTTCATTTCATCATCCATTTTTGTTTCACGGCCTACCTTTTCACTACCCTAACACAAGATCATGCCTATGCTAAAATAACTAAAAATTATTTTTTCTTATTTTAACTCATACCTTTTCACTTCACTTTGCATATATTTATATTTCCAATGCCCAAATAGTCATTAACAATAGTTTATGATTAATTAATTAAATTAAAAGAAAATAATACAATTCATGATAACAATAAATAGAAGGAATAACGCTTTGATGAAATTAAGAAACATATAGACATCATAATGTATTTTATTGTAGGAACTCCATTATTGTACTTCAATATATTTGTTCTCTCTCCACTCTCTCAACCAACTTTTGAATTGATACATGAGCATTACAAACATCACCCTCATGCATAGATGGATTTGAGTTGACTCTAGTGATGTTAAAATGTACTTCAAAAGAATCTTTTATATTTTTATTCACTACAGGCTCAACAAATTCTACAAACTAATTTATTGAAAAATCAACCATCAACTTGAAAGTTGTGTGAACTTTCCTTGATTAAGGAGTAGCTTTTAACAACCTTACTACTACATCAAACCTTAAGCCAACTACTTGAGCATATTTTGTCTTCTTTTCTAGAACTCCCTTAAACCAAGAAGAAGGAGATGACACTATTCAAGGTTTGAGTATTAGAGGGGGAAGGGTAGTTCTTGGAATAGATGTAATGTTGGTATTAATTGGTGATGGAGATGGATGGGGAGGAAGAGGAGTGGGTGTATGAGATAAAGATGAATAAAGCATAGAGAAATGATGTGGAGGTGGAATGAAGTGAAGAAAAAGACATATCAATCACTTATAGTTTTTCTTCAATATAATCTTACAACTTTCAACTTGTTACATGGTCATCCTCACCCAATCTCTTTTTCTAACTTAAAATTCATTAATATGTTCCTCCCATAAATATTCCACATAGGTAACATGATTATAAAAAATATATAAGTTACCCTTTAAATCATTTTTCCCATCAAAATTATTCTAGTGACATAAAAATGTATCCTTTTTTTTTTGCCAATCTCTCAAAATTTTGTGCATCAAAATAAGAGTTACAAGTGTAGTAACTTAAAGTTACAATGAAGGGATACCCTACCTTCTTTCTATCTTTACAAATCTTAGTTACTATTGACATTTATCTACATACTTTAATCAAGATGAGGTAATTGCTTACATATTATGGTAATTTGTAAGGAGAACCTTCAAGCTCACCTATCCTCAAATATGAAAACTTAGGATATGGACTATAGAAGCTACCATATTTGGTGATCAATTATGATGCTTTAGGTGAGATCCCTAATAAAAAATAAAGATGTTGAATGCATTATTGA
The DNA here is from genome assembly GCA_027943335.1 of Chamaecyparis obtusa. Lineage (NCBI taxonomy): Eukaryota > Viridiplantae > Streptophyta > Pinopsida > Cupressales > Cupressaceae > Chamaecyparis > Chamaecyparis obtusa. The sequence goes on along the minus strand of BSBK01007591.1, from coordinate 403,338 downwards.
CTCTTCTAAAGTACTTATTTCCAATGTCTTTCTAAAGTTGCAAATAATGGTCATATATCTACGCAATAGTATCACATACCCCTTGAGTCAACAAACCAATCCATACCCTCATGCTTGCAATAGAATAAAAAAATAAGAGAACACATAGATTATGATTCATATACAAATAAGGATGAAATAACACATGAAATACTTAAACTCATTAGTACATTTTCTCCCTACAACTCTATTTAGTAGATAGATTATATTAAAAGTTTCTTATATAAAATGAGCCCTTTTAAGACCTACAAGAATTTATGACATTGATTTTTGGTGAAGGGTGCTCCCCTTAATACCACAAACACATAATAGAAATAGAGAAACAACAACAATATGCAAGAATAGAAAATTGGCTTCTTATTATCTCCACAAATGTGGAATTACAAACTTTCAGAATTACAATATGCAAAGCCACATGGGCATTCCCTTACAATATTCTGTAGGACAAAGCCTTGAACTATTACCCAGATCTACTACCCAGAACTATTCTGAACTGCCTAAGACAATAATACAGCCTTCCTTATATAGGCAATTTTCCACCGCCTGGGAAGGTTCCAGAATTTTAGCTAATAGGGCCAACCAAACTTAGAATTATTTTATTTTACATTTTATTACATCATAGTCAGCTCAAGATAACCTTTGAAACCTGAACAAAAATTTTGAAGAAAATTATTTTCCGCCATTTCAAGTGGCCCAACTTCCGAAGACCATAAGTCATCACCAGTTGACCCGATTGGCTATTATAACCCCATTTCAAAAATGCCACGAAGCGCTCTATAGGCTTCATTAGTGCAAGCACCTGTCACCCAAATTTTCAACCTCATCTGGGGCCTCTAAAGCCTTCAAAATTGAGTTCAAAGTTTCTATACCCTGCTGCCAATACCAAAAATCTTTAATATCTTCCAATATACACTTGATCTGGCAATGAAACTTTACTATCAGACTTACATGACCAAAATGAACCTCCAAGAAAGAAATCAGATCATTCTGAGCACATGCGAAAATTACCAAAAATAGTAACTTTCCAAAAATAGCAGCTCTGCACAAAATAGCCCTTATTGAATATAAAAATAGAAATATTTTTGGGTGATGCAAGATTACTCTTACACCCGGGATGCTCCTGCATCAGACACCTAGGGTAATTTGAGAAGTGACCCTATCACGACTCAGGTGTGCAGAGGAAAACCAAGATGGTTAACCTCCTCCTTTGTCAGCCATGATGAATGTTCAACAGGTCATCCTTTCCACTTGACCAGATATTCTTCATATGTCCTGTTCCTTGTGCTTCTGCCAACACGACTGTCCAGTATATCTTCGATCTCCTTAGTGTCTGAACTAGTTGCTGGAATACTCCACTATGCTGCTGTGATCTCATCTTCAACACCTCCTTCATGATACTCTGTCAGATCTGAAATGTTAAACACTGGTGAAATATTTAGCTCAGTAGGCAATTCTACCTCATATGCATTTCCTGAATCATGTTTCTTTAGTATCCTACATGGTCCAAACTTCTTCATTTTCAACTTGTTATATGTACCAACTGGAAACCGCTCCTTCTGCAAATGAACCATGACTTCATCACCAACCTGAAATTCCTTATACCTCCTTTTCTCATCTACCTTAGCCTTATACTGTGCGTTCATCTTGGTAATATGCTTCCTCACCTCCCCATGGATGTTCTTCAAGTGTTCTGCAAAATTCTCAGCTTCAGCACTACTTATTTCTCCTTTATCTATCTTCCTCAATTCAAATGCATTTCTTGGACTACTTCCATATACAATTTGGAATGGTGATTTACCAGTGCTCCTGTTGACAGAATTATTGTATGCAAATTCCACTTGTGGTAAAATCAAATCCCATCCTATTGGCTTATCTCCAACCAAACATCTCAGCAAATTTTCCAAACTTCTATTCACCACCTCTGTCTATCCATTAGTTTGTGGATGATGTGATGAACTGAACTTCAAATCTATCTTCAACTTCTTCCACAATGTACGCCAGAAATATCTAACAAACTTAGTGTCCCGATCTGAAACTATGGTCTTTGACAAACCATGAAGTCTCACTACTTCTCTGAAAAACAATTCTGCTACATGAACAGCATCATTAGTCTTCTTGTAGGGAATGAAATGTGCCATCTTTGAAAATCTATCAACCATCACAAAAATTGAATCATGTCCCCGTTGAGTCCTCGGTAAACCAAGAACAAAGTCCATGCTGATATCCTCCCAAGGCTTCTTTGGTACGGGTAATGGCTGATACAACCCTGTATTCTGCTTCACAACTTTCTCCATCTGACATACTCTGCAACTTTGTACAAACTTCTTCACATCTTGCTGCAACTGTGGCCAATAATAATTCTCACTAACCAAAGCAAGGGTTTTATCATGACCAAAATGTCCAGCCAATCCTCCACTATGCTTCTCTTTGATGAGATTCTCCCTCATAAAACTTCGTGGAATGCACAACTGACTCCCTCTGAATAGCATATCATCCTAGATGATGAAATCCAACCATTTCATCCTGTCTAGAGTAACAGGTTCTGTACAAGCTTTCCAAGCTTCACCAAAATTAGGATCCTCTGGATACAAATTCTTGAGTTCCTTGAACCCAACCACTTCAATCTACATCTCTATCATTAATAGTTGCCTTCTGCTAAGAGCATCTGCAACCTTGTTAGACTTTCCACTTCTGTGTTTCAAAACAAATGTATAACTCTGCAAAAACTCAACCCATTTCAAATGCCTGTGATTCAACTTTCCTTGACTATTCAAATATTACAAAGCTTGATGATCAGTATACAAAACAAAATCTTTAGGAAGCAGATAATGTCGCCACTTCTTTAATGCTTGAACTATAGCATAAAATTCCTGATCATAGATAGAATATTTCCTCTTGGCATCATTTAACTTCTCACTGAAATAAGAAACAGGTTTACCTTCTTGGCTCATAACAGCTCCTATTGCAGTACCACTAGTATCACAATCTACTTGAAACACCTTATTAAAATCTAGAAGTGCTAAAACAGGTTGTTCTGTAACTTTTTGTTTCAACAATTGAAAACTCTTTTCTGCCCCATTAGTCCACTTAAACTCTTTGCTATCCCCTCTCATTGTTTCAGTCAAGGGTCCATAAATACTCTAAGATTTCTGATAAACTTTCTGTAAAAGCTAGCTAGACCATGAAAAGATCTTACCTCAGTAGCACTCCTTGGAGTAGGCCATTCAAGGATAGCTTGTACCTTCTCTGGGTCCATTTTTAGACCTTCTCCTGAAACTACAAACCCCAAATACACCAACTCTTTCTTCACAAAACTGCACTTCTTCAAATTAATCAGCAATTTCTCTTTTCTCAACTTCTCAAATACCATATGAATATGCATCATATGCTCATCCAATGTCTTACTAAAGATCAAAATATCATCTAGGTAAACAATGACAAACTTACCTAGAAATTCTTTCAGAACCTCGTTCATGAGCCGCATGAAAGTGCTCGGTGCATTGGTTAGCCCAAAAGGCATGACTAACCACCCATATAGTCCTTCCTTTATTTTGAAGGCAGTCTTCCATTCATCTCCTTCTCTGATCCGAATCTGATGATATCCACTCTTCAGATCTATCTTTAAGAAATACACAACTCCACTCAAATAGTCCATAATATCATCCATTCGTGGCAATGGAAACTTGTACTTGATTGTGATCTTGTTTATTGCCCTAAAATCTATACACATCCTCCATTCTCCATTCTTCTTTGGTGCTAATACCGCTAGTACAGCACAAGGACTCAGACTCTCACGGATAAATCTTTTTTGTAACAGTTCATGTACTTGTATGTTCAACTCCTCACTTTCTGCAGGTGTCATTCTGTGTGCTGCCTTATTCGGAAAACTCACTCCTGGGATCAAGTCCATCTGATGAATGATCTTCTTGACTGGTGGTAATCCATCAGGCACGTTATCAGATACAATATCCTAAAACTCATTCAACAAATCTGCAACTTCTACAGGAACATCTTCTACTTCCTCTTTACCAGCTTTTGGAATTAAAGAAAAACATACATGCTCATGCCTCATAACATCTAAGAAATTTCTTCCATCAAAAAAGTTATCCTTGCATTACCACATACCTTTTCTTCAGTCTCTTTCAATGGTTTTAGCTTATGTCGCACTCCATCTTTTGTCAGGAAATAGGTATTCGCATGACCATCATGTACAACACATCTGTCAAACTGTCATGGTCTACCCAACAACATATGACATGCATCCATAGATATGATATCACACAATACCTCATCTTGGTATCCACCAATCTTGAACTTCACTAGGCACTGTTCATTGTCCATGACCTTGTGGTCATCCTATACCCAGGCAATCCGATATGGATGTGGGTGTTTCTGTCTTTTGAGCTTCAACTTTGTCACCATCTCTTCTGACACCAAATTGTCAGTGCTTCCACTATCAATAATCACATCACAACATTTACCTTCACACTTGCACCTGGTGTGAAATAGGCTCCTCCTTTGCTTAGGTTCATTCTCACCACTCAACAGGACTCTTCTGTTAATCAACATTTCTCCTCTTTCAGCATCATCAGAATTTGATGATCTGGCATCTTCATCTACATGTGCAACTCTAGCCTGGCCTTCATTTCTCCTATCTGTTCTGCCTTGGCACTGAGGACATTCAAATGCCCTATGACCTTCTTCTCCACAGTGAAAACATGTTCCATGGAAGCCACCTCTTCCAGATCCTTGTCCTCTTCCTCTTCCTCTCTGATCTCTATTATTCTGATCCTGGAAGCGATTGAAATTATTTCCTCGCTGATTCTAACTACTACTAGCCTCATCCTTCTTTTTCGGATCTTCATTTCGGCCACCATATGACCATCCACCAGATCATCCACCGCGACCTCTTCTGTTTTGTCTGCTCTCAAACTTCTTGTTCAGCTTTTCCTCTACTTTTAGGGCAAACTGGTATGCCTCTTCAATACTGTTCATTCGAACCAGATTCAGCTCCTCCTGAATGCTTGGCCTTAACCCATTAAGGTATCGGGCAACTTTCTCCTTATCAGCTTCTGCATGGCCTGTTCTAATGAGAAGTCGATAGAACTCCTCTATATACTTCTGAACAGATCTTCCTACTTGCTTCAAACTCTCCATTTTCTTCAGTAGGTCAAGCTCATAATCAACATGAATGAACTGTCACTTCAATTTATCCACCATCCGATCCCATCTCATGATTTTCTCCTTTCCCCTTCTATTTCGCTCCAACTGAATCTCTTGCCACCATATCTTCGCATGACCTTTCAGTCTAGCCTTCGCAAATTTGACCCTATCAGGATCCTCAACATCTTCATACTCAAAATATTCCTCACATTCATTGATCTAGTCGATCAATTCTTCTGGGTTAAGATTTTCAGAAAATGTAGGAACCTCAATCTTAGGTCTTTTCTCAATCTTAGAAATGGCCCGAAAAAGTCTTTCTTCTTCCTGGTTCACAATTTTGACTTCTCCTTCTTGATATTCTTCTTCAGCTTCATCCTCACTTTCATCTCTGACATTAAGATTCATTCCTCTATGAATCTCTTCTTGCAATGCTCGCACTTGTCTCTGCAGTGCCCTAACCTCAGGTTTTACAACACCAGCTCTTCCACCATGTTCCCTTCGTGGAGGCATTTTTGCAATGCACACTGAAACCCTAACCACGGTCCTAGTGCAAACTACCTCACATTCGGTGATCTATTTACACACTCAGGAAAACTTTCTCTAATACCACTTGCTGAAGAGTGCTCCCCTTAATACCACAAACACATAACAGAAATAGAGAAACAACAACAATATGCAAGAACAGAAAATTGGCTTCTTATTATCTCCACAAATGTGGAATTACAAACTTTCAGAATTAAAATATGCAAAGCCACATGGGCATTCCCTTACAATATTCTATAGGAAAAAGCCTTGAACTATTACCCAGATCTACTACCCAGAACTATTCTGAACTGCCTAAGACAATAATACAGCCTTCCTTATATAGGCAATTTTCCACCGCCTGGGAAGGTTCCAGAATTTTAGCCAATAGGGCCGACCAAACTTAGAATTATTTAATTTTACATTTTATTACATCATAGTCTGCTCAAAATAACCTTTGAAACCCGAACATAAATTTTGAAGAAAATTATTTTCCACCATTTCAGGTGGCCCAACTTCCGAAGACCATAAGTCATCACCAGTTGACCCGATCGGCTATTATAACCCCATTTCGGAAATGCCACAAAGCGCTCTATAGGCTTGACCGGTGCAAGTGCACGTCACCCAAATTTTCAACCTCATCCGGGGCTTCTAAAGCCTTCAAAACTGAGTTCAAAGTTTCTGTACCCTGCTGCCAATACCAAAAATCTTTAATATCTTCTAATATACACTTGATCTGGCAATGAAACTTTACTGTCAGACTTACATGACCAAAATGAACCCCCAAGAAAGAAATCAAATCATTCTGAGCACATGCAAAAATTACCAAAAATAGTAACTTTCCATAAATAGCAGCTCTGCACAAAATAGCCCTTATTGAATATAAAAATAGAAATATTTTTGGGTGATGGAAGATTGCTCTTACACCCAGGATGCTCCTGCATCAAACACCCAAGGTAATTTGAGAAGTGACCCTGTCACGACTCAGGTGTTCAGAGGAAAACCAAGATGGCTAACCTCCTCCTTTGTCAGCCATGATGAATGTTCAATAGGTCATCCTTTCCACTTGACCAGATATTCTTCATATGTCATGTTCCTTGTGCTTCTGCCAACACGACTGTCCAGTATATCTTCGATCTCCTTAGTGTTTGAACTAGTTGCTGGAGTACTCCACTGTGCTGCTGTGATCTCATCTTCAACTCCTCCTTCATGATACTCTGTCAGATCTGAAATGTTAAACACTGGTGAAATATTTAGCTCAGTAGGAAATTCTACCTCATATGCATTTCCTGAATCATGTTTCTTCAGTATCCTACATGGTCCAAACTTCTTCATTTTCAACTTGTTATATGTACCAACTGGAAACCGCTCCTTCCGCAAATGATCCATGACTTCATCACCAACCTAAAATTCCTTATACATCCTTTTCTCATCTACTTTAGCCTTATACTGTGCATTCATCTTGGTAATATGCTTCCTCACCTCCCCATGGATGTTCTTCAAGTGTTCTACAAAATCTTCAGCTTCAGCACTACTTATTTCTCCTTTATCTATCTTCCTCAATTCAGATGCATTTCTTGGACTACTTCCATATACAATCTGGAATGGTGATTTACCAGTGCTCCTGTTGATAGAATTATTGTATGCAAATTTCGCCTGTGGTAAAATCAAATCCCATCATGTTGGCTTATCTTCAACCAAACATCTCAACAAATTTCCCAAACTTCTATTCACCACCTTTGTCGGTCCATTAGTCTGTGGATGATGTGATAAACTGAACTTCAAATCTGTCTTCAACTTCTTCCACAATGTATGCCAGAAATATCCAACAAACTTAGTGTCCCGATCTGAAACTATGGTCTTTGGCAAACCATGAAGTCTCACTACTTCTCTAAAAAACAATTCTGCTACATGAACAGCATCATTAGTCTTCTTGCAGGGAATGAAATGTGTCATCTTTGAAAATCTATCAACCACCACAAAAATTGAATCATGTCCCCGTTGAGTCCTTGGGAAACTTAGAACAAAGTCCATGCTGATATCCTCCCAAGGCTTCTTTGGTACGGGTAATGGCTGATACAACCCTGTATTCTGCTTCACTCCTTTCGCCATCTGACATACTCTCCAACTCTGTACAAACTTCTTCACATCTTGCTGCAACTATGGCCAATAATAATTCTCACTAACCAAAGCAAGGGTTTTATCATGACCAAAATGTCCAGCCAATCCTCCACTATGCTTCTCTTTGATGAGATTCTCCCTCATAGAACTTCGTGGAATGCACAACTGACTCCCTCTGAATAGCATATCATCCTAGATGATGAAATCCAACCATTTCATCCTGTCTAGAGTAACAGGTTCTGTACAAGCTTTCTAAGCTTCACCAAAATCAGGATCCTCTGGATACAAATTCTTGAGTTCCTTGAACCCAACCACTTCAATCTGCATCTCTATCAGCAATAGTTGCCTTCTGCTAAGAGCATCTGCAACCCTGTTAGACTTTCCACTTCTGTGTTTCAAAACAAATGTATAACTCTACAAAAAATTAACCCATTTCAAATGCCTGTGATTCAACTTTCCTTGACTATTCAAATATTGCAAAGCTTGATGATCAGTATACAAAACAAACTCCTTAGGAAGCAGATAATGTCTCCACTTCTTTAATGCCTGAACTATAGCATAAAATTCTTGATCATAGACAAAATATTTCCTCTTGGCATCATTTAACTTCTCACTGAAATAAGCAACAGGTTTACCTTTTTGGCTCATAACAGCTCCTATTGCAATACCACTAGCATCACAATCTACTTGAAACACCTTATTAAAATCTGGAAGTGCTAAAACAGGTTATTCTGTAACTTTTTGTTTCAACAATTGAAAACTCTTTTCTGCCCCATTAGTCCACTTAAACTCTTTTCTATCCCCTCTCATTGTTTCAGTCAAGGGTCCACAAATACTGCTAAAATTTTTGATAAACTTTCTGTAAAAGCTAGCTAGACCATGAAAAGATCTTACCTCAGTAGCACTCCTTGGAGTAGGCCATTCAAGAATAGCCTGTACCTTCTCTGGGTCTATTTTTAGACCTTTTTCTGAAACTACAAATCCCAAATACACCAACTCTTTCTTCACAAAACTGCACTTCTTCAAATTAATCAGCAATTTCTCTTCTCTCAACTTCTCAAATACCATACGAATATGCATCATATGCTCATCCAATGTCTTACTAAAGATCGAAATATCATCTAGGTAAACAATGACAAACTTACCTAGAAATTCTTTCACAACCTCGTTCATGAGCCGCATGAAAGTGCTCGGTGCATTGGTTAGCCCAAAAGGCATGACTAACCACTCATATAGTCCTTCCTTTGTCTTGAAGGAATTCTTCCATTCATCTCCTTCTCTGATCTGAATCTGATGATATCCACTCTTCAGATCTATCTTTAAGAAATACACAGCTCCACTCAAACAGTCCATAATATCATCCATTCGTGGCAATGGAAACCTGTACTTGATTGTGATCTTGTTTATTGCCCTAGAATCTATACACATCCTCCATTCTCCATTCTTCTTTGGTGCTAATACCATTGGTACAGCACAAGGACTCAGACTCTCACGGATCAATCCTTTCTGTAATAGTTCATGTACTTGTATGTTCAACTCCTCACTTTCTGCAGGTGTCATTCTGTGTGCTACCTTATTCAGAAAACTCACTCTTGGGATCAAGTCCATCTTATGACTAATCTTCCTGGCTGGTGGTAATCCATCAGGCACATTATCAAATACAATATCCTGAAACTCATTCAACAAATCTGCAACTTCTACGGGAATGTCTTCTACTTCCTCTTTACCAGCTTTTGGAATTAAAGCAAAACATACATGCTCATGCCTCATACCATCTAGGAAATTTCTTCCATCAACAAAAGTTATCCTTGCATTACCACATACCTTTTTTTCAGTCTCCTTCAATGGTTTTAGCTTATGTCACACTCCATCCTTTGTCAGGGAATAGGTATTCGCACGACCATCATGTACAACACATCTGTCAAATTGCCATGGTCTACCCAACAACATATGACATGCATCCATAGATATGATATCACACAATACCTCATCTTGGTATCCGCCAATCTTGAACTTCACTAGGCATTGTTCATTGTCCATGACCTTGTGCTCATCTTGTACCCAGGCAATCCAATATGGATGTGGGTGTTTCTATCTCTTGAGCTTCAACTTTGTCACCATCTCTTCTGACACCAAATTGTTAGTGATTCCACTATCAATAATCACATGACAATATTTACCTTCACACTTGCACCTGGTGTGAAACAGACTCCTCCTTTGCTTAGGTTCATTCTCACCACTCAATAGGACTCTTCTGTTAATCAACATTTCTCCTCTTTCAGCATCTTCAAAATTTGATGATCTGGCATCTTCATCTACATGTGCAACTCTAGCCTGGCCTTCATTTCTCCTGTCTGTTCTGCCTTGGCACTGAGGACATTCAAATGCCCTATGACCTTCTTCTCCATAGTGAAAACATGTTCCATGGAAGCCACCTCTTCCAGATCCTTGTCCTCTTCCTCTTCCTCTCTGATCTCTATTATTCTGATCTTGGAAGCGATTGGAATTATTTCCTCGCTGATTCTGACTGCTACTGGCCTCATCCTTCTTTTTCGGATCTTCATTTCGGCCACCATATGACTGTCCACCAGATCATCCACCGCAACCTCTTCCATTTTGTCTGCTCTCAAACTTCTTGTTCAGCTTTTCCTCTACTTTTAGGGAAAACTGGTATGCCTCTTCAATACTGTTCATTCGAACCAGATTCAGCTCCTCCTGAATGCTTGGCCTTAACCCATTAAGGTATCAGGCAACTTTCTCCTTATCAACTTCTGCATGGCCTATTCTGATGAGAAGTCGATAGAACTCCTCTGTATACTTCTGAACAGATCTTCCTGCTTGCTTCAAACTCTGCATTTTCTTCAGTAGGTCAAGCTCATAATCAACAGGAATGAACTGTCACTTCAATTTATCCACCATCGGATCCCATCTCATGATTTTCTCCTTTCCCCTTCTATTTCACTCCAACTGAATCTCTTGCCACCATATCTTCGCATGACCTTTCAGTTTGGCCTTCGCAAATTTGACCCTATCAGGATCCTCAACATCTTCATACCCAAAATATTTCTCACATTCATTGATCTAGTCGATCAATTCTTCTGGGTTAAGATTTTCAGAAAATGTAGGAACCTCAATCTTAGGTCTTTTTCCAATCTTAGAAATGGCCCGAAAAAGTCTTTCTTCCTCTTGGTTCATAATTTTGACTTCTCCTTCTTGATATTCTTCTTCAGCTTCATCCTCGCTTTCATCTTTGACATTAAGATTTATTCCTCTATGAATCTCTTCTTGCAATGCTCGCACTTGTCTCTGCAGTGCCCTAACCTCAGGTGTTACAACACCAGCTCTTCCGCCACGTTCCTTTCATGGAGGTATTTTTGCAATGCGCACTGAAACCCTAACCACGGTCCTGGTGCAAACTGCCTCATAGTCGGCGATCTATTTACACACTCAGGAAAACCTACTCTAATACCACTTGGTGAAGGGTGCTCCCCTTAATACCACAAACACATAATAGAAATAGAGAAACAACAACAATATGCAAGAACAGAAAATTGGCTTCTTATTATCTCCACAAATGTGGAATTACAAACTTTCAGAATTACAATATGCAAAGCCACATGGGCATTCCCTTACAATATTCTATAGGACAAAGCCTCGAACTATTACCTAGATCTACTACCCAGAACTATTCTGAACTGCCTAAGACAATAATACAGCCTTCCTTATATAGGCAATTTTTCACTGCCTGGGAAGGTTCCAAAATTTTAGCCAATAGGGCCGACCAAACTTAGAATTATTTTATTTTACATTTTATTATATCATAGTCAGCTCAAGATAACCTTTGAAACCTGAACAAAAATTTTGAAGAAAATTATTTTCTACCATTTCAGGTGGCCCAACTTTCGAAGACCATAAGTCATCACTAGTTGACCCGATCGGCTATTATAACCCTATTTCAGAAATGCCACAAAGCGCTCTACAGGCTTGACTAGCGCAAGAACTTGTCACCCAAATTTTTGATCTCATCTAGGGCCTCTAAAGCCTTCAAAACTGAGTTCAAAGTTTCTGTACCCTACTGCCAATACCAAAAATCTTCAATATCTTCTAATATACACTTGATCTGGCAATGAAACTTTACTGTCAGACTTACATGACCAAAATGAACCTCCAAGAAAGAAATCAGATCATTCTGAGCATATGCAAAAATTACCAAAAATAGTAACTTTCTATAAATAGCAGCTCTGCACAAAATAGCCCTTATTGAATATAAAGACAAAAATATTTTTGGGTGATGCAAGATTGCTCTTACACCCAGGATGCTCCTGCATCAATTTTTTGGAACTTTTAACTAATTTTTATTAATGTTATTCCAATAGGCATCTCTCTTGGATTGGAAGTAATGGCTACTTATTTCAACACTCATTTAGGTGAATTGATCCCTTTGAGGCAATATGAGAATACAACTTATATTGTAGCCATCTAACTTGGCAACTATTATGTCATCCATAACCCTAACTTCTTTAGTGTCCAATTTATAATGCTTATCACAAGAAAGTACCAATTATACACATTAAGAAGGCACTTGTAAAAAAATGATCTTTATATGTGCACTAGGATTCTCTTGTATCCTACTAAAAAAATATTTTATGTAGATACCCAATTTGACCATCTCCCACTTCAACTAGTGAATTGTGAATGCTATTGAAGTTTTCATACCCTTGGTACTTGTAGAAGTTACAAAAGGTTGTGACATAATTGTTTTGTAATTTGAATGAATATGGAATAGTGAACAATGAACTTACAAACCTTCAAAAGTTCTAAATCAATTAAACCACTGATAGTTACATTTCTTGTCTTGCCATTATTCTGATGTAATATGACCACATTTGAAGTTGAAGGAGAAATAGAAAGGGAAGTATACCCTTTCACAAAAAATCTCATATTCCATATTGTAGACAATTCAAAATAAGATTCCACCCGCATCTTCCAAAAATAATAGTTTGATCCATCAAACTTCAATATTTTGTAACTTCTTTATTGCACTATCCTAGACATTCCTTAAATGGTTAAGCTTATCCTAGAAGAACCTTGCTCTGACATTGATTGTTAAATGTACTACAAGAATGAGTTGGGGTTGAATTAGTCTTTGATAAATACTTAAACATTTCCAGACACAATCTCTCATCAAATAATTTTAGCCAAATTAACATTATAGAAAGATAGAGTAATGAATGACATACACATGAACACCATTTTTTTTGTGAAAAACCCAATGTGGAAAAAACCATAGTGAGAACAACTCATTATATGAATAATTAATTACAATTATATTTTAGGTTCAAGCCCAAGGTAGCTCACTACTCTTGATTTGACTTATAGGATAAGGTGCTCAAACTTAGGGAAAGATACAAATGACTTGCAAGATGAGACACATGATCCCTGAGAAATATACAAAAGACTTTCAATTTTAAGCTCACTACTTTAGGGAAATATATTGAACAAATTTCATGGTCACTATCATATATCTGAGGTCAGCAATCGCTGTTTATAATATAATTTATTATATGTTTAGACAAATTATATTTTAACATTGCTTGTCTTACTTTATCAGGCCTTCCTATACCGTCATTGAAGGTAGTGAAAAGTTGGCATTTGAGTGTCAAGAAGAAGGTGCAATGGTTTGTGCAAAGGCTAGTAGAAAGAGGAAAGTTGGTGGATGAGAAAGACAAGGAATCAAGCAATGAAAATGTTCTTAATGTTGATTCAGAGATGTAAGATGCTAGTGAAGATAGCAAAGAAGCAAGTCTTGAAGGGCTTGAGAGTGATGAGTCAGTTGTGGTAGGCACTATGTTGTTTCCTTTGGAGGAAGATAAGCGTAGTATGAAAGTTACTCCTATGACATCACATAGTGAGGGTAATGATGTGGCCATGGAGGTTGATGATTGTTTGGTATGCCAAGAGGAATGACATGAGAGTAAGGATCAGTTGGTGAGGGTTGAGTTGGTCTCAAGGGAAGAGACTAAGGATGAGTTAGCTATGATGATGGGCCATGAAATGGCTCAAGAGATTGTTTACTCTCCAAGAATGGATGCATGGTATGTTGATGGTGTCAAGGAAGAGGAGTGTCTTTGGAAAGTAGATTTATTGAAGTTTTAGATGTATGCAAAAGTAGAGGTTCAAAACAAGAAGAGGAAGTTGTTGATGGCCAACAAAGAGAAGCAGGTGTTCATGTTGCAAAGAGAAGTCAAGCCAAAAGTCAAGATCAAGGAGTGGGGGTTTGAACATGATGGAAAGAATCACACTACCATAATTTAACCATCACACAATGACATTAGCAATTAAGAGGGAACATAGATCAAACCATGACATGCATACAAGGATACAGATAAATGATTTTGAGATACAAACCTATGCAATCCAATCTCCCAAGGAATAGACAGCACCACTTATCGCCATCTTTGCCAAAATAGGATTTGTCTTCAAGGCCTCTTCATACGTAGTCCAGTTATGCATAGGAGCATATCTGACAATCTCATAGAGGGTCCACCCCTGCAAACAAAAGCACCATTTCAGTTTGAATATTGAATATATACAAATATAATGATGAAAGAAAAGAAGACAATCATATGCTCTCTGATTTTGAGGTACTATAGAATAGAAAATATAAGCTGAAAAGCCAATCAAAAACATAAGAGACAAATCACACTTTAGGAAAGTACAAAAATAAAAGCAAGATAAGTTCTTATCAGGCCACTGAAAAGCTTTCAGTATTTTAGATAAGACATCACAGGTATTTATTTGCATTCTGAAGCCTTGTTATAGAAATTTGTTTTTATTAATCCTCAGAATTAGTTAGCGAATCTTCTTCTTTCTTTCTAAATTCATGGATGATTCTATTTTTCTACAGTAAATAGCATACGTAACAGATAAACATGAAATCAGCAACAAATATCTACCTTTAAATACAACTCCAAATGAATGAATAAAAGAAGAAAATGATAATGTTGATTGGGTATCCAGTAAATTAAATAGTTTAATCATGCAAATAGATGTGGATAGTGCACATCACAGTGATGAAGAAATAATGCTAGTAGGGAAATCACATACAAAGAGACCAACTTAAAAGGGAACATAGATCAGACCATGACATGCATGCAAGGATAATAAATAATTATAGTATGTTCAACTAGAGATAAGAGATCAACCAAGGCACCTACATGAAATAGTCATATATCAAGTGCAATAACATGATCAAGAGATGGTTTAATCATTAAGAGTCACAACTACCAAGAAATAGAGCATCATGATTACATATGGGAAAAAGAGGTGTTACAGGTTTGCATCACACATGCTTAAGGCAAAATTTTCTAATACAACCGAAGAGAGTAATTAATATGGAAAATTAATCAAATGTAAGCAACATATGGCATTAATTTTGATAGTTTGATCAAAGGCCACTTTTGCAGGCACCACCCACCAATCCTGGAAAGGAAATAGAGCCTATATACCCATATTTGTTTGTCATACATTTTTTGCAAGGAACTCAAAAATTATTCAAATTAAACAAGTATGAACTGTAAGAGACTAAGAAAGAAGGCAAAGGTGTTACCTCACTAAGATGATAGTAATAATGAGACAAAGAACCATGAAGACTAAATCCAAGGAGACCAGATCTAAACATTCGAGTTCGATCAAATTCAAAAATTGGTTTGCCTTCATAGCACTATCAAGTCAAAAACATGAGCATTATTTTGTGTATAGAGTGTCATCAATGTTTTTAAATGTAGAATGAAATGGTTTTAAGTATGCATTTCTACCACATGCAAATGATTTTGAGATACAGACCTGTGCAATCCAATCTCCCAAGGAATGACATACTACTCCACATCTCAAATTGCTTCTCCACCTTCTCCATCACCAATTGAGGTATGTTAACAACAATTGCCCTCACATCATTTCTTCTCATTGCCTCATCATACTTTTCCCCAAGTGCACCAAGGACTGCAAAAAAACAAGATAAACAAATCACAAGCATATAGCGATGTTAGAATAGTTACTAAAATGGTCATAAATTATGTTCTTATAGTAAAAGAATACTTTGACATAAGAAAAAAACTACACAATATTAAAACATGACATTGTTCTTTAAAAACTAAAAAGGTACCTGTAACGAAGAACTTCATTTTGACTTGCTAATTGGTTGTCACTATTAACTCTAAGCTTATCTTTAAAGTTTGAGCTTCACTTGGTTTCGAGAATAGTTTAATATTCTCTACTTAACAAGGTCAACCACGTGAAGGTGGAAGATCATTTGGCCCCTCCCCCCCCGCTAACATCACTCTAAATTCCCCATTAACATTTAATAACATTCATTCATTCATCCATTGTTGAAATATAACATTCAATCATTATAATCACATGATAACATTAATTAACACATAAAATTCATTAACACACAACATTCATGAATAATTCATTAACACATAAAATTCATTAACACACAACATTCATGAAGAATTCATTAACACATCATTCATCAATATTACTAGTACAAAATTGCATCCATTAAGACAATGTTCTTTCATTAGCAAAAAATGTTAATTATAATCATTTCTTTTTGGGTTTCTTTCTATTTTTTTTAATCATGTAATTTCTAAGAGGAAGATCAATGTCCTCATCATTCCCCTCCTCTATTGATTCTAATTCCAACACATGTCTCCTCCTCATCTGTTCAAGAACACGAGGCCGCTGCGCCAAAGGGGGGTCCACTACAATAACAACTACTTCATGAGTTAAATTCATACCATTTTATATTAGTGAATTACAAGTATTTAATTAAGTAAAATAACTATAAATCAAAAAATGAATTTAAAAGAAAAAAATAGATTTTATTTACCTGAATGTGCCACATGATCTACATGGTGATCAGTTTGAACATCTTATGGCACTCGTTCAGCATGACATGATTCTGTATCCTCTAAAATATACACAAAAAGGTTACACCAAGTTCAATTTAAGATGTTAAATTGTATTAATAATTACATAATTAGTTTTAAATAGAAAATGAGCACCTCCATCAATAGTATGATGCACATCAGGGGCTTCATCATGCGGCGTATGATCTGTGTCACGATTAAGAGGCTGCATTGCAATGTCATGCACATTATTATCAAATAGATTGTTGCTCAAGTATTCAATTTCTAATATATTTTTTGGCATATTTACCTGTGCACATGATGCAAGAGATTCTTTGGTTGGGCTGGTGGAAGCTTTCTATAGGCGTTCAGCCACAACTTGATAGCCTTCCTTGAAGGCAATTTTTTTGTGTTCTACCGTGGCCTCTAAATTAAATTTAGAGCCCTGCATTTTTTTATTAAAAAAAATTATTTGCATTTTATAAATAATTTTTCTCTGCAATTCATTTACTGCTACTTACAATTCATTCTTTAATTTTGGAATATCCACCAGAGCCAAGTCTGTGTTGCCCAATCTTTTGAAGCCTGGCCTTTATTGCCTTTGATGTGTCCTACAACCTATGAAAAGTTTGAAATATGTTAGATGATATAGATATAAAGATCACTAATTAGTGCATTATTACATTGTACTAGTAGTTAATACTATTGCATACCTTCTTCTCTCATTTGCTAGTGTAATTCCTCTTTGAGCATCCCCTTTCTCCTTTGCATCCAAAATCAACTCATTCCAATCCCTCACTAGAATAAAGGGAGGACGCTCGTACTTTGGGTTCTGGATGAGACTCTTTCTATATGAGTCCCTCACAGTCTTAAGATGTTTGCAAGCTCTTTCTAAAATTTTCTTCTCATCAAAAATATTGCTACCAAACTCATGCTCTAAATCTTTAATGAGCGAATCTTTTAATTTTTTGTCTTGCAAGTTCCACCTTTTAAGAAAAACCACAAAATTGTTAGATAGAAAAATTAACTAAAGTTGTGTACCTTGAATATAGTAAAAGAAAAGACCTGAATGAAAGGAAAAATATTGTACCAATTAATGATATGAAAATAAAATAGTGGGATAAGGTTAGTTCACTTATGATGTTCCACCTTGTACATATGGTGGGCCCGAATATCTGCAGTGCGAGGTCATAAAGCATCTTATAAAATGAATCATTTCCTACAAAAAATGTCATGGGATAATCAATCTAAAACTTCTTATGAATAGGTAAATGCATATTACAATATAAAGAATAATAATTTTAAAGTACCTGGAAGCTTAGGACATTTTAAAAGCATCGATTCATTATCGTCAATCAACAATGATGTCTACATAATTCTCGTGCTAGAAACATGGGTAGATCCAAGAAATGATGGTGAATTATCACCAATACATGTACTCTGATCTATATTTGGCATAGCAGATAGTGCCGCCGGTGTATCTCCTACTCCAAAAAATTAATCCACTATGTGATGCACCTAAGATTAAAGTACAAATTATCAAATCATAATTAACACAAAACTAAATATAGCAAAACAAGGATTTACCAGGCATAGACTGTAACACCCCATCTATACTAAAAGATAAAAGATGATACTAAAGAAGAAACCATCATAAATAAAATCCCATAAAACCATAGTAATACTTTTTTTTTTTAAAAGAACAATCTGAAACTTATAATCATAACAACCGCTTCTAAGAGCTTTAAAGTTTACAATCGATTTACATCAGAGTAATAATAATACTCTTTATTCAAAGATTAAGTCTCAACAAAATTTTCCTTCTTTCCAGAAACCATTACATTCTACGAATAGATCTGATAACCAATAACCATGAAATGATCTGTTTCCCATAAAACTTAACAACTGCTATCCACTGTCCCATATTCATTGATTTATCCATCTAAAACCTGAAAACCAAAATGAACACAAACGCAAATAGCAAATAGGGCTCAGTCACAATGATAAAGAAAATGAATCATCTCCAAATATCTGCAATCATAAAAGTCAGTACAAAATAACATTTATGCAGATTTAGATACAGATGTAATTGAATACTAAATAACATAATTTCCATTCTTTTACACCAAAATCATCAAGCACTAAATTTCTTTCTAACAGAAATAAACTCGCAAAGAAAATGACAAAGTAATGATCCAATAGTTCATGGGTGTCCACATAAGGACCTACGCTATGTATCCGTAAGGATCCTCGTAGTAATCCATTATGTCTGATGAAACCATAATGTTTTATCTTATTAATTGAAACCCATAACCCTTGAATTTATAATTATCACTTAATTAAACAACTGACATAAATTCTTTCCCATAAGGATATAGACTAGTGTCAGTCACAACTGATAGAAATTCTATCATCACAAGGTACTAGACTAGTGTCAGCCCCCAATCTACGGATCATACTTGCATTATCTTGAAAACACTTGATCTAGCAATCAATGAAAGCAGTGAAATGAACTACATAACACAATTTCACTAACATTCAGTTTCTAATGCATCAATTTACAAAATTGAAACAGCAAACAGAAATCCATCATAAAACCATATTGCCATGTTTCTTATCATACATTCATAAACATGATGTTTCACGTAAGATGAAAAGATCACAACTCTTTCTCCATCACAAATCCAATCAAAATAATCTCCATATTAACTTATCATTAAAACTGTAACTGAACAATACAATATCCATATCAAATCCATATATCCATTGAATAGCAAAGAACTAACATAATCGTACATCAACTGAATCAACACAACACCCATCACTTTTAACAAACATACTAGTTTATCATAACTGAATTATTAACCTAAATGGCCATACACCCTGCTCTATTAATTACAAGTTTATACCATTTATATACATGTTGGCGTATGTACATGTATACACCATGGCTTGTGTATACATATACATATTCCAGCAGGTATATGTATATATGAATACATAATTATATAAGCTTGTAATTAATAGTTCAGATTGACAGTCATAGCATCTATTATATACATGTTGGCGTATGTACATGTATACACCACGGCTGTGTATACATATACATATCCCAGCAGGTATATATATATATATGTTTATGTAATCATATAAGCTTGTAATTAATAGTTTAGAATGACAATTATTTCATCTCTTATATATCTAATTGCATAAACTGTAATTAATAGTTTAAGTCCATGAATATGCAAATAGAAAACCACACTAATCTTCACAGTGCTGTCATAGAAAACAACTACATTATTATACTACTAATCTGCCGAATACATAAAATAATGACAGAAAAATAACCGACTTCTACCTCTTAATCAAATTACCAAAGTGTTTCTTTCTTACTGTCTAAACAAGATAGTAATTGTCTTTCCTATAAATCCCTTACATTTCCTAATGTTGTATCAACTATAATACATACTGGTGTTAATTACTAAAGATCATAAAGCTCGCAAACAAGTTTGACATAACCAAGACATCCACATTCCTCTATTGACTGATACCTATAGTGACATACATCCTTTTAACCAAACATTGACACCAGAAAACTAAAGGAATTCGCCCAAAAGAAGTACTTTAATCCATACATATGTTGCAAGTGTTAACACAAAATACGACAGGTATCTAAAACACTAAGAAATACCACTAATTCCCTTTTCCACAATACAACTCAAAGAAAACATCAACTTCAGTTAATAACAATGACAGAGAAACCCGATATCATCTTATAACCAAGTCTATACAAACTGTATATATTATGATGCTACAGTGCTCCTAATAGCAGGTACAGTGCGAGAAGATCAAAAGAAATTTTAACAAAAGAACTCATGCTGGTTCCATACTATATTAGTATGTTGATTTTCAAACCCGACTAACTCCCTTATCACTGTCCATACAAGCAAACATCGACACCCTAACACACAAAGATATAACCACATATCCTCTACATATCTATATTCCACAGATTGACACAGATCTAACTAAAACATTGCCAACTCATACTCAGAATAGAGATATCCCTTATTACATTATGCTCGAACACAGCATATAAAAGACATGTGTTTAATACCACACTAAACCCAAAACACTTGCTAAACAGTCGTATGTTTCCACATTTCCCCACTATTCACAACATTTAGTAACTAGATTAACTTCTAATCTATCCAAGAAAGAAAAGACTGATTCATGACTGAACTCACAAAATGTACAAACATAGAACTTCACATTTTATCAACTAACAGACAGTAGTAACCTACATTCCATTATTTCATTTGCAGATTCATAAAATGGAAATAGAGTTTAAGGTAAGAAATGCCCCTGCCTGGTATTCATGTGGAGAAAATATCCAGAACCGGAATGCTAGAGCTATCCCCTGTCCGGTGAGCTTCTCAAACGAATCCCAAACTCAACCATGAAGTTCCCTTATCACAGATTACCAAAATGCCATGCAAGAGAACCCAAATTGCCAAGATAACAGAAAGAAACTCCCAACTTCCTAAATGACCATGAACAAAAGGGTTTATCTTTGCCATGAAAACCCCTTTCATTCCATGCCACTTATCATGAAGGATACAATAGTAATACGGGTCCATAACCAATAGTTTACCCAAAATGCCGCAGCATAACATGGTAAAAGAATGGAGTCATATACAAACTGCAACTCCTTAACCAGAGAAAATGGTGGATTCCAAACTCAACAATGAATTGCCATCGATAAGTTCATTAAATGCAAACTTATCTCTTGCAGTGAACACAACTCAATACCTGCCAAATGTCCAACATAGTACCTTTCCACAACCTGAGAAATAGCTTAAACCCCACTAACATTTCAAAGCAATGCAAGTGCATTATAACCCTGTCGTAAGTCATGTTTCGAGCCAGAATATAATAAAAGACTTAGGAATAGGTTAATTCATGTCTTTGCCAATAACATTAGTCATTAACTAACTTAATCATCTAAGATAACAGTGCATTCCAATGTCAATTAACTAACACTAAAACACACTAACCTCCTACTAACATACACCATAGGATATACTAACTTAGTTAATTCACATAGTTTTAGAAAATGAAATACCACATTATTACTAAAACATACACTCATAGTTATATGTATAAAAATACATATATTTCAAATTCATTAATTTTGAATTCAAAATTTGATTAACGTTAAATAACAATAGAACTCTAAATACTGTCTATACACATCAAGATACAATTAACAATAATAATGTAACCATTTCTAATCACGTCTAACATATTATTAAGGATTCTGAAACAATGAATCAATAATCAGACAATTAACTAACCATAAAGTTTGTCCTTATTTCATAATCAAACCAATGTTCAAAATTCAGTCTAAGCCAATTCTGTCATCAGAATAGGACTCATAAAGTGACAAAATTAGACATAATTCCCTGAATGACTGGCAGAATAACAGAGATAACATATTTAATCTAAATAACCAAGTTTAAAAGAACGCAGTCAGAGTTTGAACTCAAAGAAATCTAACATAACATAACATAACATAGAAAAGTAAAGTTTGGAACAGTCAAGGGCATGACATAGACCATGAAGGCATCGATGTTTGCATGCCCCTTGTTGCTAACATTGTACTCGGCAATCTCAGATGGATGTTTGTCAACCTCCTAGGAGGAGTCTCCTGCACTTGATGACCTAAACAATACATTGTTAGCAAAGACATTCTAAAATAATAAAAGTAAGAGTTAACTTAAGAAGTTTTTGAATGTTTCAAAGAAAAAATTCCTTGTAACTTGTCAACTAAAGGATTATTTTACTTGAGGTAGCCAGAGCTCTACTAGTACCAGCCTCACCATGTTGTCCTTGACCAGGTTCCAGATCAGTTTCCAAAAAATCCTGTAACAAGAACACATATTACATATTTTACTTCACAACATAAAAGAGTATAAAATATAAACCTTTATTGAACTTTTGTTATAACTAAAGATTCATTACTGCTTACTTCATAATGACATGCTTGTGCTTTCAATTCAGATAGCCTCTTCAGCATCTCCTTAGTTGGAATATTTGCTTCATCCAAAATTCTCATTATTTCTAAATTGATATTGTTTAGTTTTTTCCTCAACATAATTGTTACATTAGGCGTTTCTACGATATCATCATCAAAAGGGGTAGCTATTGCCTCTATTACTACAGGTGCTTTTCCCCTATCCTGAACATCAAATTTTTTGGAAATATAGATGCAGTAACTGAGGGGGGGGGGGTGAATCAGTTAACCAAAAAAATATTATCACTGATCTCTTAAATATCTTAACAAATTATTTACTGTGCCACTCGGTAAATATACAAAGAAATGCTGAAAACTTGATCCTTGAAATGTGTAATATTTAAACTGTTCTTAAGCATTCATCACTGATTAACTTACATGAATAAAGAAAATAACATGAATACAAGAGACACCAGATTTACCGTGAAAACCCAATATGGGAAAAACCACCAATGTAACTAGTTACTATTTTTCACTCTTCTAAAGTGATGCCCGGTTAGAAGCCAACCTGGTAAAAAGTTACAAAACACACTGTTAGGTGTGACCTTGTTAGAGGATTTAATCACCCTGCTAGGAGTGGCCTTGTAAGAGGTCTTGAAACAATTCAATAGAACTGTTACCTTGTTAGAGGATTTACAAAATGGTTGTTAAACCAACTCGGTTAAGAGATTTTGATATCACTGCTACAATTGCTAGAGAGTAACAATGAAATGACTTGCAACTGAATTGCTGAATATAGATCTCTGTTCTGTTTCACTAGATCCTTACTGATCAATTAAATCTTTGCTACTCCTCAAGGATATCTGACCATCCTTTAAAATTTGCACACACCTTTCTTCAAAATGATTTCTGCATGTTGTATGTCTATTATTCACCATTTGACCTCTATATATATATGCCATTTAATAATCATTTAGATTGTCAAGTCGGCACTAATAATTATTATAAAAGTCGGCTGGGATAAATAGACTGTAATAACAAAATTCATTGAAAGGGCCGACCTTGCTCAGTAAACATTAATCCTGAAAAGATTTCCTTCGGTGATCGAGAGAACTCGGTAACCATAGCGAATTTTGCAACATCCTTTGGAGACTGAGAGAGCTCGGTAACCACTAATTTTCCTTCGATAAACAAGGAGGCTTGGTTAACACTGATATCCTATCAAGTTTTCTTTAGACACCTAAGAGAACTTGGTAGACACTAAAAACTACCTAGCTGACCGACTGAGCTCGGTAGATACTGAGAATTGCTTAGCTGACCGACTGAACTCGGTAGATACTGAGAACCGCTTAGCTGACCGACTGAACTTGGTAGATATTGGGAGTGATAATTGATATGACATTTGTGTGACATCAAAGACAACACATAGCTAATCCAACAATGTCCTTCAGACAATTGTATCCAACAAAAATTGTGACAGGAATATTAGTAAGACTATCATAAAAACTCCAAAACTGTAAATAGAATAATGTAATAATATAACATTTTTCAACTATCTAATTTTTACAATTTCAATAAGGTTTACCCTTGCTGAAGAATGGGTGGGAGGAGCATCCTCATGGCCTCTATCATGTGCGGGATCCATATCATCCTGTGACAAAGATTAAATATAAAAACTTCAGCAAACTGAAAGCAATAGACTTAGTAAAAAAAACTTATTAATAAAATGGTATATAGTACTTACCACCCTCATGATAGTAACTTTGTTTGTATCTATGCAATTTAAATGGTAATCTATTAGCAGTTCTTCCCCTACACTTATTGATTTTATCGCACATACAAAAACTTGATTCCCCTCACATGCCTCAAATATGCAATTGGGTTGCTTATTAGTTGAGGAAGGTCACGTACTATTTATAAAACCCACAATATTACCTGTTGCTTTTGGTCTCCCATTAATGTACATTGCAAATCTTTTACTTTGATCATTTTCTTTCCATTGTATATAATTAGCTGATAGTGCATACCTACGCATACTTTTTCTATATTGAACAATCCGCATCCAATAATTGTAATTGTAACATGGACCGACATACTTGAACAATTCAACAAATTTATTGTAACATACCTATATCCCATCCATGGAAAATAGGCCCAAACCATGTAATGAGGATGGAGCTATGTGATATATCCTCTCATTAACACAAAAATCAGTGTTAATTGGAGGTAGC
Source organism: Chamaecyparis obtusa (assembly GCA_027943335.1). NCBI lineage: Eukaryota > Viridiplantae > Streptophyta > Pinopsida > Cupressales > Cupressaceae > Chamaecyparis > Chamaecyparis obtusa. Next base: position 378,331 of record BSBK01007591.1, on the reverse strand, counting down.
TCATTGGGTACCCATTCTTTCTCAATGTGTGTACTGAAAGGGCACCTTGATGTCGCCTTTAGTCTTATCATCATAAGAACATGACCCCCATCTAGCAAGGAAAAATTGCATGCGTTTATCAAAAATTTTTCTAATCTTTTGACCTCTAGTTGATCTCCTTATTTTAGTTGTACTACATGTAGAACTTTCATCTACCATTCCCTCATTTCCCTCATTTGATGTAGATAGATCTAACAAGTACGTATTTGGTGGGTCCTGCAATCCATCAAATGAGATATTGTCAAGTCCCAGCTTCAAATAGAATTTTGATAATATTTAAATAATATATATAGAATAATCAAGTCGTGACCCATACGTACGGTTCTTTGTCTATACGTGGGAGATATAAAATGTACTAAGTTGAAAGTGATTATATAATTATATTTCTATACGGTTCTTCTTTGTCTATATATACATTATATGATTATATAATATGTCTATTTATAATATACGTGCTCAATGATAAACAACAAGAATATAAGAAAATTATGTCTATTTATTGACTTATACTTGCTGATCCATGTCACTGTGAACGATCCATGCCAAAGGGGTTAAATTTCCTGCATATGTTAATCATTTATCTTAAGTTAGCTAAAAATTACATGATACGTATGTTACAAATAACTTAGAAGACAACATGAACAATATGCAACATTATAAACATGAACAAATTTACCTTATATATGGAATGCAAGATCGTCAACAGAAGGGGTGACGATGTCTGTAGTCAATTGCCTATTTGCAAAAAGGGTGATAATCAAACATAATATTTACATGTATCAGCAGCAATTAATTGAGCATCGTAAGCAAAACATTGGTAATTATAAATCACATATGTTGTAATCATTAGAATTGAACACAATAAATATGTAATCATTACAATTGAAATCAATAAATCATGTCAATCATTTCATTGATCATTTCAATCATGTCATTGATCATCATCATCATCATCATCATCATCATCACCACTATCATCATCTTCATCATCATCAACATCATCATCATCATCATCATCATCATCATCATCATCATCATCATCACCATCATCTTGATCTTCATCATCTTGATCTTCATCATCTTCAATATCTTCTTCTTCCATAACATTATACTTTATCAGTCTTCCTCTTGGATCATATCTAACAACAAATGACCAACCCTGTTTATGTGGAACCTCTAAGTAAAAACCCTTGCTCACATATGCTTGGAAGAACATAGGACTCATCTCCAACTAGCTCAAATGACCTTGTATTAATCATTGTAAATCTATTATCGTGTTGAATAATAGTTCTATTTGGATCATTTTGATTCAGTCATAGCCTGTACCATTTGATGATGAATAGAACTACTTTAAAGAAGTTAAAGTTGCACTCAATTATATCATCCAAGATGTCATAGTATCAATTTTGAGATTGTTGAGGATGTATGTCATTTTTAGATGATATATTAGTGACCTCAAAAATTGCAATTATCCCAGAATCACAAGTTTTCTTTGTGTCATCCAACTTTTTTATGCAAAATTTGTGGCCATGATAGTACATAGCTTTGTGGTGCTTGACTTGCAATCTTTCAAGCGTGTGTAAATTATTTTCATCGTGAGTTGATACAAAACATATGAGTCATGATCATTAATAAATTTGTACGTACCTCTCTACCTCTTAAACCATATGCTAGATCAATTACCATTGGCGTAACATTGGAATCTCCATTATGATGAGCTTCTCTAACCAATGAAGCAACACCTTCCCATGTTAATGAGCAGCCATTTTGTTGACATCATTCAATCCATACCATCATCCAATCAAGATTGTTCATAATATACAAATGTATTGCATCCCACTCTCGACCAACTGTATAAAAAAAAATACACCAATTATAAATAACTTATATTGAATATTTATAAGAATTATTTAACTACAATAACATCTTATATTTACCTCTCACTTTCCTCAATCTACCTTTGCCCATCAAGTACTCCCCTTCGAATTTTTTAATGGAGTCGGGATCCCAAATATGATCTACATAGATCTTTGCTGCAAACTTAGGAAGATATTCAGTAATGTACACCATGGTCTGGTATACCATATATCCCTCCACAATAGAACCCTCAAGATGTGCTCTCTGTCAAACCAAGCCTTTCAAAAATTTCAAGTGCCTCTCAACCATCCACATTGACCTAGTTGGTACAGGTCCACACAATTCAATCTCCTCAACTTGATGTATGAGGTAGTGTTCTTGTGCATTGAAAAAATTTGAAGGTAGACACTTTTGCATTTCACACATAAGAAGAGGAATTTTTCTCTTCCAATATTTTATATCTTCTTTATTGATTTTTTTTTATGACAACCATCTCATGTATTTTCCAAGATCATATATAACTTATTTGACACTATTGGTGAAGTGGTGTGGGAGAGATAGAGGTAGAACGCACTGTAATATTTATAAAATGATCTTATCAATATTTTATAAAAGAATGCAATGAAAACTACATTCAGTATACAAATATATAGTGAATACAAAATAACATGAATTACCTTAATAAATGTATGTTGATCATGTGTTTTCATCCCTGGCCCAAATTCACTTTTCTTTGATATGAGATTGTTTATGTTTGCAGCAAATCCTGTGGGAAATCATATTTTTTTTATGACTTCTTTTATAGCATTGCTCTGCTGCTCTGACAATAACCAACTAAGGGCACTTGTATCAATCTGGTCTCCATTTTTATTTGATCAAATGACATTTTTTCATTGCATGGTTGGATTCTTCAATGTCACTACAAATTTTGACAATTTTATCTTTATCACGCCTTCCATCCAAGATTTTCCATAATGTCTTTGTTACATTCTTTCCAGTATGCATAGGATCAAACAAATGCATGATTAGGAGTTTTTCGTAGTACAACAACCTACTAAATTGCGTAGGATAACTTTTTAGTCATTTTGGAAGTTGGTCATTGATGCCTTGACAACCTTCACGAGCATCAATTACATCATCAGTAAACAAAACATAATATCAAAATATAAATTTCAAACAAAAACCATCAGATGGAATGACATTACCTCGACAATTTATTTTATTATACGCCGACTTCCATAGGTGAGGTGTCATTCTCTATGGCTTTGATGTAGTCTCTTCTTTCCCATTGAAAATATGTTTTTTGGTAATTTGGTACTTATGATTTCTATGGAGAAAGTGTCTATTCTCATTGAACACCTTCTTTCTTAAACTTTTCGAATGATGAGATTTCATCTTTGGACCACAAACTGGACATGCAAATTTTCCCTTTGTCTGAAGACCTACAAGATCATGTATAATTGGATTAAATATGTTAACTTTGTGTTAGCATTATAACATACCAAAAAAGAGGTGTTAAGAAGAGAACATACCACAAAAATGTGTTAGCCCAGGGGCATCATGTATTGTCCATACAAGCATTGCATGGAATTGAAATTGTCTTTGTCCTATTGGTCTAGAGATGTCATACATAGTGACCCCATTCCATAACACCATCAACTCGTCGATAAGGGGCTTAATATATACATTGATATCTTTGACTTGGTACTTACCTAGTTGAATGAACAAAAACATTACATAATTATTATGACCATTTTGATGGATTATTTATAATAAATTAATTTAGATGACTATTAAATTAAAAAATACCTGGAACAATCAGTGCCAACATTATGTGCTCCCTCTTTATGGACAACCAAGGAGGAATGTTATTGTTGATAACAAAAATAGGCCACACCGAGGAAGTAGATCTCATCTCCCCAAATGGATTGACACTATCCACTGCCAATGAAAGCTTGAGATTACGAGGTTCTTCTTTAAAGTGTGGCCATTTTTTCTCTATTTCCTTAAATGACAAACCATCCACAGACATTCACATAATGTCATCTTGACTTCTATTTCATGCATGGTAATCCATAAATTGTGCCAAGCTATTGCACCTGAATAATCATTGCAGACGTGGAATAATGGGAATAAACTGAAGAACCTTGCGAGGCACCTTTTTTGTTATTCGATCTAATTGATATTTACTAATATGACAAATAGGGCATTCTATTACAAATTCATGCTGTTTATGATATATAATATAATCATTTGGACATGCATATATTGTTTGATACTCCATTCCAATATCTTTCATAATGGCAGATAATTCTCGGTACAAGTGAGGTAGAATGTTTGATGGTGGTAACAAATACTCACCTATCAACCTATGACCAAAAATATAATTTGTTAATTTAAAGAATATTAATTGCTACACAATTCACCCAATGTTAATTGTAAGGGAATTACAACTAAAATAATGAAAAAAGATGACATACCTTAACATACGTGTCATTGCTACATTGGATAAACCATTCATAACCTTCAAGTTCACCAACAAAAATACAACAACAAGAAGAGTTGTTTGGGAGCCTTCATATAGGGGCTTGTGTGCCTTCTCAAGTATAGGTACATCAAGGTCTACATCATCATCATCATCATCATCTTGATCATCATGATCATCTTGATCATCATGATCATCTTGATCATCATGATCATCTTGATCATCAGGATCTTCTTGATCATCATGGTCTTCTTCCATGGGATCATTACCTTCTACTTCTATATTCACACCTCCATGTTCCCTCATTTGGAAATCCACATTCTCTGGATTGTCATGGTCCATAACATGAAATCTAGGGAGGTTGACCTATATGAAAATGATGACCTTATATTAACCATGACCATGATGTCATAATCAAATCATGTCTTATGTATTTTATAAATTATTAAAATACATACCAATGGATGAAATTCATTTCCCCCTTCAATGTGACCATGTTTCCTACAATGTTCCTCAGATTTTTTGATTAGATATCTTCGAGTCTTTAAGCCCTTAAAAATTTTGCAAGGACAATAACATTTTCCATCACCTTTTCTTTTTAAGTTAGACCACAGTCTAGCAATTGTCTCCCTATTTTTTTGTGCGTTGATATCGTCAGACATGGTCTTTCTTGAATGGAATGACTCGATGGTGGAAGAAGGATGATTTGTTTGCAACCTATAGATACAAATCATTACTAAACAACCATTTTCTCAACTATAATTTTCTCAACACAGAGGGACATTTATCATACCAAATCAAAGTTTAGAAATGGACGGTTTTGATGCTTTGCCATTACAATAATTGAGCATTCATCATTTGGTAGTGTGTTCCATTTAAATATGTCAACAATGTTCAAAATGTTGTCACCAAGTATAGACATAGGAAATAAAAAAGAGACAAAAGACAAGAAATAAGAAAAATCATTACGACTATAGAAAATCTGAATGTTCACAAGACTACATGTGCATATAAGAGTCAATCAGAGAAGGTATATGCACAGGTAAAAAACATGCAGATTTATCGACCAAGCATTACTAGGAGCTAGACCCTACAACAAATGGACTTGTGATGATATTTCACAATAGTACATGTGTTGCGGGGTAAGCTCCTAGTAGTGCTTATACAAATATGCATGTTCATTACCTGTGCATATGAAATAGCTCTAATGGTTACTTGAAAGAGTGGCTTAATATAAACAAAATGGTTACAAAGATGAGAATATGTCATTAGAATAATGGAAAAGAGAAAAAATATAAAAATACCAATATAATCCTTTAAAAGATTAGCATAAAAATACCACTATAATCATTTCATTTCACAAAGGCAAAGATAAATTTTAGTTAATACCACTGACTTGATAGTGTATGTCTACTATGTCCTTGATCACAACCTCTTCCTTTCTTGATAGTGTATGTCTACTATGTCTACCTAATACATGGCATTTAAAATTAAGGGCTCTCTAATAATAACTTAGATAAACTACCACATCCAATTCAAAAATATTCAAATAAGAAGAGATAACCTTACACTTAGATTTCACATGGATTTCACCAATACATCTCAAAATCATTCTTGCACTCCAAAAAAAATTACTCACTAAATCCCCGTGCTTCTTAATCACCTCATCATTGTATTTATTCTCTGCAATTTACTCTATCTCACGGTACAGTCCAGGAACAATTAGTTCCTAGGATGGATTAAAATATGTTTAGGATTGGTTCTCAATGTAAAAACATTGTATTAGTTATTGCTTACCTTTCCACACCTTCTTTTTACTATTTCATTGCATTTTGAATTAGGAACATTGGACTGGTATTCCTAGGATAGCGACTGGTAGGGTACAGTCAGTTTGGTAGTTTGAAGTTTTCTTTATGATGTTGTTAGTTCAAAGTCAAATCTAATATGGATGGTAGGAGGATAAAATAGAATACAATATTTGTTTCTATATAACCTCTACATTCTAGAATATACCTATGAGAGCTCTACCATCCACTTCTTTGAAGTGAATCCAAAGTTAAGACTTTACGATTAAGAGAGAGACATAAAAAAATGTCATTTTAAAAGGAATGTCAACCTTCCAAATTTGTATGTTTTCTAGTCAAAATATCCATATAATCATTCCACATAACTTTTTTGTGAGCAATGAAACCCAAAAGACTCCCTAATTCGTCCTTGTATCTAGATAATGGTAAATGCATGATCAAAAGTTTATGGCATATCGTAGCATATCATAAAATAATGTAGGTAAAGTATGAGGCTAGCCAAAAGAATAAAATATGTTGTGGGTAATTAGGACAAATTATCTAATTAGTTATATAAAGGTTCTTTATTCATTTATTCTTTGAACATAGGAGTGCAATTTAGATTGAGTTTTATTCAACATGTGTTTTCTCATTCATTATAATATGGACACTTGTCAAGCTCTCTTTTGATCTTCTTGTAGTATTTCTTTATTTTTGAGCACACAAGACAACAAAGTGGGGGGATTTGAATAAATTGTATGATAAAACCTTAAATTTTTTACTACTTCGTATGTCAAAATATTTACTTCATGAACCAGCAACAATGTAACAATGAAAGAATAATGAATTCTACACAATTGCACAAGTGAACACTAGATTTATATGGAAAACCTAGCTAGGGAAGAACCATAGTGAGAAATGACACAATATAGAATAATTTACATAAATTATTTTACATCTAAAACACAAGGAAGAAACTACTCCCTGAAATAATGGCTTTATGGTTATGCCAAAGATATTTTAGTACTCAATTTTAATGATAAAATTTAGACGAGGCCACAAGCTTACAATATTACATGAAAAACAAAAAAAAATATCCACCACAACAAATGTGTACCATTAGCAGCCTTTATCACACTACTTCAAACTTCAAACACTTTTGAATGTAGATACCTTCAGCTCATTTCTTTCAATAATCAATTGGCATTTTTCTCACACACTTCACAATCAAACGCACTTCCAAAAATTTGTCACATTCTAAATGATTGGTTAAAGTTATGGTTGTAGGTATTTTGAAATTGGTTGTCGAGTGTTTGAGGGTATTTTAGAAGAGAAATTACATGTGAGTGGATGAGGTATGTAGAGATTGGTGTGAGGAAGCCAATGAAGAGAGCTTTGAATCAATAAAGATAAATGTTCTTGCAACCCTGTGGTTCATTGTTCTGTAGACACAGTCATTAAAATAGTGAATTCAAATGCTTGAAGTAATGTGTCTTTGATTGGAAATGGAATAATATTGTTTTTAGATTGGTTTACTTACATTTCCTTTCAAATATCTTCATGTTTCATTAAGATTTGAAGGAAGAATACAAAGTTGTGTTTGACTGTTTCTGGATTTTGGATTGCAATCAACACTTTGGGATTTGAAGTCTCCTTAAATGGATTGACTCTCCCACCCTATGGATAATGTGATTGGTGGGAGGGTTCAAACAATTATAAAAATGTATTGAAAGAACAAGACTTTGTAATCTAGAGATTGTGACCAACTATTGTTTAGCAACCTTGAATGTGATAATAGCTAGAAGATCTCTTGAAGTATCCAAATCCACAAGGATACAAGTGAAGATACAAGGATACTAAGGCTTAATGGACCCAATCTACTACACCATAGGTTAACAAAGTCACCTCAAATAGTGAACAATAATATCAACTACTATCCTATCTAACAATTGCCTTCCAAGGAATTTGTAAATGTCTTTCAAGTAACTATGTTGCTTTCTAACACCAATACTAATATCACCCTATTATTTAACCAACTCCTTACTTCGAGATAGACTACAAGTTTTCTTATGTTCTTTGGTTCCAGAGTTACTAACTTTACAAGTTACTCCAAATTATCAAACATGTTAATACTCTAAATTCTATAGACTCTTGGTCAGTTCAAAACAATATTTTTTTTCTGCAGGTCTATTGAAAAATTTTGGTCTTAACTCTTGGGATAGATTTATTGGTTTCCCCTGTTTCATTTGGATTCCACAAAGCACTAACAACTAGTCTTTATCTGGCACCTTCAATCGGTCTCAGAGACACTTTAACCTAGTTGATCAGGCTAGGTTAGGCTCTACTGGTCTGGTTTGAAGGTGGGTACTTGGGATTTGTGTTACTGTCTTTGTTAACTATCACAGATCCCAAAACCAACAAATTTCAAACTCTTCCAATTTCAAATCATTGTTGCAAGCTTTATTACTCCTATTTATTGTCATAGGTAATGTACCTGGTTAGGGCATTGCCCTTGAAGCACATTTAATAGTCCATGCGGCTCTAAGTAACTTGTCTCTCATCCAGTGGCATTGGAATTCCATGGTGAAGTTACAAGCTAGGGTTGGGATTTCATATCAAAGCTAAGGATAATGAGTTATGTATCCTGGTCTAATAGAGAATCACTTATTCTGCAATGATACTTAAAACAAAACAAATTAAGCAACAGAAATCTGGTAGTGTAGTTACATGATTTAGATTGGTATGACAGTTGAACTATTTGTTATTTCAATGGATTTTGTAAATGGAAATAAGACTGAAATTCATGACATACTTGTGGTTCAAGTCTTAAACCTATTCTAGCTTCTACCTCCTTCGCATGCGCTGCAATTATCTAATAATGAAATGAGGTTTGAAACCTTTTTTTTTACTTTAAGTTATGCCCGTGTTGGTCGCAATTTCGACCAACATGTTGTTAGTCAAAATTTTGACCAACACGGGCATGTATTAAAAAAAAACAAAAGTTTTCCTTCTATAATCCGACCAACCTAAACATTTTTATTTTCTGGCCAAATTGTTTAGTTGAAAAATAAGGTCAAATGGCTTAGTGTTTTGAGGCTCTTTCTTCATCATTGTAGGCTTTTATGGTTATCTTTTTCTTAGAGTCAATTGCCTCCTCAGAAAATCCTAGGGCTTTCACCAAGATAAGGGTACAAATGTTTAGGTTGGCTCCTCCATCTATAAGGACTCTTTTCACCCTATGCTTATGAATCAACAGTGCTATGTGTAAGGGTAGATTTTGAGGATGATTAAGGGACATGTCGTCTTGTTCAGAGAATGATAGGAAATGAGGTGCAATTAGGTGCCCTACCATATTTTGGAATTTTTCTACCTCCAAATTTAGAGGCACATTAGTTTCCAACAAAGCTCTCTCCAAGATATCCTTATGAGCTGGTGATAGTTTGAGAAACTCAAGAATAGAGATTTGTGTGGGAGTTCTTTGTAATTTATCAACCAAGTTGTATTTTTTTGATGATGATGTTGAAGCTTGATTTGACAACACAATCTTTGGAGCATTTGTAGGTAGGATAATTTTTTATGCTTGCCCCCTAGTGACAAAATTTGATGATGCTTCCCTTGACTTATCTTTCACTATGATAACATTTATGGTTTAATCCTCTTCTCTTAGAGTATTTATCATGTTATCATAGGTATGAGCAGAGTTTACTTTCTCATTGCCTTTTTTAAAAAATTTTGATTAGCATTAGATGACTCACCCTTTTCGTGATTCAAAAAGGGGTTTTTGAAGGCCGTGTGATCCTCATTATTTTGAGGCCCTTCAATTTTAATGGTTCCATTGTCAATTAGATCTTGCACCAAGTGTTTTAACCTCATGCATTCATTTGTTGGATGACCTCTATTTTGATGATATTCGCATTGATGGGCATCATTCCACCAATGAGGCTTAACTTGAGGTTCATAATCTTTCATATTGGGTAATGTGATGACATTATTGGCAACCAAGGTCCTTAATACATTCTCCAAAGGCTCACCCAAGTAAGTGAATTTATTTTTATTATAATTTGAGTAGGAGGATTTTGACTTATTCCCATTAGCATTATTGTTGGAATTGTTATTGGAATTTTTTGCATTATATGGAGCTTTGTTTGATTGATTAACATTATTTGAAGAATTATCTCCATATGGTAGGATAAAAGGAGTTGACTTCAAGTTGTGGGCCTCCACAACTCCATCATTCACAAGGTTTTTGTTGTTATTTTTTATCCATGATTTAGATTTATCATTGTGATTGTTGGACCCTTGATTATTAAAATATTTAGGCACATAATTATTGTTGTTGTTGTTGTTGTTGGACTTGTTATCTTTAAATAATTTGATTTCACCTCTCTTGACCAAAACATCTTCAATCTTGATCCCATTTTCGACGAGCTTTTCAAATGTTGGGGGACATTGAAGTTGTAATCTATAATTCATTTCCATAGTCAAATTGTTGGTGAAGATTTCCATCTTCTCTTTCTCAGGGATACTTCATGGATACCTTGCAAAAATGGTCCTCCACCTTTGTAGGATTCCTAGGAAGGACTCTCCATCTTTATGTTTGGTATCACACAGCTTGAGCATTGTGATTTCATGCTCAATGTTATAAGAGTAATGGGTTACGAACTTGGAGGCTAACTCCTCAAAGGTCTTTATTCCTTGGGGTAGTTTTGAGAAACACTCCATTGCAGGACCTCCTAAGCTCCTAGGAAGGAGTCTCATTAGATATGTATCATTGTGCATGAACTCAATGCTTAGGGCACAAAACTCTCTTAAATGATCATGTGGGTCTATTTTACCCATGTACTTATCATATTTAGGAAAAATGGTATTGAAAGGAAAAGATACCATAACTAAGCTTTTGTCAAAAGGGAAAGGACACAAAGCTTCAATGGAAAAGGCCTTAGGTTTGGCTACCTTCTTCATGGTATCAATTTTTTCTTGGAAGGCCTTTATCTACCTAGTCATAACATTCATGAGGTCATCTTGTTGTTGGTCTTTCTTGAGTTGGTCAATATCAAAATCATAAGGAAGCTTTACTCCCTTTTGGGCTAGGTTTAGGAAAAAATTATCCTGATCCATATCTATCAATTTCTCCATGACCTCTAGGAATTCTAGATCTTGGGAAGCTCTCTCAGCTTTCTCTTTAAGTGTTTCTTTAGAATTATGATTGACATTGTTGGTATTATGATTATGATACGTCAAGTTCCTATCCATCTCTCCAAGTCTTTGTTCAAATAGGTTTGGGAAAATTTCTTCTTGATTAGGATCTTTGAAAAGACTTTGGTATTCAACTTCTTTCCCTTTGTTTGCAACATGAGTTCTATCTCCTTGTAATGATACCCTATATGTGTGGGACCGCATGGAAACTGACATCCAGCAAGGGTTCGATTTGGAATGATCCTTGATTCAAGAATTGTTGATTTTAAATTGAAGAGATTTAAAAATATAATATGAATTTTCAATGGATATATCTCTCACTTGTTTATGTATTTCAAACACAAAAATCACACATTCACTTGTCTCTTTTTACCCACTTAACACAAAATTTTTGATTTGAAGAACATTGTCACGGGTTTTGCACAAAAAGACACTTCAAGCACCTACCTAGCACAAGATTTGGTTCGTAAACATGGCTCTAAAAGGTGGTCTTGCTATTTTATCAAGATTTTAATGTAGATTCCATTCAAATAGATCTTAAACTTTCATCCCCCAAGTATGTTAAGGGGCTTCCCACATGCACAAAAGTATGATTTGGCGCAATCTGTAAGGACTACTAGAGGAAGTTTGAAAAATTTAAAATCCATTTGTCACACACCCCATTAAGGATGCATGCATTTCATTATAAATTTTAACTTTATTACTATAAAATAAACAACATCATCCAAAAATCAATCAATGGTAAAAATCAATTTGAATTTTGTTTCATTTCTGAGGGGGCATACCATCAGTTAATCAGATCAACACCAGCAGTAACATCATCAAGAATCAAGAGACTGATCATCGAACCAAAGTGAAAGATTTTATCAAGAAATTTTTTGTAATCAAATGAATGGGGCATCACATTGAAATTAATCATTAAAGCAGGTATCATATCAGGATCAATCATTGAATCAAACATCATATCGAGAAACATCATCAGAACAACCATCATATCAAAATGATCATCATAAACACATCAATTGAGAGTTTCATATCGATCATATCTACATCAATCTTATATCAGATATGAAGGATCGACCATCAAAAGACATCAAATGAACATCAAAGATCGACCATCAATGAATTAGGACCTATCATCAACAAAATCAGAGTATTCTTTGAATTGACATGCTTCACACGTCAACTCAAATAGGGGCATTTGTAATCACCTAAAAATGGACAAAGATGATTGAGTACTAAATCAAAGAAAATTCAAGGACAAAATTGAAGTAATTGAATCACAATGCATAATTAGCCAATCAAAATCAAAATCAAGTCCTAATTCAAGATCAATCAAAATTGAGAGTGTTTTAATCAAATGCAATCAAATCAAAGTGCAATTAAATCAAATAATTGTATAGTCTTGGATTAAATCAAATTCAACCTATTCAAGGGGTACATGGCTAAAATAAATCAATTAAATCAATTAATCAATCTTAATTACTCTCAACAACCACAAGGGAGGAAATCTAATCAACCAATGAGATTTAAGGAAAGGCATCCACATGGATCAAGCCAAATTGAATCTCAATCACTCAAAGTGAAAGAGAATCTTGTCCATTGATCTTGTCTACTTGTCCCAAGCTTTGAGGACACAAACTTTGCATTGTTTTCAAAGGGTGGAACCAAAGACTCAACCAAGGCTTAATCATGATCAACTACACTACACCCCCTACCATTGGGAAAATCTATAAAAGGAATACCAAAATCTTTCATAATTCATAACCACACATCTGAGAATTGCATTGAACCTCTTTCAATTTGAGTTTAGAAAGGCATTTGAGAGCTTAATTAGCATTTAATTTGATCTAATTGTTAGCTTTAGCTTGATTATTTTATCATTCTCATTCTAGGACTGTCATTACGGGAAGCTTGCTGAGAGCTTTTCATTAACATTCTTAGATAGAGAGCCAAACGATGCTCAATTGATCATTAATTTGTTAAATAGTTTCTCTATACATATGTATGTGTATATGTGACATGTATACATGGATATATGTACATACACATACATATATATGATATATATTCATATATATGTATGTGTGTACATATACATGTATACACACATACATATATGTGTGTGTGTGTGTGCATGTGTGTGTATACATATATATACACATGTGTATATATATATATATACACACACACACACACATGTATACATGTATATACACACATACATGTATATATATACACATATATACATGTATATATACATATGTACATGTATATATATACACACACATATATACATATACATATATATATATATATATGTATATAAATATATACACATATATACATGCATATATACACATATACATGCATAGATACATATATACCTACATATATACACATATACATGTATATACTGAATATATATATTAAAAATAATAAATAATTGATGCAGGAGCATCCTGGGTGTAAGGGAAATCTTGCATCACCCAAAAATATTCTTGGTTTATTTTTAATAAGTGTTATCTTGTGCAGAGCTTCTATTTTTGGAAATACTATTTTTATTAAGTTTTATTTTGAGCTTAGAATGGTCCGTTTGCTTCCTTGGAAGTTCACTTTGGTCATATCAACTTGCTAGTAAAGTTTCATTGCCAGATCAAGTCTAGTTTTGAAGATATTGAAATTTTTTTATATAATTGGCAACAGTGTACAAAAACTTTGAACTCAATTTTGGAGGCTTTAGAGGCTCTGGATGAGGCTAAAACTTTGGCTGACTAGAGTTTGTGCAAATTGTGTGTTGTAGAGAACTTTGCACTCTTTTCAAAATGGGATCATAATGATGAAGGGTTCTCCCCTTAATACCATAAACACATAACATAAACAGAAAAACAACAACAATTTGCAAGAACAGAAAGTGGGCTTCTTATTATCTCTACAAACATGGAATTACAAATTTTAGAATTACAATATGCAAAGAAACATGGGCATTTTCCCTTACAATATTTTGTAGGACAAAGCCTCGAATCATTACCTAGATCTACTACCCAGAACTACTCCGAACTTCCTAGGACAACACTACAGCCTTCCTTATATAGGCAATTTTCCACCGCCTGGGAAGGTTCCAAAATTTTAGCCAACAAGGCCGACCAAACTTAGAATTATTTTATTTGTCAATTTATTACATCAAAGTCTACTCAAAATAATTTTTGAAACCCAAATAGAAATTTTGAAGGAAAATCATTTTCTGCCATTTCAGGTGACCCAACTTCTAGAGACCATAAGTCATCACCCGTTGACCCGATTGACTATTATGACCCCACTTTGGAAAGGGCATGAAGCACTCTATAATGCTTGACTTGTGCAAGTTCTAATCAACCAAATTTTTGACCTCATCTGGGGCCTCTAAAGCCTTGAAAATTGAGTTCAAAGTTTTTGTACCCTACTGCCAATACCAAAAATTTCCAATATCTTCAAAACTAGACTTGATCTGGCAATGAAACTTTATTGGTAGACTGATATGACCAAAATGAACCTCCAGGGAAGAAAATAGACCATTTTGAGCTTTAAAATGAAAAACTTACTAAAAATAGTAAATTTCTATAAATAGCAGCTCTGCACAAGATAGCCCTTATTGAAAACAAACAAGAAATATTTTTGGGTGATGCAAGATTGCTCTTACACCCAGGATGCTCCTGCATCAGACACCCAGGGTAATTTGAGAAGTCCTATCACGACTCAGGTGTGAAGAGGAAAACCAAGGTGATTAACCTCCTCCCTTGTCAGCCATGATGAATCTTCAATAGGTCATCATTTCTATTTGACTAGATATTCTTCATATGTCCTGTTCCTTGTGCTTTTGCCAACACGACTATCTAGTATATCTTCAATCTCCTTGGTATCCAAACTAGTTGTTGGAATACTCTATTGTGATTCTGTGATCTCATTTTCAACACCCCCTTCATGATACTCTGTTAAATCTAAAATGTTAAACATTGGTGAAATATTTAGCTCAGTAGGCAATTCTACTTCATAGGCAATTCCTGAATCATGCTTCTTCAATATCTTACATGACCCAAATTTCTTCATTTTCAGCTTTTTATATGTACAAACTAGAAATCGCTCCTTCCACAAATGAACCATGGCTTCATCTCTAACCTAAAATTCCTTATGCCTTCTTTTCTCATCTGCCTTAGCCTTATACTGCGCATTCATCTTGGTAATGTGCTTCGTTACCTCCTCATGGATGTTCTTCAAATGTTCTGCAAAATCCTCAACTTCAACACTGCTTATCTCTCCTTTGTCTATCTTTCTCAACTCAGATGCATTTCTGGGACTACTTCCATATATAATCTACAATGGTGATTTACTAGTGCTCCTGTTGATAGAATTATTGTATGCAAATTCCACCTATTGTAAAATTAAATCCCATCCTATTGGCTTATCTCCAACCAAACATCTTAGAAAATTCCCCAAACTCCTATTCACCGCCTCTATCTATCTATCTATCTGTGGATGATGTGATGAACTAAACTTCAAATCTATCTTTAACTTATTCCACAATGTACTCCAGAAATATCCAATAAACTTAGTGTTCCGATCTGAAACTATACTCTTTGGCAAACCATGTAGTCTCACCACTTCTCTGAAATTTTTTTTTGCTATATGAACAACATCATTAGTCTTCTTGCAGAGAATGAAATGTGACATCTTTTAAAATCTATCAACCACCACAAAAATTGAATCATGTCCTCATTGTGTCCTTGGTAAACCAAGAACAAAATCCATATTGATATCCTCCCAAGGTTTCTCTAGTATAGGTAATGGCTGATACAACCCTGAATTTTACTTTACTCCTTTTTCCATCTAACATTCTCTGCAACTCTGTACAAACTTCTTGACATCTTGCTACAACTGTGGCCAATAATAATTCTCACTAACAATAGAAATGACTTTATCACAACCAAAATGTCTAGCCAATCCTCCACTATGCTTCTCCTTGATGAGATTCTCCCTCATAGAACTTCATGGAATGCACAATTGACTCCCTCTGAATAAGATACCATCTTGGATGATGAAATCTAGCCACTTCATTCTATCTAGAGTAACAGGTTCTATACAAGCTTTCTAAGCTTCACCAAAATTAGGATCCTCTGGATACAAACTCTTGAGTTCCTTGAACCCAACGGCCTCAATTTGCATCTCTATCAGCAATAGTTGCCTTCTGCTAAGTGCATCTGCAACCTTGTTAGACTTTCCACTCCTGTATTTCAAAACAAATGTATAACTCTGCAAAAACTCAACCCATTTCAAATGCCTATGATTCAACTTTCCTTGACTATTCAAATATTGCAAAGCTTGATGATCAGCATACAAAACAAACTACTTAGGAAGAAGATAGTGTCTCCACTTCTTTAATGCCTGAACTAGAGCATAAAATTTCTGATCATAAACATAATATTTTCTCTTGGCATCATTTAACTTCTCTCTGAAATAAGCAATAGGTTTACCTTCTTGGCTCATAACAGCTCCTATTGCAGTACCACTAGCATCATAATCTACTTGAAACACCTTATTAAAATGTGGAAGTGCTAAAATAGGTTGTTCTATAACTTTTTGTTTCAACAAATGAAAACTTTTTTCTACCCCTGTAGTCCACTTAAATTCTTTTGTATCCCCTCTCATTGTTTCAGTCAAGGGTCCACAAATACTGCTAAAACTCCTAATAAACTTTCTGTAAAAGCTAGCCAAACCATGAAAAGATCTTACCTCAGTAACACTCCTTGGGGTAGGCCATTCAAGGATAGGCTTCACCTTCTCTGGGTCCATTTTTAGACCTTTTTCTAAAACTACAAATCCCAGATACACTAACTCCTTTGCAAAACTGCACTTCTTCAAATTAATCAACAATTTGTTAGGAATGGGAACATTGAGAGGGGGGGGGGGTGAATCAGTGTTCACTATATATATTAACTTTTTCTTTCTCTCTTTAATCTAAACTTAAATTCTTAAGTACTGAAATGAAAATTCACATAAACATGAATTAAGAAATCAACACATAACACCAATATGATTATAGGGAAACCCAAATAGGTAAAAACCCTGGTGGGAATTGACATCGACTAATATTATGTACTAGTGTTTTGTGATCCTTGTTAGAAGATCCTTAACCCTGTTAAGAGTTGCTTTACAATATAATTAGTACAGTAGATCTAGTCAAGGGTCGGACCCTGTTAGGAGTCTTTTACAATAATCTTTGTTAGGGGAGTGGACTCACTGTCCTAGAGCTCACTTCTCAAATGGTGAAGGCTACAACCTTTTGATCTTAGATACACACTATATCTACTGGATGAACTGTCACTATGACACTTCTTGTCAGATCAGTTCCTTTGATTCATTGATTATTTGACCTCTTGCAAAGCTTTAATACATCTTATAGACTCTTTTGACACTTTTTCTCTACTTCTCACAACTCTTTTTTCTTCCTTTCTCTCATTACAATGGGGGCATCTTATACTTATATGTGCATACAAAAGAAACAACTAGGTCGACCCTTAAACCTATTACATACAACACTTCCAATTGAATTGGCTCAAGCATGTTTACAAAAAAACATATATACATGTTGGAAACCTAATTAAAATAGGTGCATAACCTTTACATTATTAGAATATGATCGCAACTCAAAATGCTAACAGTCGGCTGCATGCATTGTTCTTCTTTGGCACACACTGGCTGTGTAACTTCAACTATCTGTATCTTTCTCATACTTGCATATCTGATCATGCGCTCATAGACTAAGCATGAATATAGTCTAACAAACTTATCTTCTAGGGTGCATACCATAATTCAATCTTACACATGTGCATTGATGCTCTGAGCTACAGTAACTCTGTACACTATCCAATCTTCAATACTTAACTGATTTCTGAAATTCTCATCAAGTGTGCTAACTCCAAACTACTATATGACTTTGTTTCCATAATGACAACATTATTTTAAGTCATATACATTAGTATAGTCAACTTGCCAACAATCTCCCCCTTTTTCATTGATGGCAACAAAGAAATATGGCCAAGTTGCTAACTGTCCTTAATACAAAAAAAACTTTTTGTCTTCTATACATACACTTATATCTCCCTATACATATTATGATCCATATTCTATACACAACTCCCACTTTGAGATTAATGACAAAGGTTTAGAAAAAACTATATCTACATAAACTTACTTAGGGAAAACATCTGAATATGTTGTCTTTATGTTCTGGATCTCCTTCTTTCAGAATGTGATCAAGGAGTTACTATCTGGAGATGGGCACATAATGCAACTGTAGCTTCTCCATCTTCTTCAAGTTATTGCTAGGACTATGATCATATGTTACCATTATGGCGTCTATGTCCTTGATGTTCTAATTGAGTATATCTAATGAGGGTGCAAGAGCATTCCTGAGCTATGTTTGCCTTGCCCTGATCTTTGACATTTGTTTTTCTACCTTCTCAATCTTATTTAATTGCCCTTGGTATAAATTATTACACATGTTTACATCTGTGGATGTGTCTTTCACTGAACTCTTGACTTTTTGAATCATGGCTTCTGCCTCTTTTATTTTCTTGAAATGGGCATCAGTAAGCTTATCCTAATCCATGCATCCTGCAATGACTCTTCTTCCTTGATCTGCAAACTCTTTTAAGGATTCTTAACCAGTCTTGAGTGAGCTTAGGTCAAGTGCAAAGTTTCTTATTAGTTCACTCAATCTCTTTTTTAGTTATTTTTCTTCTACAACTAGGGATGTAGATTCTTCAAGGCTTGAGAAATTGGTTTTGAAATGTGAGATGACTATACTCACATCATCGACAGAGTGTATCTTTGACACTTTCTTGTCCTCTGGAAACAAATTATTCATAATGTTTACTAATTCTACCAGGAGGGGGTTCCTCATTACTTGTTTTTCTTTGGCCTTTTCCATAGCTAAAACACTGATCTTAATTAGGTCTTCTTCTCCCCAAGAGTCTAAGCTTGTGGTGTTTGGTGTCAAACTTGACAATAATGATACTGAAGGTTTTGGGGTAAGAATTGGTCTTTGGCTGACATCCATTATCTCAGTCATTGTAGCCACATGTGCATCTTTCTTTTCTATATCCTCTTCCTTATTTTCTTCTTCCTTCTCTTCTTCATCTATTTGGCATGTTATATCTTCTATTGATACTTCTTCCTGTAGCTTGGGTGAATTGTCACCGCATAGAGTTTCAACCTCTTGTGTTCTCACAAAGGCTTCCTCAAACTTATCCAAGTCATTGTCTATGGCTGCCATTGCAATCTCTACATTATCAATGAAGATTGTATCATCTTTTTGTGTTTCTATCATGGGTGCATACTTTACTGCCTCTGTAGGTGTTACCACTATGGGTGTTGAATCTTGAGGACCTTTAAATGGTATATTGGTGGTTTCTACTACTTTGTCTTATTCACTAGGTTTTTGAGTGATGGGCACAAATGGAGGTTTCATGTGCTATTCTAAGAATACCTTCTCAAAGGCCATCTCTATTTCCTTTGTTATCAGCTCATAGTCTTTGTTCATAATGTGTAGTGTTCTCATCTTTGTCCTTAAGTGCAGCTTCACCAAATTCAATAATAGTATCTTTTCTTTAGCAAAACATAATGGAAGATTGTAATCCAATGTTTGTTCCCTGATTTTGAAGTCTTCTTTAGTGGCTTGTCTCTTCAAGGCATCCATAATCTCTCATACCTTATCTGGGATAGCTTTCTTTAATTCAAGAACTATCTTCTTGAATTTTATCATGTGTTTGATCAGCATTTCATGAATCTCTAATTTGTCAATTTCATGATATTTGTCATAAAACTTGGCTATCTGATCTAGCCTTCCTTCTTCTACTATTATAGTCCTTAATACTTGAAGACTAGGTAGGAATCCTACTTGCAGAGGTGGCTACACATTTTTCAATTTGCTTCTTGTGGCTCTAGTTGAAGGGTGACTTGTGATGATTTGTTTTCTCCTCATAGGCATCTTAGGAGATGCATCTGTGGACTCAACATCAACTGTAACAATGGGCACAGGACTAATATCATCAATTTTACCATGTTTATCCTTTGGATCATCAGTCTTCTCAATCTTTACCTTCTTCATCTTGGGATCATCAGACTTAACTTCCACTGTGGATGCACTCTCAATTTCCAAAGCAATCTTTTCTTCCCTTGCTTTGTCTAGGTCTTCTTGTGTTACTCCATGAATTTTGAGTATCTCATATGTAATCTTAGAGACTTTCCTCTTAGTTGTTGCACTGCATCAATTTCCCTTGTCTTTTCCTCATAAGTACCCACCTAGGTTCATTAAGGTCCTTAGGTGCTGAAAGTAATACTTGTGATTAAGCTTCCAAGATTGGTTCCTCAACTTCATATCCAAGTGGATGGATCCACTTTGTTCTTGGTTCAACTACCTCCATGCATGTTGTGTCTATTTCAACCATAAAGTAGATAGTATCCTTATATTTTTCAACTATCTTTTCTAGAATTTTGTACCTCATTTACATCTTGGCCCTGAAGGTCTTCAACTCCAATGTTATGTAATCTCTCAATGTACTCTTAGTGGATGCCTTGTTAGATATCTATGGCATGGTTGGAATGGACTTGTCCAAATACAAATCTGATACTTTCCCAACTATATGAAGGTACATGTAAATGATCAAGGACCCAATCCTGAATATCTTGGTCTTATCATGCTTGATTGCCTTGATGTTGTTAATCAACTATGTGCACAAGATCTCACATAGATTGAACTCTCCATCTTCCTTTACAAGTTTAATGGGCACCAAAATTATGCTCGCAGACACACTATTCACCCTGGTTGGTGTGATGAAATTTGTATCCAAGTATCATGGACATCAATTTGATGTCAGTTTTCTCAATAGGCTCAATTGTCATCCCACACCTATCACTCCTTGACTTACATGTTTGCTCAAGAATTTTTCTGACATCCTTTCCCACAGGAAGGACGGTGCTAGTCTTAGATAGACCTGTCATCCCATATATTAGGTCAATAGTGATTCTTACTAGCATATCACCTATCCAAAATAGGTCATCATGAATTCTTCTCAGAAGTATTTTAATCCATTCTATCTCATAGAATTCATATGCCATAGCATACTCCACTATAGGGTGATCATTCCACTTTGCATATTTATCCAAGAAGGTTTTGTCTAGTTTTAGCATGGTTTCCACATGCGCCCTTAATCTGTCCAATCCTATTGGTTCCTTCTTATAGTAGATGTATGCCCTAATGTCTTAGACATGCATAACATCCATAGGCATGTGGGAGAATGCTCCCTCTAAGTCATCTAGGGTAGACTTAAATGGATTTTTCTTAAACACATATCTTTTCTTCTCTACAACATCAAATACTATGGGAGTGGCCATCACTTACTTTTTTTATCGCTTTCCAAGGGTTTCAAAGAGAAGTTGAATTAACGCGATGAACTAGGGTTTCTACAATCAATCAATTGCACAACAAATCACTTGATGAATCAACTACAATCCTTCACAATCCACTGCTAAGGTTTTTCTTCTCTTCAATCGCTCTTAATTCAAATGCAATGAGTACTCAAAAAGATTTCTATGTACTTAAAGTGAAAATTCTGCCATTAATGCTTGTTGTGTAAACTAGACTATGACTTAAAACTTTCCAACTTTTGTTCTACCAACAATCATTATGTGCGCTCATGCACGAAGGTTCCTTTATTCTCCAAAAGCTTAAGTACAAAGGTGCATACTCAGAGAGTGAGTATACCAGCCACGTAGGGGTCTAGAGCTAAATTAGCTCCCCCTATGACCTTGAGGGCCATTCATCCATATGTAGAGGGTGCATCCATTGTGGATGCATCCAATACATGCTCATCAACTTTTTCTTTCTTTCCTTCTAACCAAATCAAGCTCACATCATCTGAGGCTTTTAAAAAATTAACTTCTCCTTCGAGATCCAATACTGGTTCTTTGGTCTTTTTAGGGCTTTCCTGACCTTGCATCCTTGATCTATAGAACTTTGAGATATGTCTAGCCTTGTTACAAGAGTGAAAAATGATTGGAGGCCTTATATTCCTTAGCACATTGACATGAGTCACCATTTTACATTGCCTAGATGAGTGACCATTATAGTTACATATCTAACATGTAACATTCTAAGAACTTCTTATATTTGTCTCATTTTGATTTCTCTGATCATGCTAAATCCTATTCTTTTTACTAGTCTTTCAATTCATATCTCTATGACCAAATTTATTGCATGAATAATAGTAACCATTAAAAGGTCCTACCTCTATATAGTTCCTTGCTATATGTCCATGCTTGTTACATGCAAAACAAGTGCAGTCTACTGGCTTGCACTCATTTTTAGGTGGTTCACCATTGTCTTTGGTTTGATCTTTAGTCTTCTTAGTATCAGTAGAGTCCTTTTGAGCATTCATTCTTCCTTGCATGTTGTCAATCTAATTTTGTGCTTCATTGTATCCAATGCAACTAGTATCACCTTTAGCTCCTCTTGCATACAACTGAGATTCTATCAAATCAGAAGTAGTGTGTAATTTGTCAATGTGTTTCTTTGCATCTTTCAATTCAGACTCTAAGCTTTCTTTGTTGTTCCTTAGCTCCAAGATTTCCATGTTTGTCTGTCTTAGTTCTTCATTGAGTTGAAGGTTCTCTTTGATTTGTTCATTATAGACTTCCTAATTGTTAATCAGCTTATCATCAAGTTCTTCAATCTGATCTTTTAAGGATGCGTTTTCTTCATTCAACTTCTTGACCATTATTCTCAAATCATTGGTGGAACATTCTTTCAGATCCTTTCTTAGCCTTTTGAAAACTAATTGTGCATCACTAAATTTTTCTTTTAGTTCTTCAATTTCTCTTTTGGATTTGTCCAGGTCTTCAAGAGCAGCTTCAAGATTTCTTTTCATATGTTTCATCTCTACTTTGTCCATGATCTCCTCAAGTGGTTAAACTTCTTTTCTAAGCACCAAAGCTCTGATACCAATTGTTAGGAATGGGAACACTGAGAGGTGGGGGCTGAATCAGTGTTCACTATATATATTAACTTTTTCTTTTGCTCTTTAATTTGAACTTAAATGATTAAGTACTGAAATGAACATTCACATAAACATGAATTAAGAAATCAACACATAACACCAATATGGTTATGTGGAAACCCAAATAGGTAAAAACCCTGATGGGAATTGACACCCACTAATATTCTATACTAGTGTTTTGTGATCCTTGTTAGAAGATCCTTAACCCTGTTAAGAGTTTCTTTAAAATATAATTAGTATAGTGGACCTGGTCAAGGGTCAGACCCTATTAGGAGTCTTTTACAATAATCCCTATTAGGGGACTAGACTCACTGTTCTAGAGCTCACTGCTCAAATGGTGAAGGCTACAACCTTCTGATCTTAGATAGACACTATATTTGTTGGATGAACTATCACTGTGACATTGCTTGTTAGATCAGTTCCTTTGATGCACTGATGCTTTGATCTCTTGCAAAGCTTTAATAGATCTTATAGACTCTTCGCACACTTCTACTCTACTTCTCACAACTCTTTTTTCTTCCTCTCTCTCATTACAATGGGCGCATCTTATACTTATATGTGCATACAAAAGAAACAACTAGGTCGGCCCTTAAACCTTTTACATACAATGCTTCCAAATGAATTAGCTCAAGCATGTTTAAAAACAAACATATATACATGTCAACAACCTAATTACAATAGGTGCATAACCTTTACATTATTAGAATATGATCGCAACTCAAAATGCTAACAGTTGGCTGCATGCGTTGTTCTTCTCTAGCACACACTGGTTGTGTAACTTCAACTGTCTGTATCTTTCTCATACTTGCATATCTGATCATGCGCTCATAGACTAAGCATGAATATAGTCTAACCAACTTATCTTCTATAGCACATACCATAATTCGATCTTATGCACATGCGTTGATGCTCTGGGCTATAGGAACTTTGTACACTATCCAGTCTTCAATACTTAACTAATTTATGATCTTCTCATCAAGTGCGGTGACTCCAAACTACTATATGACTTTGTTGCCATAATGAAAACACTATTTTAAGTCATATACATCAATATAGTCAACTTGCCAACACAATTTCTCTTCTCTCAACTTCTCAAACACCATATGAATATGCATCATATGTTCCTCCAATGTCTTATTGAAGATCAAAGTATCATCTAGGTAAACAATGACAAACTTACCCAAAACTTATTTCAAAACCTCATTCATGAGCCGCATGAAAGTTCTCGGTGCATTGGTTAGCCCAAAAGGCATGAATAACCACTCACACAGTCCTTCCTTTATCTTGAAATAAGTTTTCCATTCATATCCTTCTTTGATCCGAATCTGATGATATCCACTCTTCAGATCTATCTTTGAGAAATACACAGCTCCACTCAAACAATCCATAATATCATCCATCCACGGCAATGGAAATATGTACTTGATTGTGATCTTGTTGATAGCTCTAGAATCCGTACACATCCTCCATTCTCCATTCTTCTTTGGTGCTAATACTACTGGTATAACACATGGACTTGAACTCTCATGAATCAAACCCTTCTGCAACAACTCATGTACTTGTCTGTTCAACTCTTCACTTTCTATTGGTGTCATTCTATGTGCTGCCTTATTTGGAAAATTGGCTCTTGGAATTAAATCTATTTGATGACTGATCTTCCTGATTGGTGGTAATCCATCTAGCATATTTTCAGATAAAATATCCCAAAACTCATTCAATAAATTTGCAACTTCTACAGGTACATCTTCTACTTCCTCTTTACCAACTTTTGGAATTAAAGAAAAACACATATGCTCATGCATCATACCCTCTCAAAATTTTCTTCCATCAACAAAACTTATTCTTGTAGTACCACATACCTTTTCTTATGTGTCCTTCAATGGCTTTAGCTTATCTCGCACTCCATCCTTCATCAGGGAATAGGTATTTGCATGACCATCATGTACATCATGCCTATCAAAATACCATAGTCTTCCCAAAAACATATGACATGCATCCATAGGTATGATATCACATAGTACCTCATCACGGTACCCTCCGATCTTGAACTTCACTAGGCACTGTTCATTGACCATGACCTTGTGGTCATCCTACATCTAGGAAATCTGATATGGATGTGGGTATTTCTACCTCTTGAGCTTCAACTTTGTCACCATCTCTTCTGACACCAAATTGTCAGTGCTTCCACTATCAATAATCACATCACAACACTTCTCTTCACACTTGCATCTAGTACAAAACAAGCTCCTCCTTTTCTCAGGTTCATCCTCTCCACTCAACAGGACTCTTCTATTAATCATTTCTCCTATCTTCCCTTCCTTGTTTTTGAGGACATTCAAAGGCCCTATGACCTTCTTCTCCACTATGAAAACATGTTCCACAAAAGCCTCCTCTTCCAAATCTTTGTCCTCTTCCTCTTCCTCTCTGATCTCTATTATCCCTGATCATGGGAATGATTGAAATTGTTACCTCTTTGATTTTGACTGCTACTAGCCTCATCCTTCTTTTTGAATCTTTATTTTGACCTCCATAAGACCATCCACCAGATCTTCTGCCACAACCTCTTCTGCTTTGTCTACTTTCAAATTTCTTGTTCATCTTTCCCTCTAGTTTTAAGGCAAACTGGTATGCCTCTTCAATACTATTCATCTGAACTAGATTCAACTCTTCTTGAATGCTTGGTCTCAACCCATTAAGGTAACAAGAATTTTTTTCCTTATCAACTTAGGCATGGCCTGTTCTGATAAGGATTCGATAGAACTCCTCTATATACTCCTGAACAGATCTTACTACTTTATTCAAACCTTGCATTTTATTCAGTAGATCAAGCTCATAATCAACAGGAATGAACTACCACTTCAATTTATCCACCATCTGATCCCATCTTGTTATTTTATCCTTTCCTCTTCTATTTCACTCCAATTGAATCTCTTGTCACCAAATCTTCACATGACCCTTCGGTCTGGCCTTTGCAAACTTAACCCTATAAGGATCTTCAATGTCTTCATACTCAAAATATTCTTCACATTCATTGAGCCAGTTGATCAATTCCTCTGGGTTAATATTTCATGAAAATGTAGGAACCTCAATCTTAGGTTGTTTCCTAATCTTGGAAATGGCCCAAAAAAGCCTTTCTTCCTCTTGGTTCATAATTTTGCCTTCTGCCTCTTGATCAAAATTTCCTCCTTCAGCTTCATCCTCACTTTTGTCTCTGACATTAAGATTCATTCCTCTGCAAATCTCTTCTTGCAATGCTCACACTTGTCTCTGGAGTGCTTTAACCTTAGGTGTCACACCACCAGCTCTTCTGCCATGTTCGTACTACTCATTGAAACTTTAACCATGGTCCTAGCGCAAACTGCCTTACAGTCAATTATCTATTTACACACTTAGGAACTCCTACTCTGATACCACTTGATGAAGGGTGCTCCCCTTAATACCATAAATGCATAATAGAAACAGAGAAACAACAACAATTTGCAAGAACAAAAAATGGGCTTCTTATTATCTCCACAAATGTGGAATTAAAAATTTCAAAATTATATGCAAAGCCACATGGGCATTTTCCCTTACAATATTTTGTAGGACAAAGCCTTGCATCATTACCCAGATTTACTACCCAGAACTACTCTGAACTACCTAAGACAACACTACAGCCTTCCTTATATAGGCAATTTTTCACCGCCTGGGAAGGTTCCATAATTTTAGCCAACAAGGCCAACCAAACTTAGAATTATTTTATTTGTCAATTTATTACATCAAAGTCAGCTCAAAATAATTTTTGAAACTCAAACATAAATTTTGAAGGAAAATCATTTTCTGCCATTTCAGGTGACCCAACTTCTGAAGACCATAAGTCATCACCCATTGACCTGATTGACTATTATGACCCCATTTTGGAAAGGACACGAAGTGCTCTACAATGCCTAACTTGTACAAGCTCCAATTAGATGAATTTTTGGCCTCATCTAGGGCCTCTAAAGCCTTCAAAACTGAGTTCAAAGTTTATGTACCCTGTTGCCAATACCAAAAATTTCCAATATCTTCAAAACTAGACTTGATCTGGTAATGAAACTTTACTGGCAGACTAATATGACCAAAATGAATCTCCAGGGAAGAAAATAGACCATTTTGAGCTCGAATGGAAAACTTACTAAAAATAGTAAATTTCCATAAATAGTAGCTCTGCACAAGATAGCCCTTATTGAAAACAAACCAGAAATATTTTTGGGTAATGCAAGATTTCTCTTACACCCAAGATGCTCCTGCATCACATAATGAACAATTGGGTCAATGGGTGATGACTTATGGTCTCTAGAAGTTGGGCTACCTGAAATGGAAGAAAAATAAATTTCCTTCAAAATTTCTTTTGAGCCAACTCTAATGTAATAAAATAAAAAATAAAATAATTCTAGGGTTGGTCAGCCTTAAGGGCTAAAATTATTAGAACCTTCTCGAGCGGTATAAAATAGTCTATATAAGGAAGGCCCATAATGTTTTCTAGGGCATTTCTAGGTTGTGATTCAAGGCTTTGTCTGACATAATATTGTAAGGAAAAATGCCCATGTGGCTTTGCATATTGTAATTCTAAAATATGTAATTCCACACTTGTGGAGATAATAAGAAGCCCATTTTATATTCTTGCAAATTGTTGTTGTGTCTCTATTTCTGTTATGTGTTTGTAGTATTAAGGCGAGCACCTTTTATCAAGTGGTATCAGAGTAGGTTTTCCTAAGTGTGTAGACAAATTGTTGAATGTGAGGCATTTTGCACCAAGACTATGGTTTAGAGTTTCAACGATAAGTGCAAAAATGCCTCCATGAAGGGAACATGGTGTAAGAGTTGAATGTGTGTCACCTAAAATTAGAGCCCTCCAAAGATAAGTGCAAGAATTTTAGGAAGAGATTCACATAGGCATGAGTCTTTTCGTAGGAGAGGAAACTGAGGATGAAGTCAAAGAAGAAGGAAATTTTGATTAGGAAGGAGAAGGAAAAATTTTGAACCAAGAGGAAGAAAGGCTTTTTCGAGCCATTTCCAAGACTAGGAAAAGACCTAAGATTGAGGTTCCTACATTTTCAATAAATCTTAACCTAGAGGAGTTGATCGACTGGATCAATGAATTAGAAGAATATTTTGAGCATGAAAATATCAAGGATCCTGATAGGGTCAAGTTTGTGAAGGTCAGACTAAAGGGTCATGAGAAGATCTTGTGGTAGGAGATTAAATTAAAGTGAAATAGACAAGGAAAGGAGAAAATCGCAAGATGGGATCATATGATGGATAAGTTGAAGTGATAATTCATTCATGTTGATTATAAGCTTGATCCACTAAAGAAAATAAAAGGTTTGAAGCAAGCAGAGAGATTTGTTCAGGACAATACAAAAGATTTCTATCAAATCTTCATCAGAAAAAGCCATGCGAAAGATGATAAGGATAAAGTTACCCATTACCTTAATGGGTTGAGGCCAAGCATTTAGGAGGAGTTAAATTTGGTCTGAATAAACAATATTGGAGAGGCATACTAGTTTTTTGTAAAAGTAGAGGAAAATATGAACAAGAAGTTTGAAAGAAGACAAAGTGGAAGAGGTTGTGGCAGAAAATCCAATGGAAGGTCTTATGGAGATAGAAATGAAGATTAGAAAAAGAAGGATGAGGCCAGTAGAAGTAAAACTCAAAGAGGAAACAATTTCAATATTTTCCACGATTAGAATAATAGGGATCAGAGAGGAAGAGGAAGAGGATAAGGACTAGGAAGAGGAGGCTTTCGTGGAACATTTTTTCACTATGGAGAAGAAGGACAAAGGGCATATGAATGTCCACAATGCCAAGGAAGGATAGACAGAAGAATTGAAGGACATGCTAGAGTTGCATATGTGGATGAGGATGCCAAATCATCAAATTTTGAAGATGTTGAAAGAGGATAAGCCCTAATTAACTGAAGAGTCTTGTTGAATGGTGAGAATGAACCTAAGAAAAGGAGGAACTTGTTTTGTACTAGATGCAACTATGAGGATAAATGTTGTGATGTGATTATTGATAGTGTAAGCATTGACAATTTGGTGTCAGAAGAGATGGTCACAAATTTAAAGCTCAAGAGGTAGAAACACCCACACCTATATCAGATTGCATGGGTGCAGGATGACCACAAGGTCATGGTCAATGAATAGTGCCTAGTGAAGTTCAAGATTGGAGGATACCATGATGAGGTAGTATGTGATATCTTACCTATGGATGTATGTCATATGTTGCTGGGTAGGCCATGGCAGTTTGATAGGCATACTATATATGATGATCGTGAAAATACCTATTCGCTAACAAAGGATAGAGTGTGACATAAGCTAAATCCATTGAAGGACATAGAAGAAAAGGTATGTAACAATGTAGAAGAATAATTTTGTTGATGGAAGAAAGTTCTTAGAGGGTATGAGGCATGAGAATATGTGTTTTTCTTTAATTGAAAAAGATGGTAAAGAGGAAGCATAAAATGTACTTGAAGAAGTTGTAGATTTGTTGAATGAGTTTCAATATGTTGTATCTGATAATGTGTCTAATGGATTACCACTTGTAATGAAGATAACTCATCAGATGAACTTGATTCTAAGAACCAATTTTCCAAATAAGATAGCACACAAAATGACACCAACAAAAAGTGAAGAGTTGAATAGATAAGTACAAGAGTTGTTGCAAATAGGGTTGATTTAAGAGAGCATGATTCCATGTGTTGTATTATAAGAATTAGCACCAAAGAAGAATGGAGAATGGAGGATGTGTACAGATTCTAGGGAAATAAACAAGATCACAATCAAGTATATGTTTCCATTTTCGCGGATGGATGATATTATGGACTATTTGAGTGGAGCTATGTATTTCTCAAAGATAGATCTAAAGAGTGGATATAATCAGATTTGGATTAGAGAAGGAGATGAATGGAAGACTGCCTTCAAGAAAAAGGAAGGGTTGTATAAGTGGTTAGTCATGCCTTTTGGGATAACCAATGCAATGAGCACTTTCATGCGACTCATGAATGAGGTTCTAAAAGAATTTCTAGGTAAGTTTGTCATTATTTACCTAGATGATATTTTGATTTTTAGTAAGACATTGGAGGAGCATATAATGAATATTCATAGGGTGTTTGAGAAGTTAAGGGAAGAGAAATTATTGATTAATTTGAAGAAGTGTAGTTTCATGAAGGAGTTAGTGTATCTAGGATTTGTAGTTTTAGTGAAAGGTCTAAAAATGGACACAGAAAAAGTTAAGGCTATCCTTGAATGACCCACTCCAAGGAATGCTATAGAGGTAAGATCTTTTCATGGTTTTCTATATTTTATAGAAAGTTTATCAAGAGTTTTAGAAGTTTTTGTGGACCCTTGACTGAAACAATGAGAGGGGATAGGAAAGAGTTTAAGTGGACTACAGGGGCAGATAAGAGTTTTAAACTGTCGAAATAAAAAGTTACAAAACAATCTATTTTAGCACTTCCATATTTTAATAAGGTGTTTCAAGTACACTGTGATGCTAGTGGTATTGCAATAGGAGCTACTTTGAGCTAAGAAGGTAACTTTTTTCTTATTTCAGTGAGAAGTTAAATGATGCCAAGAGGAAATATTTTGTTTATGATCAAGAATTTTATGCTATAGTTTAGGCATTGAAGAAGTGGAGACACTATTTGCTTCCTAAGGTTTTTTTCATATATTTATCATCAAGCTTTGCAATATTTGAATAGTCAAGGAAAGTTGAATCATAGACATCTGAAATGGGTTGAGTTTTTGCAGAGTTACACATTTTTAATGAAACATAGGAGTGGAAAGTCTAACAAGGTTGCAAATGCTCTTAATAGAAGACAAATTTTGTTGATAGAGATGCAGATTGAGGTGGTTGGGGTCAAAGAACTCAAGATTTTGTATCCAGAGGATCCTGATTTTGGTGAAGCTTGGAAAGCTTGTATAGAACTTGTTACTCTAGATAGAACAAAGTGGTTGGATTTCATCATCCATGATGGTATGCTATTTAGAGGGAGCTAGGTGTATATTCCACAAAGTTCTTTGAGGGAGAATCTCATCAAGGAGAAACATAGTGGAGGATTGGCTGAAAATTTTAGTCGAGATAAAACCCTTTCTTTGGTTAGTGAGAACTATTACTGGTCACCATTGTAGCAAGATGTCAAAAAGTTTTTATAGATTTTCAAAGTTTGTCAAATGGAAAAAGGAGGAAAGAAAAATTCAAGGTTGTATCAGCCATTACCTGTACCATAGAAGCCTTGGGAGGATATCAATATGGACTTTGTTCTTGGTTTACCAAGGACTCAATGGGGACATGATTCAATTTTTGTGGTGGCTAATAGGTTTTTAAAGATGACATATTTCCTTCCCTACAAGAAGACTAATGATGTTCATGTAGCAGAATTGGTTTTCAAAGAAGTGGTGAGACTACATGGTTTTCCAAAGAGCATAGTTTCAGACCAAGACACTAAGTTTGTTGGATATTTTTGGCATACATTATGGAAGAAGTTAAAGACAAATTTTAAGTTCATCTCATCACATCATCCACAAACTGATGGATAGACAAAGGTGGTGAATAGGAGTTTGGGGAATTTGATGAGATGTTTGGTTAGAGATAAGCCAATAGGATGGGATTTGATTTTACCACAGGTGGAATTTGTATAAAATAATTTTTTCAACAAGAGAACTCATAAATTACCATTCTATATTGTATATGGAAGTAGTCCTAGAAATGCATCTGAGTTGAGGAAGATAGATAAAGGAGAGATATGTAGTGTTGAAGCTGAGTATCTTGTAGAAAATTTAAAGAACATCCATGAGGAGGTGAGGAAGCACATTACCAAGATGAATGTGTAGTATAAGGCTAAGGAAGATGAGAAAAGGAGGCATAAGGAATTTTAGGTTGGGGATGAAGTCATGGTTCATTTGTGGAAGGAGAGATTTCTAGTAGGGACATATAAAAAGATGAAAATGAAGAAGTTTGGGCCATGTAAGATACTAAAGAAGCATGCTCTGGGAGATGTCTATGAGGTAGGTATTTAATATTTTAGATCTGATAGAGTATCATGAAGGGGGTGTTGAAGATGGGATCACAAAAGCATAGTGGAGTATTCCAACAACTACTTCAGCTATCAAGGAGATTGAGGATATCATTAAGAGTCATGTTGGAAGAAGCACAAGGAACATGACATATGAAGAATATCTGGTCAAATAGAAAGGATAACCTGCATAAGATTCATCATGTCTAACAAGGGAGGAGGTTAACCATCTTGGTTTTCCTCTATAAACTTGAGTTGTGACAGGGTCACTTTTCAAATTACCTCAGGTGTCTGATATAGGAGCATCTTGGGTGTAAGGGAAATCTTGCATGACCCAAAAATATTTCTGGTTTCTTTTCAATAAGGGCTATCTTGTGTAGAGTTTATATTTTTGGAAATTTACTATTTTTATTAAGTTTTCTTTTGAGCTTAGAATAGTCTATTTTCTTCTCTAGAGGTTCACTTTCGTCATATCAGCCTGGTAGTAAAGTTTCATTACCAGATCAAGTCTAGTTTTGAAGATATTGAAATTTTTTAGTATTGGCAGTAGGGTACAAAAACTTTGAACTCGGTTTTGAAGGCTTTAGAGGCTCCGAATGAGGTCAAATATTTGGCTAAATGGAGCTTTAATGAGTCAGATGTTGTAGAGAACTTCACACCCTTTCCTAAATGGTGTCATAATAGCCAATCGGGTCAACAAGTGATGAATTGTGGTCTTCAGAAGTTGGGCTACCTGAAATGGAAGAAAAATGAATTTTCTTCAAAATTTCTTTTGAGTTTTGAAATTTTTTTAAGATGACTCTAATGTAATAAAATGAAAAATAAAATAATTCTAGGGTTGGTTGGACGTAAGGGCTAAAATTTATAGAACCTTCCTAGGAGGTGGAAAATTGCCTATATAAGGAAGAACCGTAGTTTTGTCTAGGGAAGTTCTAGGTTGTGATTTGAGGCTTCGTCTTATAGAATACTATAAGGAAAAATGCCCATGTGGATTTGCATATTTTAATTCTATAATTTGTAATTCCACACTTGTGGAGATAATAAGAAGCCCATTTTCTATTCTTGCAAATTGTTGTTGTGTCTGAATTTATGTTATGTGTTTTTGGTATTAAGGGGATCACCCTTTATCAATAATGAAAATTGAAAATAAAATACCTCAAAAAATGATGGTCGATAGTCAGAAGCCCAACTTTCAACCCCACCAAAGCTGTGAAAGTGATAGTTTCAGCTAGGTTAAAAACCCCACAAAACTTTTTCTTCCTAACTTTTGATCGAAAGTAAGCAAGTTACTTTTGATTGAAAGTAAGGAAGTAGTTTCGATTGAAAGTAACTTCTGATCGAAAGTATAGAATTTCTATACTTTTAGTTAGAAGTTACTTACTTATGATCGAAAGTATGTGCTACTTGCGATTGAAAGTATGGTGGGTAATTTTCACAGATCGCACTTTTTGGGATGAATTCGTTCCTCCAAAAAATTGTAACCCACTATTGTGGGTTCACCCTGGTAGCTTCAATTACATTTCCAATGTATATATTCCTTTCATTTTCCATTGGTGGATCTTACCTTGTAATCATGCACAATTTTACATTTCCAATATTTTACCAAACAATCTCCTTGAAATCAATAAAATATTTTTTTTCTCAATGTCCAAGTTCAATGTATCTATCATGATTTGTTATGTCATCCTATGTTACTTGGTAACACATTTTGTTCTTTCTTGATAACATGTGCTCTCACCTTAGTAACTACCATGTATTACTCAGTGCCTTCCTTTCTTTTCTTGGTGATTTTCACTCATTTTCCTTTACCAAAATTGTCTCTTTCCTTTACCAACTTCATTGTTTGCTTCACCGACTGAGTCCTATAAATCCTTTCATCGACTGACTTTAACTCTCCAATATGAATTTGACAAAACTAATGAAAAATAAATAAATCTTTAGGAGTATCAAAATCTCTTAGCAAAGTAATCCTAACAAGACTGTAGGTACACTTAACAATGTATCAATCACTCCTAATAGGGCGAATTTCTTAGAAAGTGACACTGTGTAGCCTTAACTAGCAAAATTTTTTAGTTGTAGTGAAGAGTTGTGGGTACTATCCCCACTACAATTTTTTCCTCTAACCAAGGATTTTTGTGAGACCAAAAATTTGTGTGTTATAGGTGTGTGAATCATTTTATGACTTTATTGTTATTTAATTTATGTTTTTTCAATTACAAGCATATCAGTAATACAAAAAAGACTATCGATAAACTCGGAATGAAACTACATGTTTGAGATTAAAAAATTTAATTGATATAAATCTGTTAGTATTGATTCACCCCCTCCTCTTAGTACCTAATATTTCCAATCAACACTACGTCAATTGTTTTTATGTATCTTGCTCATAAGATTGTGAAGGAAAGTGAAAAGTTTGACTTGTGTAGTCTAATAATGGAGAATCTATTTAAGAATTCAAAATGTATTTAGTTGAGCGTTATTATTTCTAATTTGGGTCTCTTCTTATGTTTTCATTATTCTACTTTCTGAATTCATTATCATCAAAAGAGAATGTTAAGTGGAAATATGACATCTTTGTTGGAAAGCAAGTTTACAAATATTTAGAATATATAGAAGATAAAATAAATGCATGCAAAGTTTATTTCTCATCCTTTTAGATGGATCTATGTTGCAATTTGATATTATCTAATGATATGGATGTTAGTCATTTTGATGAGGATTCCTCCTCCATACATAAGGAATTAGAGGTTTTCATTAGTGGATTCCTTCCAAAACCTAAAAGGAGGAAAAATAGTTCAAAAGGAAAAGAAGTCATTGCTAAAATCTCAAAAGAGAAGGAGAATGAAGTGCCTCCATTTGGATCTAACTCTTTCAATCAAAATGAAACTCATTCTATGTTGGATGAGGGTGATCTGAGAATGATTAGTGAATTATGGTATACCTTCTCTCTAGTTACTTGGCCTAGTATTGAAGATGCTTTAGTTGATTATTTTCTCAAAAATGGTATGGTTGTTTCTACTATTTTTGACTCATTACTAGATGATCAAGTAGAAGTTATTGATGAATTATTATTGTAGGAAGGATCTAATGTTGGAAATTTGGCTGAGTAGGATATTATTTTTTTGTCATTATGGCAACATATAATCACCATGATGATCACATAATAGAAGGAATCAAGTTTTGTATGAGTGCAAGTGAAAATTGTCCAAGTACAATAGTGTTCACCATTATAATAAGAGATAGTTTTGGTTAGCGATGTTCACAGAAGTAGGTTTAGTGCATGCACACTTGAACATGGATAATTCTATGTATATCAAAGCCACATGTGAGAGTGCAAGTTTGTACAACATGTACAGAAGAAGATATTAAAGAATTACAGAGATAGTGTTGAAGCCGACCTGAACAGACCAAGAAGACAAGATGAGAATATTAAGCTAAGGGATTATTTTGTTTATCAAAATAATGACTTAACAATATAAAGGATGACATCCTAGATTTTAACCCTTAGGCAACATGAATTAATTTTGTATTTTGGAAGAGTCTATGTTTTGTAAACCAATTGGAAGTTATTAATTGTAATAACTTGTATATATGTAAGAAGCATGTAATGCAAAGTATATATGAATGATGTAATGTTATGTAATGAAAAGTTGTATATTGTAAGAAGGAAAGCAATCAGACTCTATATATGAAAGTGAAGAGCCTAGAAAGATAAATCAAAATAGGAAAGCTATTCGGCAGTAGAAAAAGGTTATGTACTTTACCTTTGTATTCATATATCATTGTATATTGCATGTTTGGGCAGTGAGATCATCTTGCAAACATCTTATTTTGTAATACAAACTCCTAATAGGGTTGAGGCTTCTAACAAGGCCTAAAGTCCTTTAAACAAGACAAAGACACTATATGTATGTAATAGACTCCTAACAGGGTCAATATCCTTAACTAAATACTTTTGATTAGTGGATTATTTGTGGGTATCATCCCCATTGGGGTTTTCCCTTGGCCATGGTTTCCTTGAGAAAAAACATGGTGTTATGAGTTCATTTAGTATATTTCTATGCTTGTTATTTAGTTTTCTTAGTTTAATTTGTTTTGAAAGCTTCAAGTTAATTTGTTATATCCATAATTGGGAAAAAGTAAAATTTTGTGAAATACTGATTCACCCCCCCCCCCCTCTCTCAGTATTTCATATTTCTAACAATTGGTATCAAAGCTTAGTTACTCAGAAAAAAGTTATTCAGAGAAATCCTAACAGCTTGAGTAAGATCTCTATGGATATGGATCAATTGCAGAAGAATCTTGAAGAAGCTCTTAAACATATTGATATTCTTATTGAAGAAAGAGATACTTTGGAAGGGAAATATGATGATGTGAAAAACTACATTGAGAAGCTAAAAGAAAAGATGGAAGATCTGAAATCAAAGAAAGAACCTACAAGTCAAGTCAAGGATTGTGATGGAGTTTCAAATCTGAAGAAAGAAAATGAAATCCTTAAACATGGGTTAAATATTATAGATCTGAAGTTAAGTCTGAAAAATGAAAATAGCAAAGATGAATCAAATCTGAAATCTAAAAATGAAGATCTAAAGTCTAAACTTAATAAAGTGACATCTAAACTTGAGAAATCAAAATTGTAGTATGTTGAACTTGAAAAGTACAATACAATTGTGAAAGGAGAATTGACTCAGTCTAAACAACATCTTGAGAAACTATATTCCAGTAATGAAAATATTGATGAACAAATGTCTTATCAGAAACCATTCTATGATACAATTGGTCTTGGATATAATTCACCTAAGAAGATTGAGGAATGTAAAGAACCAAATCTGAAACCCTCTGAGAGAAAAGATGAAAAGAAATCTGATGAAGCTAACAAATCTGAAGACATACCTAATCCACTTAAAGAAGATGAACCACCTAAAGATATACAAAGAGAATTCAAAGGTAGATATTTTTCATGTAATACTTTTGGATATATGAAGAGAGATTGCACAGGTAAGAAATTCAAACCTATATCTATTTATTGTTATAATTGTCATGGTTTTGGACATAAAGCTATTGATTGTAAGAAACCTAGATCTAATGATAATAATAGTAGTAGAATGTTTAGAGATACTAACCATGCAGATAAGAAACCTATTGGAGACATGAAAAAAAGGAATGGAGTTGTGTGTTATAGATGCAACAAGATTGGACATATTTCTAAAAATTATAGAATACAAATTAGTCAATTAGGACCTAGATATGGAAATAATGGAGTAGTTTGTCAGATATGCAACAACTTTGGTCATACACCAAGATTTTGTAGAATGAACAACATGAGGAACACTAATCCTAGAAACTATACAAGAAGGAATGTGGATACAAAAAACAACCAAAAAGGATTCTATAGTAACTCAGAAGAAGTTAAATTTGTTAAAGCCATAGATCAAGAAAATACACTCAGTATACCAGAAAATCAGACAGGTGAAGTATCTAATAGTAAGTGTGAATCATTTCCTGATTCATCTCAATTCATTTGAAGTAATTATTTCATGAATTATGTATTAGAGTAGAGAATTAGAATAGTGTAGAAGTTAGAGTAGATTGAATTCCATCTTGAGAAGTTAGTATGAGATAGTATATGATGTAATTATGATATGGTTAAAATTGCATGAATTTATATGATTGTATGCAAGTACACAAAAAGAAAAGAAGTTTTGCAGGTAACCAGGAACAACTTTTTGGTATGAAGCGGCAAAGAAATTTAATGTGATTTCAGAATCTTGAAAGATCTAAAGGATAAAATCTTATGATCAGTATTAGTTGATCATTCAAGTGATTATAAGTGATAAGGAGAGTGATTCAATGAAGATTAAGAGCAGTTTGCAGGATTTGGAGAAGGATTTGTTGCCAGATCTATGCAAAGCCCTAAATCGCATTTCTGAGGTATTTTGCTAATTAATCACTATCAAGTAGTTGTGTTTTTATAAGAATCATGGATGCATCACTTGTTCACCATATCAAAGATTCAATCAAACCTAGAATGAAAAGGGAACCATTAGAACCCTTGGAAGAAGACCCTAGTCTAGCATTGTCTTCTGTTCCAGATGGATTTTTGTACTTGGAAGATATAAGAGGTTATTTGAAATGCAAGTTTAAAACCATAGGAGATGGTAGTTTGATTATGGAATACAACAAAATTTATAAATAGGACATGTCATACAAGGAAGGGTTTGAACATCTGAAAGATATTGATATCATTAAGTACACACTACATTACGAATTTCAAGATGATGAATGGACTAAGATAATTTTGAGTAGGATTCACAATGGGAAATTTTGGTTATATGATAGAGTGATAGACATCACCACAGACCTTATTCGGTAACCAGTCTATATAAATCTAGAGTAATTCATTTTAATGAGAAAAATGTGAAGAAAACTGTGTTGGATAACACTAAGTCATCTTACAATGGAAGAGGACTTGTAATCAGCAAGATTATACAGTATGATGTTAGATCTGTATGCAAGATTTTAACCTCAAAGTTTTGTGCAAATTCTAGAGAGGATGATATGGTGGCTGGCATGGCACATGCAGCCTATCTTGTGTGTGTTGAGAAAGTTCAAGTAGACATGTGTGAAATTATGAGAATTCAGTTGACATAAAACCTTGAGAAGATCAAGAAAACTTAGAACTCATGGTTTAGATTCTCATCTTTGATCATATATATATATTTTCATTTGTTGAGGAGATTTCCATATACTATTGGAGAGGATTGGAATGATAACAGGAATACCATGGACATATTCAACAAGGTGTATCTAAGACACCCTATAGACAAAGTGAATGAGAGTACCACTTTGGTAATCAAAAATTTTCAAAATCAAATGAGAAAAAGGTCAAGGATTCCACCAACTATTATGGAGAAATACAAAAATGAGATATGTTTTTTGGTTGACACTAACTTTACTTTTATTGAAGCAGTTGAACCTAGAGTGGAATTTGTAGATCTAGTAGAATATGAAGTTTCTGAAGTTGAAATTGAAGGATACATAAGTAGATTACTTAAGAATAATTTGGATGCCAAGAGTCCTAGATTTGGGACATATGAGGAGAAATTTGACTCCACAAAATCACTGTAGGCACAAAAGACAGCTAAGAAAAGAGTAGACATTACCATTAAGAAAATTCTTGAAGACACTGGCATGACAAAGAATGAATTTGAGATTGTGAAGCAGACTGCAACAGCAATAAGAGATATAGGATAGAAAGAAGTCTTATCAGTTCCACCTCTGACATCTATTGCAGCCCCTACTGAAGGAACTCAGGACCTAGAGGAATAAATTGAAGAAGTATAAGTACAGGAAGTGAGAAAATCCACTAGATCCTCCACCAATCCACTAGCATATAGGGTGTAAGAAATGTCAAGTGGTCCATGTAAGAGATAGAAGACAATATTTACCCCATCATGAAGGAAAACATTAGAAGCTAAAGTAGATGAAGAGGCAGGAAGTAGTAGAAATAAATGGAAGCCTAAGATCGAAAAAGTGAATCCCTTAATTATTAATGAAGGTGATTTCACCAAACTGAACAAATACTATGAGTTATACAACTCTTCTGAGAGAATGAATTTGGAGAATGCATTTGTCATGCATATGATACTAGTAGATAAGAAATTTGATAACATTAAAGGAAAGATTCTTGATGACCTATATGAAAAACTAATAAACAGAAAGAGAAGAGAAATAGAGGAAGATAAAGGTATAAGAGAAATATGTGTAAGGAAATTGTATGAGATAAAAGATGAAGATCACTTAAAATACATCATGAAGAACCTTAGTACCCATATATGAATGAAAAGAAGAACCATACTAATAATGGGAGGTAACTATGGGGAAATCAACAAAGAGACAAAGGAAGCAGTTGTAAAAGTTATAACCTTTGATCCTAGTGAGCACACAAATGTATATGATCAAGAAGCTAAAGCAGAGCATCAGATAGATCCATCCCCAACACCACCACCATCCATTTACATTGAGGATGAGTCTATGAATGTAGAAGGAACAAACATCACTCTAGATAGTGAAAAAAAAATATTTGAAGACATTGTTGATAATTTGGTTGATGAGAAACAAGACATGGTAGTAAATGAGGAAGAATAAATTGAACAAAGGAAGGAAGAAGAGAAAGAGTTAGAAGTAACACAAGAGGAACCACCTGACTAATGTAGTAGTAGCAACAAAGCAGGAAATTCCTAAGGAGTGGACAATAATCGGTCTTTAGCCTAAGGAAGCAGTAGAATCAGTTCAAAAACCATAGATGGAATTAATGTTTGCTAGTCTTGGATAGGAAGTTGATGATGATGATCAAATAGAGTTGATCTCATCTTTGAACAAGATTATTGGAAAGAACAAGAAGGTAAAAATCCTTGAAGGAACATTACTTGAGGTGACTAAGAAGTTACAAAGTATAATATCTAGTCAAATCAGTGAGGAAGATCCACAAGGAAAAGAAAAAGAGGTTGTGAAAGATTTTGATACAGAATTCACTAACCTATCAGATATAGCCACAATGAAAGCCCGAGCAGCCCATGATGCTCAAATATTTCAAAATGTATGTCAGAATATGAGAAATGATATAGACAATTTGGATATATGTATTAAAGAGTTGAGAAGATGTTTGGAAAGAGGAAAAGCATTGTACATTCAGTGTAAAAAAATTGAAAACCATACATCAGAGTTAACAGAGAAGACAAAGATCAAAGAGGTAGAGTTACAAGCTGTAGTGAACCTTTTGGCAAGCCCTAATGTGAAGATCTCAGACATTGAGAGAAACATAAGTAAAATCTATGATAATATGAGACTTATGAATGATGAGAAGGAGAAGAGATTGAAAATATTCACTCTATTAAGAGAGCATGCATCAATTAAGTTGAGTATTCATCAAAATCAATTGGAGGAATGTCTTTCTTCAAAGACATCTTATGGAAAATTTCACTATGCAAACCTAAAGTCATGTGAAATTGCATCTTTTGGCCTTTGTGCACTCCTAAGAATTTTAGATGCAGTAAAGAAGGCATGAGACAAAGAGATAGAGATCCTGAAGATAAATTTTGCAAATTGTGTTGCAAGCCTACCGGCCTTGCAATCCTGAAATCTTAAGGTAAAACAATTTTTTGACATAAGTTTTTGACACCTTTGGCATTGTTGTCAAAGGGGGAGAAGTACTAGTAGAAAATTGTATGTATAGATTGTATATGTTTAGCATGAAGTATACCCCTAGGGGGAGTATAGATATTTAGGAGATATAAGTAGTTGTATATGGCCACAATTTTGTATCTTAAAGTTTTGTTTTTGGGACTTAGCCAATTTTCCCATATGTTGCCACCAATGACAAAGGGGGAGATTGTTGGCAATTTGGCTGAGTAGGATATCAAATTTTTTTCATTATGGAAACATCTAATCACCATGATGATTGCATAATAGAAGGAATCAGTTTTGTATGAGAACAAGTGAAAATTGTTTAAGTACAGCAGTGTTCACCAATCTAATTAGAGATAGTTTTGGTTAGCGACGTTCAAAAAAGTAGGTTTAGTGCATGCGCACTTGAACATGGATAATTCTATGTATATCAAAGCCACATGTGAGAGCACAAGTTTGTATGACATTTACGGAAGAAGATATTAAAGAATCACAGAGAGAGTGTTGAAGCCGACCTGAACAGAGAAAGAAGATAGAATGAGAATATTAACTTAAGGGATTATTTTTTTTTATCAAAATAATGACTTAAAAATATAAGGGACAACATCCTAGATGTTAACCCCTTAGGCAGCATGAATTAATTTTGTATTTTGGAAGAGTTTATGTTTTGTAAGCCGACTGGAAGTTATTAATTGTAATAAATTGTATATATGTAAGAAGCATGTAATACAAAGTATATATGAATGATGTAATGTTGTAATGTTATGTAATGTGAAGTTGTATATTGTAAGAAGGAAAGAAAGAAGACTCTGTTTATGAAAATGAAGAGCCTAGAAAGCTAAATAAGAATAGGAAAGCTATTCGGTAGTAGAAAAAGGTTATGTACTTTACCTTTCTATTTAGATATCATTGTATATTGCATGTTTGGGCAGTGAGATCATCTTGCAAACATCTTATTTTGTAATACCAACTCCTATTAGGGTTGAGGCTTCTAACAAGGCCTAAAGTCCTTTAACCAGGACAAAGACACTATATGTATGTAATAGACACCTAACATGGTCAACATCCTTAACCGAATAGTTTTGATTAGTGGATCAGTTGTGGGTATCCTCCCACCAGGGTTTTCCCTTGGCCAAGGTTTCCTCAAGAAAAAACATGGTGTTATGAGTTCATTTAGTATATTTTTATGCTTGTTATTTAGTTTTCTTAGTTTAATTTGTTTTGCAAGCTTCAAGTTAATTTGTTATATCTATAATTGGGCAAAAGTAAAAGTTTGTGAAATACTGATTCACCCCCCCTCTCAGTATTTCCTATTTCTAACATCTAAAGGACATAAGATCAAAGCTATGAGTGAGAGAACATGTGTTAATGAAAAACAAAAGTTGTCCAAACACATTGGTGAGACAAAAGAATGAATTGAGGAGATTTTTGACATCTACAAGTTTGTCTTTGGTGGCCTTTTGTTGTTGATAGTTTTAGAAGAAAAATTAAAGCTATTGAATTTTTTGAGAAACCATTTTGTAACCAATTGTTTTTGTATTGGTTGTGATATTCGGGCACTAGTGAGTCTACATGCAGTGAGAAACTTGGCAGTGAGCCACGCTTTGTAAAAAGAACCTTAACCATTGTCACCTTAACTAGTTTTTCATAATTGAAAATTATCATTCTTTGTTTTTTTTCCCATCTTGGATTTTCCACGTAAAATTTTATGTTCATTAAGTATAGTGTTCTTATATGCTTTCATGTTTATATCTATTTTATTTAACTAGTTCATTTAACATTTCTCCAAAACAATTAAAGATTAAGAAACAAAAAGGATAATTGATTCACCTCTCACCCCCATCCTCCTCTTAGCTATCCATATTGTTCAATAGGAACATGTGCAAGGTAATAGGTAAAATGTAAAATCTTTATTTTTAACTTATTTCTTGTAGATTCATTGGTTTTCTTGATCAAAGTAGAATTTTCAAATTATTTTGTGGTATACTTAATTAAATCTTCTTAGTCAAATTTCAAGTACACAATTATGTTTTAAAATATATTTTCATTCATTTGAATTCTATAAAGGTTTGTATTTTTAGATGGCTTCATTTCTAGAGGTTGATTTAGATAAATTTTCTCATCCTATGACCCTATCCTTATCTAAATTTGTAGCTCATCAATGTGCTATTATTGTTATACCTTTTACCTCTATGTTTACATTTATTGATTATGTACTTGTATATAAATTAATGCATATGGGTAAGTACAAGAAGTTGACTCTACTTCTTGGGGAACTTTTTGCTAATGAAACCTGCTTTTGGTGGAAAATGTTTTCTATGAAATCTTCTCACAAAATTAAAACCCATTATATATATATATATATATATATATATATATATATATATATATATATATATATATATATATATATATATATATATATATATATATATATATATATATATATATATATATATATATATATATATATATATATATATATATATATATATATATATATATATATATATATATATATATATATATATATTTA
This sequence comes from Chamaecyparis obtusa, assembly GCA_027943335.1. Taxonomy (NCBI): domain Eukaryota; kingdom Viridiplantae; phylum Streptophyta; class Pinopsida; order Cupressales; family Cupressaceae; genus Chamaecyparis; species Chamaecyparis obtusa. The sequence continues at coordinate 334,119 of BSBK01007591.1, read as the reverse complement.
TTTATTTATTTATTTATTTATATTTATATATATATATATGTAAAATATTAAATTTTAGTTTAGTTGGAATAATTTTTCTATTTTTTAAATAATGCCTAATAAAATAGGTAAATAAGCATGAAATAATAGGTTTTTCGTATTTTTATAATGACTTTAATTTTTTCACATTTTTTGAAAAAAAGATTATATGACATCAAACTATAGACAATTCTTTTCACTTTAAAAAAAGAAAGTTTTAAAAATTACGAGTTTCGATCAACTTATGTTTGTCGTACACAAGGGGTTTTTAAAATAGAAATCACACCCAATAAAAAAATAGTAGAAAAAAATTAATTAAAAAAATATGCTCATCAATCTTATGTGTCTTAAAAATCATCTCCCAAAAGGAGTCCAAAAAACACTTTCATTTAGGTCAAATAAAGGTTGTCATACATAGGCATGGAAGGTCTTGAGAAAGTGACTTTTAAACATTGGTTTTTGGAACCACCTAGTGAAAATCAATTTTTATTATCTGGGTATTAATATAAATTACATATTTAGAAACTATACTTTCAATACTTCATTTATTATTACTAACATTTTTTGATGTAGGAGCATCTCGGGTCCTTGGCAATCATGTGTCACCAAAAATATGTTTGGTTTGTTTCTATGTTGCTCGATTCCTTCTTTGACCGAGTTGGTTTAGTGTTGCTCAGTTTCCTTTGTGTACCAGTGTTGGTCGGTTATCTCTCTAGTGCTCTATAAATTCCCTGGCACTCAGTGATGCTTGTTTGGTGCTTGGTTATCCTTTCTTACCAAGTTGTTTCTTTTGAGTTCCTGTTGAGGCCGACTCTTGTAGTTAATTTTTGTCGCATATTTAATGGTGGCATCTATCATTGGGAAGTGTGTAGACCTAGATCTGGTTGTTCCTTCTGTGATTGGTGAATTTGAAGGCCAACTTGTTCCATAGCCTCTTGTATAAATGTAGTCATTTGGTTAGAGTTTAAAGGGAGTTTTAGAAGAAGATTTGATAGAAGATAAAAGCTATTTGTTATTAGATCCTCTCATGTTGGAGGACTTTTGTACTTGATTGTAATATCTGACTTGAACTGGGAAGGCCTTACAACCCAACATGTATGTTTTAATTGAAGTAAATATATGAATGTGATATGTGTCTCTCTCTCACTTGTGTGTTTGTTGCTTCCGCATGTGATCTCTACAAGGTGGATTTGGTTAGGGTGTGCCTTTCACCCCTCTCCCCATCCTCCCTTGCATCAGGTGGTATCAGAGCAAGGTCGATATGTAGATCTAGGTTTGTGAATCAAGGTCTAAGGGTTCCTTCTTGAAAACCTAATTGATATTTGTTGTGGGGTAGCAGATTGCGATCTGACCTTCCATTATAGAGGGTTTCAAGATGGTTTGTGGGAGACAAGAAGTGGATCCAAGATTGGCAGACATGTTGAGACAACTTGCTGCTAGGTTAGAAGTTGTTGAAACAACCCAATGTAGAGGAAGACATCTTGAAGATGTTAGTGAAGATGAAATTGAGGAAGGACAAGGTGAAGTTGAATTTGTATCAATGATGGACTAGGGTGAGGAAATATTGTTGAAGGCCTTGACAAATCTGAAGTCAACACAACATTTTAATCCCCCTGAGTACAATGGAAAGATGGATTCTGATGAATTGGTGGACTGGATCACAGAGATGGAAAAGTACTTTGAATATGAAAATGTTCTTGAGGAAAAGAAGGTGAAAATTGTAGGCACAAAGTTGAAAGATCATGCATCCCTATGGTGGGAGCATCTGCAATTGGATCAGAAGAGGAAAGGCAAAGACAAAATTAAGGTATGGAATAAGATGGTAAATAAATTGAAAGGAAAGTTCTTACCATGTGATTATCAGATTAACCTAGCTAGGCGAATGCAAAGCTTGAGGTAGAAAGATAGCTCAATAAATGAATATACTATGGAATTCTATAGATTAGATATAAGAGCTAGACATGATGAAGATGAAGTGGAAAGAATTGCTAGATACCTGAATGGTTTGAAAAGTTCCATCCATGAAGAGATCAATTTGGTTAAAATGGAAAGTATTGAAGAAGCCTATCAGTTTTCCTTAAAATCCAAGAAGAAATTAAACAAAAGACATGAGCAAAGACAAAGAGATAGAGGTGGTAGATTCCTTAGAGGAAGAGGTAGATCTTATGGTGAAAACACTAGATCTGAACTAGAAAAGAAAAATGTAGACAAAGGCAAGACCGAGTGGAAAGGTGAAAGTTCATCTAGAGGAAGAGGCAGTAAACACTAAGGTGGTTATTGCAAAGGTGGATTCTAAGGAACTTGTTACAATTGTGGAGAATAAGGATATAGATCATTTGAGTGTACACATGCAAATAAGAAGGTCAGTAGCAGTAGAAATTCCTTGGTGCAAGAAGATTCACTGAATGAACATGAGAAGGAAAGTAACTTGATGGTAAGAAGAGCACTTTGGAGTGAAGGTAAAAAGGAAGATCCGGGGTCCTACCCTGACCCATCCTAGCTCGACTGTTGTTTTGACTTTGGCTTACCTTGTTGATACATTGATTAGAGACATTTGACCTATTTTGGATTATGAATTGCTATCATTAGACCTTATGAGATGATTGTTATAGATTTATATGATGATGATGTTAGTCATACTCTTCATATGCTTGTATTTTTTTCATGCTTACCGTATGATATATGAATTTTGTGTTCTACATTTGTTACGTTATCTTATAGAATAGTAAATGTTGATAGTGTAATGGTTCAATTATTAACTTAGGGTTACATGCTTATGTAAAAATTGAATTGATATTTCGATGCTTAAAGAATTAGGGTATAATGTGGATTATGTTATGATTAATGAAATGTAGTTCTTTTATACATATAGAGTTTAGATGTTATTATTTCATTTTCGATGTGATTATTTATGCAAAGAGTTTATGAGGTACTGACATCGGAATCGAGTGTGCAGGAATATGGTCATGGTTGTAAATTTTGGGAAACAAGAATGGATCTAAGTGCAATCAGTTTCAAACCAAGGTCAACTCTAAGAAGAGAATGAACTCATTGTAACATGATTTTATTTGTAAACATGATGCATGTGTGTATGTGGTTGACAATGTTTGTAAATGTATGTTTGTAAGTAAATTTCATTTTTGTGAAAATATAAATGTAATTTGTCCACTAAGCATGCCAAATGTGTTTTGTGATGTGTGCTTATGTGAGGTGTCACTTGACACCATGGTGATGATGTGGCATGCTTGAGTGGAATATGGACCCCACCCTCTCCTTAGTTGGTCTTGAGTATTCCTAAGCTAGGTAGGTGGTTTAAGGAACCAAGATTTATGTAACCAATACTCCATTTTCGGATGCAAGTTTAACTGGGTTTTTTGAGGGGTTCTATGGAGTCCCAAGGTGTGGTTTAGGTTGGATTTTGGTGCCCCAAGGCTAGTACATGGGTTAGGGGGCTTATTTATTCTATTTCCACTTCCCTAGGCCACCTTTTTGTCTCTCCAAATGGGTCATTTTTGATATAAACGAAAATGGAAATGTTCTCTAGGTTGCTTCACTTTTCCATGTGTTGAATTTCATCCCATTACTATAGCAAGGGCAAGTGTCATTTTGTCTTGGATCTAGAAACCTAATTTGTTTTGGGAAGGGAGATGAGAGAGGAATGTTTGAATGTCTTTAGGGGAGAGAGACTTAGGAAAGCACACACTTGTTCATTTCGTACATGCTAGAATTGGAGAGAGTGAGGGGAGGACTAGAGAGGTTTTGGACTAGTAGATTTGAGAAGGAAAGAAAGCTTGGAGTCAAGAGGAGCTCATCTTCAACCTTTCAATTTTGCCTTGGCTTAGGAGAAGGTTGGTGGTTCCTATCATGTAAATATTTTGTATATGCTTTGAAAGAAATGTACTTGTGTGAAATTTGTAGATTGTGGTACCTTGTGTTGAATCTTATATTGTTGGTTTCATTGTGTGATTTTGTTTTCAATCTTGTTGCATTCTTGTTTTGTTTCATGTTTTGGGTGTGCAAGTTTACTCCTCATCCTTGGGAGGATTTGAGGAGGACTTGGGGTGAAGGGCCTAGTTGGGATTTATTTATGTATGAGAACATGGTTGTATGGGCACCATGAGAGCCTTCTTATGTTTGTTTGGGGGCCATAAGGGAATTGTTGATGCTCATGGATTTGAGTTGTTTGGTTGGAAGGGCCTTGTGAAGGCTTGTAATATATGTTGAAATATTGTTTTGTTATAAGATAGGTGTCTTCATAAGAGAAGATTCAACCTTCACCCATCTATGGATTCAATCTTTAGAGTCCTTTGTGCAAGCTTGGGAAGGGAGTAAATTGTGAAAGTCTTTGTACCAAAATTGTGCTTGAATGTTTATGCTTTGTGTTGTTTGTGTGTAACCCATCCTATTCTTGTTTCCCCTAGCTCAGGGGTGGTCATGTAATGGCCTAGGCTGGGAGGTGAGCCTCCATGGCCATGTGAAGAAAGTCTTGTGTTTGCAAGTTTGGTTTCTTGGTTTGAAGGAGAAGTCCAAGTTTGAAGTTCAAGTTTAAGTTGAGAAATTTTTAAAGACTATTCTTAGGTGAACAGCTTGAGAGATCTTGCTCTATACATTTTGGTTTTCTATAACAAAGAAATTGTAATATTATAAGAGCTAGAATTTAGACCGGTTATTCTAGTAGTTTTTTTGAATTAAGACAATTTATTTTCTCTCTTTATAGTTCTAGAATCTATAACTATAAATTGAGTTTTAAAATCAGTTCTCTGCATAAATGTTATTTGGATTAGACATGGACTGGAAATGTCAAATTAATTTTGTTTGCTCAGAAAAGGTTGAATTTCCTGCAACTAAAAATTAGTTATTAAATCAATTTTTCCAGCATGTTTGTAATATAAAATAATTATGTACAGAAAGGTTAAATTAGTTCTTTTATTTAGTTCTTTAAAAGATTAAAATTACATGTATCCCTGTTGAGCATTTTAATGCTGTTGAAAGATTTTTACTATTATTTCTATGATTCAGATTTTTGCATTAGTAAATGTTTTAAGTCTAGTAGTAATCTAGCAGGTAGTTAGTAAATTGAAGCCATAAGGATTATACATTTGAAGTTGATAATAAGATTTAATAAAAAATTTGTTGTTATGTTTATGTCCATTTATTTTGGGCATTATTATAATGGACATTAGAATATGTTAAGAGTTTAAGTAGCTGTGTAATGCCCAGTGGATTTTGGGCATTACAGATCTGATCAGGAAAAGTTTGTTCAAGACCAGATGTAGAGTTTCTGACAAAGTATGGAAAGTTATCATTGACAGTGGTAGCTCAGAGAATTTGGCATCTGAGGAAATGATTACAAAGTTATAGTTGGAAAGATTGAAGCATCTGAAGCCCTATCAAATTTCATGGATCAAGGATGAGCACACACTCTAGGTAAGTGAACAATTTTATGTGAATTTGAAAATTGGAAATTACTATGATAAGGTGTTATGTGATATCATGCCTATGGATTGTTGTCATATTTTGATGGGTAGACCTTGGCAATATGATAGACATGCTATATATGATGGGAGATTACATAAATATACTATTTGGGCTGATGGAAGAATATAGATCTTGTTACCTTTGATTGAAGCACCTGTTAGTAATGTTTGTACATCTATGAAATTTTATCTGATGGAAGGAAGAAAGTTTGTTAAGGATTTGAAGAAGAATGATGTATGTTTTTCTATGATTCCTAAAAAACTGAGTAAGAATACCGAGGATAATATCCCTAAGGAGATTGATAAGATACTCATTGAGTATAAGGAGATCATTTCTAGTAATGTACCTGATGGTTTTCCATGGAAGAGAAGTATTGATCATTGCATGGATCTAATCCCTGGAGCTAGTTTACCGAATAAGGCACCACATCGGTTGACACCAACCAAGAATTAGGAATTAAACTGACAAATTGAAGAGTTGTTGTAGAAAGGTTTGATCAAAGAAAGTTTGAGTCCTTGTGCAGTACCTATTGTATTGGCACCTAAGAAGAATGGAGAATGGCTAATGTGTATTGATTCCAGAGAAATCAACAAGATAATAGTGAAATATAGGTTTCCTATACCGAGAATGGATGACATAATGGATAGTTTGACTGGAGCAAGATACTTACCAAAATTGATTTGAAAAGTGGGTATCATCAGATCAGAATCAAAGAAGGTGATGAATGGAAAACTACTTTTAAGACAAGAGAAGGTTTGTATGAGTGGTTGGTTATGCCTTTTGGTTTAACTAATGCACCGAGTACTTTTATGAGGTTGATGAATGAAGTTTTGAAGAAATTATTGGGTAATTTTTTTATTGTATACCTAGATGATATTATGATATTTAGTAAGACCAAAGAAGAACATTTGTTGCATGTTAGAAAAGTTTTGTAGAGGTTGAAAGAAGAAAAGTTGTTGATAAATCTAAAAAAGTGTTCATTCATGAAAGAGGAGATTGTGTATTTGGGATTTTTTATTTCAACTGATGGTTTGAAGACAGATCATGAAAAGGTTGAACCTATTTTGAATTGGCCTACACCTAAAAATGCTAGTGAGGTAAGATCATTTCATGGATTGGCAAGTTTTTACCGAAAGTTCATTAGGAATTTTAGTTCAATTTGTAATGCTATGACTGAGACTATGAGAGGAGATAAAAGAAAATTCAAGTGGACACATGGAGCTGAAAAAAGTTTTGAGACTCTGAAGCAGAAGGTTGTTGAATTTCCTATGTTAGAATTTCCTAATTTCAATAAGGTATTTCAAGTAGAATGTGATGCAAGTGGAAGTGCAATAGGAGCTGTGTTGAGTGAAGAAGGTAAACTTATTGCTTTCTTTAGTGAAAAGTTGAATGATGCAATAAGAAAATATTCTTTGTATGATCAAGAGTTCTATGCTATTCTTCAAGCCTTGAAGAAATGGAGACATTATTTGATATCAAGTGAGTTTGTGTTGTACACCAATCATAAGGCTTTACAGTATTTAGGTAGTCAAAATAAGTTGAATCAAAGACATATGAAATGGGTTGAGTATTTGTAGAGTTATATATTTGTGATCAAGCATAAGAGTGGAGTCACCAATCGAGTTTCTAATAGATTGAGTAGAAGAAGATCTTTGATGACCGAGATGAGAATTGAAGTTCTTGGCTTTGATGAGATGAGATATTTGTATGAGATTGATCCTGATTTTTATGAGCCATGGAGAAAGTGTAGAGCACCTATTCAAGATCAACCAAGTAAAAAATGGGAAGAATATTTGATTCAGGAAGGTATGTTATTTAAAGGTATTCAGTTGTGTATATCGAGAGGAGAAATGAGAACTAATTTGATAAAGGAGAAACATAGTAGTTGTTTAGCTAGACATTTTGGCATTGATAAGACATTGAGTTTTCTTAAGGAGAAATACTTTTGGCCACAGTTGTATAAGGATGTTAAGAAATTTGTGAGAAGTTGTGGAATTTGTCAAGTTGCAAAAGGAGTGAGTCAGAATACTAGATTGTATACACCGATTTATGTTCCTGAGAAACCTTGGGTTGATATCAGTATGAATTTTGTTCTTGGCTTACTGAAGACAGTAAGAGGTAATGATTCTATATTTGTTGTTGTGGATAGATTTTCTAAGATGGAACATTTTATACCTTGTAGAAAGACATCAGATGTAGTGCATGTAGCAGATCTTTTCTTTAAGAAAATTGTCAGATTGCATGGATTATCAAGGAGTATTATCTCTGACTGAGACAGTAAATTTGTTAGATACTTTTGGAAAACTCTTTGGAAAAATTTTGGCACCAAGTTGAAATATAGTTCTACATTTCACCCACAAACCAATGGACAGACAAAAGTTGTGAATAGAAGTTTGGGTAATCTCTTGAGATGTTTAGTTGGAGACACACCGAGTAATTGGGATTTTGTATTGGCACAAGCAGAGTTTGCATATAATAATTTAGTGAATAGGAGTACTGGAAAGTAACCTTTTGATATTGTAAATGGCATACAACTGAGAGGTATATCAGATTTGAGGGACATTGTTGATGAAAGAAAGAGAAGTGCTGAAGGAGTAAAATTTGTTGAGTACATGAAGACATTGCATGAAGATGTGAAAAGTAAGTTGGAGAAAAGTAATAAAAAATACAAAGATAGAGCTGATAGATCAAGAAGACATAAGACTTTTGCAATTGGTGATGAAGTGATGGTTCATTTGAAGAAAAGAAAATTTCCTGTTGGAACATATGGGAAGCTGAAAATGAAGAAGTTTGGCCCTTGTAAGATTTTGAAGATATTTGATAGTGGAAATGCATATGAGATTGAGTTGACTGATGACATGGATATATCACCTATTTTCAACATTGTTGATTTGTATGAGTATCATGAATCAGATGAAGAAATGACAGTACCAAATGATTATCCTAAGAAGCAGGTAGAAGAATTTGAGCAAATTTTGGAACAAATAATTGGCAGAAGTACAAGAGGAAAATAGTATATGGAATATCTAGTAAAGTGGAAGAATAGACCGATTGAAGATAGTTCATGGATTTCTCAATCTAAGTTGGATTCAGCTCAGGTTGTACCTGTTGCATGATTTAGAGAATCATTTCAAAATAACCCCAGGTGTCTGATGCAGGAGCATCTTGAGTCCTTGGCAATCCTATGTCACCAAAATATGTTTGGTTTGTTTTCATGTTTCTCAGTTCCTTCTTTGACTGAGTTGGTTCGATGTTTCTCAATTTCCTTTATTTACTAGTGTTGGTCGGTTATCTCTCTAGTGCTTGGTAAATTCCCTGGTGCTCGGTGATGCTTCTCTAGCACTCGGTTATCCTTGCTTACTGAGTTGTTTCTTTTGAGTTCCTATTGAGGCTAACTCTTGCAATTAATTTTGGTCATAGATTTAATGTTGGAATCTATCATTGGGAAGCATGTGGACCTAGATCTGGTCGTTCCTTTTGTGATTGGTGGATCTGAAGGCAGACTTGTTTGGTAGCCTCTTGTATAAATGTAGTCATTTGGTTAGAGTTTAAAGGAAGCTTTAGAAGAAGATTTGATAGAATATAGAAGCTAGGAGATCAAGGATTGTTATTAGATCCTGGCATGTTGGAGGACTTCTATACTTGATTGTAATATCTAGCCTAAACTAGGAAGGCCTTACAACTCGACATGTATGTTTCAATTGAAGTAAATATATGAATGTGATATGCCTTCTCTCTCTCACTTGTGTGTTTGTTTCTTTCATGTGTGATCTTTGCAAGGTGGATCTGGTTAGGGTGTGCCTTTGGCCCCTCTCCCCATCCTCCCTTGCATCATTTTTAAAGATTCAATCTTTAAGTGATTCAAATTTTTAGGTCAATTGGGATGAGTTTTAAAAAATAGGGAAAATAGTTCCAATTTTTAGCCAAAAAGTTTACTCAACTTCTTGTTGGCACCCATACATGCATATATTTGATATATCATTTCCTTGTTCTTACATAATTTAAATATTTGTAAAAAAAAATTATTTTCTTTCAGCATTAGGGTGAAATTTTGGGGCATGCTAATTCTTTGGTAAATGTTTTTACACACATACACCTTAATATCTTATTAATTGTTGGTCAACAATGTTTATCCACTACAATTATTTCATGATTGCTAAGCTTTATACAATTATACTATTTTCATACATTTAATTCTTTTCCTCCAATCCATCAACTCTTGTCAAGATTCCAACCAATTAAAGGGGAAATATATTATCATCGACATTACCCTAATGATTATGATTGAAATAAAAAGCTTCATGTTGTATACAACTTCATGATCTTTTACAAACTTCATGATCCTTTCTTTAGGCCATATACAACTTATGCTATTTTGGGCTTCTTATCATGCTTGGAAAATATTCATTTTCCTATTTTCTTTTATTTTTTCTATGTTGAAATTTCAAGTAATTATTTTCTTATCCCTATTTTAAATGAATGTCAATTGAAACTCATTAGAACCTTTTATGTGCTTGCAAGTACCTAGATAGAGTATTAATTGTGAGTGAATATAAATGCTCTACATAATTTTAGAGTTGAATTTTTTTATGTTGATTGTTTCTTTTACTTTGATATGCATCTTCATATCACTTCAAAGGCAAGTCAAATAGGGGATAAAATGCAATGATGAAATTCACACCCAACACTTCTACCCTTCATTTTGGACTTTGACATTTTTATCCAAGGTACAATACCTAACATATAAGTAAACTTATATGTAATACTTGAAAAGTTGCTTTAATTGCAACCAAACTTGACACCCCACCCCTCAAGGGTCAAAACTTAGTTTTTGTTCTATTATTTTTCTTATCTAAGTCAAATCTACTAGTGTAGAAATGTTCTCTAAATTTTTAGAATTTAAATTAACCTACTAACTTGAGTGAAATATATTCTAACTTATGTGTTATAACATTCTACAAAAGCACAAACCCTAATTTTTTTAATGATTTAGAACATCAATGGATTTTAGCACATAAGGTTCACTATGCATTGCACCATTCTTATAACTAATGAGTTTTGAAAATGGTCTTTTTAGTTGTTTTGAATTGAACTTTATCAATCTTTGTGTACTTGAAACTATACCTTTGGATAAATTATTATACCCTTACGTATGATATATGTGATCAATGATAAATATTATGTTATCTAATATTTATGGTTATTTATTATGGCATAATGTTATGAATAAGAATAATTTGTATGAAAACCTGCATGATGAAACTAACTCGCAGAAGCCAAGAGGTTTCTTTGTTGCTACTATATGGAGAATGTCAAAGGTGCTAATTGACATGGTTAATAATAGTCGTGTTAACTTTTTCTTGAAAATCCTAATGCACAAGGTAGCTAAAGAAATTGTAGAACTACCAGTATGGCCTGTTTTGCATATATTGGTCCATGTGTAATCTCAAATTGTTGCATGATTAGAGTGAGTTTTAGCATGAATCTAACACTTTTGTTAGTTATAAATTTGTCAATTCCTAGATTAATTGAAAAATAAGTTACCCTCATATTAAGAGTGACATATGTTTTAGTAGAACTTAAATGTAATCATGACCACTCTCTTGGACTATCTATAAAGGCTAGTTTTGTTAGAGATTTGAGATCAAAAATATGCTTATGATAGATTCTCCCTAGATTAAAGTAGTAGTTAGAAGTTATTTTTTATCATGAAATATTATTATCAATTGCGTAAAGGTAAATGACTAGATGATAAGTTGAGTTGAAACATGGTTTGTCTAAGATTATGTCTCCTCGAGAAAGGGCCACTTGAAGTGAAATAATTCTCCTTGTAGATTAACTAGAATAATTTCAATTTTTTTAGAGTGGTGGTTATTTTAGTGTTCAACAACTTCCTAGAATAGTAGTTGACCTATAGAATGTTTTAAATATTTTTATGCTTTAAATGTTACATTATGTTTATAAGATAAGTGTTTGGTTCACGTAGTTACTAGGAAGAAGAAATGATTTATTTTTAAAGTCAGACAGTCTTCCAATGACCACTACTACGCTAACTTGTCAATTCTTGAAACTAATACTATATAGACAAAAACCCTCTTTCAACATTGTCTCTACTTTAATAAATGTTATTTCTAGACTAGGATTCTTCATTGAATTAATTGATGAACTTAGGAACTCCTTTGATATACATATAGTGTGAACTGTTGGAGATTTTCCAGTAGGCCGGTACTAACTGTATGCTTGTCATTGATGACAACATATGGAAAGTAGCATGCGTGGAAGTCTTATGTAGTAAGCTTTTAGTATATGTAGCATTGACATGATATCATCATGATATCATGGGCGTAGAGGTTAACTGTTAGCACAGACAGTTATATAGCAGCTTGTGTTAGCAGTGTTCCTCACATAGTAATAGGCAGTGTTCTGTGTATTATTGTTTGTACAATTATCATGGAGCCTTGCACACTTGGATATATGTCAAAGACATGTTAGTGATGTTTCATTCATGGATGCATAGTCTAATATTTAGTAAAAGTGAAGATATGCAGTCGCCATTTTCCAGCTGTAGTTTCATGTGTTTGTTTAGAAGAGCTGACAGAGATTTCATTGGTTCTAGAGTTGCACCTATCTTTTTGGTATGTGCACTTGGAGTTAAGATTAGAGAAGAGTTATTGATGTTTGGTTAAGAGTGCATGAAGTAATTCAGCTTGAGGAGAAAGATCCAGCTGTTTTGGTAGAGTTGATAGTGTGTAGCATGCATCTACAATTATCTTATTAGACAGGTCCCAGAATGTGTTGCGGCTTAGTAGAGCTGACTGAATTATTATTGGAGTGTGTTATTATTTCTATAATATGATTTCAAGGTGGTTCTAATAGGCTGACTTGATTATATCATTTAGAGGAAAGGTATTTATAGGCAGTCATTTGTGATTTCTTGAGTGTGGTTCATGATTTGATTAAGCAAAGTAGAGAAGAGTGTGCAAAGTGTTGAACCATTAGAGGAAGGTCTATGTGACCAAGTAAAGTGTTAGTTCTATTCATTGGAATTGATCTAGATAGAAGGTCTAAGCACAATTCACAAAGATCTAGATATAGTGTGTATCTGTTATTCAGAAGGTTGTAGCCTTTGCCCCTCTGAGCAGTGAGCTCTTAGACAGTGCATCCTCTCCCCTAACAAGGACTATTGTAAAAGACTCCTAATAGGGTCTGACCCTTGACTAGGTCAACTATACTTAAAGCATTGTAAAGAAACTCCTAATAGGGTTAAGGATCTTCTAACAAGTATCATTATACACTAGTACAGAATATCAGTGGGTGTCAATTCCCACTGGGTTTTTTACCTATTTGGGTTTCCCCATAACCAAAATATTGGTGTTGTGTTCATTTGTTCTTTTTTTGTGTTTATGCTTTATGTTTAAGTATACTTAATTGGATAAAGAATTGAAACTTGTAGATAACTAATTCACCCCCCCCCCCCCCCCTCTCAGTTATCTCTTGGGACTATTCCTAACAATTGGTATCAGAGCCAAGTGCCTCAGAGAGAAAGTTTAATAGCTTGAGGTTGATCAGATGACATACTTTAGAAAATAAATTCCTAAGTTTGATGGAGAGAATTATCTTGATTGGAAGAACAAGATGGTGACCCATTTGCAGTGCATTGCTTTTGAAGTTTTTGATGTAACTATCAAAGAAGCCAAGATTCCTACCTTAGAAAACCTTGCAAAGGATGATGCTACTAAAAGGAAAAAGGAATTGTTTCATTAGAATGCTATAGCTAAAGAAGCCCTTATTAGCGCCCTATCCGATAATGAATTTTCAGAGATAAAGAAGGTGGATACCGCCCGCAAAATATGGAAGTACCTAGAAGACATATTTGAAGGAGACAAACAAGTAAAGGATGCATGAAGAAAGACATGGAAGAGAAGATTCAATGCATTAGAGATGCCACCTAAAGAAAATATGCTTACAATCAAAGGATAAATGAAGCAGTTGCTGGAATCAGGAACAATGGTGGAGAGATTTCAGAAGAGGACATTATGGACAAGTTAATGACCACTCTCACTTCAGAATATGAAAGCAAGATCAACATCCTTGATGAGACCATGTAGCTCACATCAAGTTTCAAGAGAGAGACCTTGATCAGCAAAATCTCAGCTTTTGAGATTTCAAGACTGAAGACAGAACCAAAAAGTGAGACAACCTTCAAAGAAACAATCCATGGTAAGAAATCTATAAACACTTCTAGTAATTTTGATGATGATGATGAAGAGAAAACACTAGATGATTTCATTGCTATGATTGACAAAAGAGAAAAGAAAGGAAAAGGAAAATATGAAGGTCAATTACCATTTAAGTGCTTTTCATGTAATAAGATCAGTCACTTTGCATCTAAATGTCCTACTAGAGCTAGAAAGTTTAAAAAGGATTACAAGCCTAAGTACTCTAAGGAATGCTACTATGCTGGAGATGGAGTTTCAGATGATGACTTAGGTGAAGAAGAAATTGGATTCATTTCTATTATAGACAAAATGAATAATAAGACAATTCTTAAAGATGAGAAAGAGGAACAAGAGCTAGCATTGATTTCCCAAGATGACATAAGGGACAGATTGGATTATAGATAGTGGTTGTTCACATCACATGACAGGTGATAAAGGTAGGTTTGTACATCTGGACAAATAAAATGGTGGCATGGTTAGATTTGGAGACAACACTCCTAAACCCATAGTTGGTAGAGGAGCCATCACCTTGGATGGAAAGAATAATACTGATGATGTTCTATATGTTGATGGTTTGAAACATAACCTTCTCAGTGTTGGACAATTAATTGAAAAAGGCTATGAGTTGGAGTTCAAAGATGACAAATGCGTCATTAACAACAAGGATGGTGTTATGATTGCATCAAGCTCAAAGACTAAAGGTAATGTTTTCCAACTTAATTCAGATGCAAGTTTTTTTGTTGGAAAGTTGGTTGTGGCATAAAAGACTATGTCATATCAATTTTGATAACATAGTAAAGATAAGGAATGTAAAAGAAGTAAGAGATCTACCTAGCATAGCAAAGCCAATTGATACTATATGCAGGGAATGTGTGATGGGAAAGCATGTGAGAAATTCATTCAGGAGAAAGCTCAATTTAGCAGAGAATAAGTTGGATCTGATTCATACTAACCTATGTGGTCCAACTCAAACAAGATCATACTATGGTGAAAGGTATTTCATTTTGTTTGTTGATGATTATACTAGGATGATGTGGGTTGCATTCTTGAAAGATAAGTCAGAAGCATTTGAGAAGTTCAAAATATTCAAAGCTAAGGTTGAGAATGAATCTGGACTAAAAATAAAATGCTTGAGATTGGATAGAGGAGGAGAATTCACCTCTAACAGATTCTATGAGTACTGTGAAGAAAATGGCATAAAGAGATAGTTAAGTGCACCAAGAATCCCTCAATAGAATGGAATTGTAGAAAGAAGGAATAGGATCATTCTTGATACATCGTGCACCATCATGATTGAAGGAAAAGTTGCACACACCTATTGGAGAGATGTAGTCATTAGAACAGTCTACACCATCAATAGAATTCAATTAAGGCCCGGCACTGACAAAAAACCTTATGAGCTATGGTTTGGTAATGTTACCATAGTAAAATACTTCAAAATCTTTGGAAGCAAGTGCTACATCAAGAGGGATGAAGCAGTAGGCAAGTTTGATGCAAGAAGTGATGAAGGTATTTTTCTTGGTTACTCTACTAAAAGTAAAGCTTATAGATGTTTCAATTTAAGATTGAAAAAGATCATTGAAAGTGCTCATGTTAAGATAGATGAAAAGTTTATGGTTCAAGAAAGATATCATGATTACTCACCCATGATTGAAGAAGAACCCAGAACCTCCACTAGTGAGACAGTTATTGAGGAAATGTTTGACAATATTGATGTGCTATTCAATGGCCCTGAAACAAGAGAAGAAGATACTCCTAAAGCTGACGAGTCAACATCACCTAAAGTTACAAAGTATATGTCTAGAAATCATTTCAAGAAATACGTCATTGGAGATCAGAGTGGCAAAGTCTTAACAAGATCACAAGCAAAGAACTCAGCTAGTAGTGAAGTGGTATGTTTACTATCTCAGATTGAACCTTTAAGTATTGAAGATGCATGTAATGATTCAGATTGGCATGATGCTATGAAAGATGAACTTGATCAAATTATTAAGAATGACACCTGGGAACTGGTCCCAAGACCTAGTGATAAAAATGTGATTGGAACAAAGTGGATATTCAGAAACAAGATGAATGAAGATGGTACATTAGTAAGAAACAAAGCAAGATTAGTATGTAAGATGTATGCAAAAAGAGAAGGCATTGACTATTCAGACACATTTGCACCTGTGAGAAGATTAGAAGCTATTAAGTTATTTCTAGCTTATGTTACAGTAAAAAACTTCAAAGTATATCAGATGGATGTCAAGTCAGCATTCCTAAATGGAGATTTGAAAGAAGAAGTATAAATTGAGCAGCCAAAAGTATTCACCTTATCAGATAGATGTGATATGGTATGTAGACTGAAGAAGGCCCTCTATGGACTTAAGCAAGCCCCTAAAGCATGGTATGAGATACTAGATGGATATCTAACAAAGATTAGATTCAAGAAAGGAGTTGTAGATTGTAATCTATTCATTAGAGAGACATCTGAAGGTCTACTACTTGTAGCTATATTTGTTGATGACATTATCTTTGGAGGTGACGACAAACTAAGTGCAGAATTTGCCAAAGAAATGTAGAATGTGTTTGAGATGAGTATGATTGGTGCTATCAAATACTTTTTGGGACTAAATGTGTAGCAGATAGAAAAAAGAATTTTTATTAATCAGTCCAAATATGTGAAAGAGATACTGAAGAAATTCAAGATGGATGATTGCAAGCCAGTAGGAACACCTATGATCACTGGATAAAAACTTACAAAAGAAGATGACTCACCAGCAGTGGATACAACATTATACAAGTCTATGATTGGTAAACTCATATATCTTACTCAGACTAGACTTGATATTTCTAATGTAGTTGGCATAGTTGGAATATTTGCAGCAGAACCTAAGCAAAGTCACCTCATGGCAGTAAATATAATATTTAGATACTTACAGGGCACTGTAGATTATGGTCTATGGTATCCTAATTCAAAAAATGTTGAGCTTCATGTGTACACTGATGCAGATTGGGCAGGATGTGTTGATGACAAAAAGAGTACATCAGGTGGAGCAGTGTTTCTTGGTGATAGACTTGTCACTTGGACAAGCAAGAAACAAAATATTATTTCTCAGTCAACAGTAGAAGCAGAGTATGTTGCAATAGACTTGAATTTTTCTACAATTGTTTGGATCAAGAAGATGATAAAGGATTTTAGAATTTAGATTGATTATCCTATATTTATTCACTATGATAACACTCACACTATCAATATGTTGAAGAACCCTACGATGCATGCAAAAACAAAGCACATTGAGATCAAGTATCACTTCCTAAGAGAGAAAGTGGTAGAGAAAGAAGTCATGTTGGACTATGTGAGTACTAAAGATTAGTTGGTAGATATATTCACAAAGCCCTTGCCGAAGGATACTTTTGAGTATCTCAGGGAGAAGTTGGGAGTAATTCCCTTCCCTGATTCTACTTAGAAGAAAGAAGGAAAGGCATCAGTCCTTAGGGACTGATGGAAGGTTGACTAATATACCTCAGGAGTAGTACCAGTGCTTAAAATGAATGGTGCCCTTTTCCATTGATGTCAAAGGGGGAGTAATATGCAGAGTCATGAAAAAAATAAAAGTAAAAAGGAGTAATATACAAAGGGGGAGAAATATTCAGTTATGACACTAGTTCAGTTGAGGAACTGGAGAATGTTATAAAAGAAATATTCATTTGGGTTGGTGGTGGTTTTTTATTCCACATGTTGCCATCAATGCCAAAGGGGGAGATTGTTGGAGATTTTCCAGTAGGCTAGTACTAACTATATGTTTTTCATTGATGACAACATATGGAAAGTAGCATGCATGGAAGTCTTATGCAGTAAGCTTTTAGTATATGTAGCATGGACATGATATTAGCATGATATCATGGGTGCAGAGGTTAACTATTAGCATAGATAGTTATATAGTAGCTTGTGTCAGTAGTGTTCCTGACATAGTAACAGGTAGTGTTCTGTGTATTGTTGTCCATATAGTTATCATGGAGCCTTGTGTGCTTGGATATATGTTGAAGACATGTTAGTGATGTTTCATTCATGGATGCATAGTCTGATATTTAGTAGAAGTGAAGATATGCAATTGCCATTCACCAGTTGCAGTTTCATGTGTTTGTTCAAAAGAGCCAACAAAGATTTCATTGGTTTTGGAGTTGCACCTATCTTTTTGGTATGCGTACTTGGAGTTAAGCTTAGAGAAGAGTTATTGATGTTCAGTTAAGCGCGCATGAAGTAATTCAAATTGAGGAGAAAGATCCAATTTTTTTGGTAGAGTTGACTATTAGGAATGAATGCTAAATGTTTGGCAGCCATTCTGTAGTAGTTGTTGTTGCATTCATGACTATGATTGTCATTGATGTCAACATAGTGATTTATCGAAGACTTGCAAAGAAGAAAATAGTGTTTTGATTAGTGCACATGGGTTATTGCAGTTGGAGCTATTTGATGTTGAGGATATACTCTTTCATTTGTTATATGTCTATGGTTGAGAGCACAGATAGTAATTCATTTATTCATGAAAGTTATGCTCATTTTGGTGGAAGAAGTATTCAGGCAGTGTTCCTGAGTAGCAGTTTGTGGAAATCGGATGATATCTCCTAATCGGGATGGAATCTAGTTTTGCACAGTTAAAGGGATATTGAAGACACATTGATAGTGATGTAGATGATAGTGCAAACTTTGAGGTTGCACGAGTGAAGATTTTTTGTATTTGGAAGCTGACAGTTTTGTGTAATTTTGGTGTAGCGTGTGGAAACTTTTATATTGAAATTGTATGCCAACTCATTTGTAATTATTTGAGTGTGGTATAAAGGAAGGAATTTATTTCCTTGTTGTAATGTAATAATGATATGGAAGTAGTCAAAGTGTTGATAATAATTTTGTATGATGCTGTATGCATGAAGTGAAGAAAATAGCTAAGTATGAAAGCAAAATTGTGAAGGAAGACAATCAAAGTACAGAGATCTAAAATTGAGATCTGATGTAACAGTGAGTGTGGTTTGGCATAGTCAGAGAAGAGGTAACATATTATTCTATTAAGTAATGCAAAGATTATTTGGACAGTGTGTTCAGTGATCTTACCCTGAAGCTGTTTGGGCAGTGGATCCTTCTATCTTCCATAACTCTTAACAGGGTTAGAATCTTTTAATAGGGATTCAAAATCTCCTAACAGGGATTCATATGTACTAAATGTATTTCATAAGACTCCTAACTAATGTAGTGCAAGGTAGGAGGATCCCCGATGGAGATGTCCTAGCCCCCAGAAAATAACCACACACAAGAATATAATAACAATACAGAGATATAGATCCACACAATGCCAATACTCATAATAGAATCATTATATTTTCATCCAACATGCTTGGCTGTAAGGCCTTCCAGGTTACAGACAGATACAATGCAATTACAATATAAAATCCACAAGATCTCACAAGATCCAAACCAAAACCCTAGCTAGCCCAGATCCACACACTGGTAGGAACCCCCAAGGAAGATTTAAACTTGTGCTCGCAAGCCCACCAAGCAATCTCCTTGTTTCCCAAGCCGCAGCTACTAGCTCCTCTCAAAACTTGCTCCTCTACCTCTTCCTCTTCTCCAAGATGGATGAATGATGAATGATGACTTCCCCCACAACCCCTACTTATACCAATCTAAGCCACAGGTTGGCCCTGAACATAAATTAAATACAAATACCGAAATTAAATGCCACAAGTCAGCCAACAACAACAATTAAATGCCCAAAATAGATGTCTTAGTAAAATCACGATATCTCCTAGCTCCGGATGAATTAGAACTCATGCTTCAAACCATAGGTAGAAATATAGGCCCTCTTCAATCCCTGAAATTTTCAGCCTCTAAATCTTTATGGAAAATTACTTATACAGCCTGAAATAGGCATCAAATTCCTAAGCAAGGCCGAGCTCTCCTAGGCCATGCTGAGCAACCAAGACCATGCCAAGTTCCATTAAATACATCAAAAAAAATTACCCAAGACCCAAGTGGGTTTATCCAACTCTACCAAACCCCTCACATATGAAAATAAGTCCACACGACTCCATCAAATTTCCCAAACATGCAGGATAGCCAACTACCCTGGGATGCTCCTGCATCAGACTCCCCAGGTGCGAAAAGAAGTATGCCTCATACTTTGATGCCAGATGAAATATCTGCAACCATCTTCATCTTCACCAAAGGCTTCCACTCCAACAGGGACAATAAAACCAACATGCAAATCACCCAAATCCGCATCCATCTGTCAACCACTAGAATCTCAACCATCCAATCAACATGCTCACTCCCCGGAACAAACTGAACATAGTGCCTCACCAAAATTCTCTATAGCTGATCACTACCAACAACAAAAATATCCTTGAACATGAAATCCATGTCACCAACATGTAAGCTCAAATCCAAAATAGGAGCAACATGTAAATCCTCAACCATGTCAACCACCAACAGGTCCACATCAGGAACATACAAATCTGCAGTATCATGTATATCCTTAACCACATCAACAACTAGTGAATCCACACTAGCAACATTCATATCACCAACATATGGATCATCACCCTTAGCAACTTGATTATCCATGACCAAGTGCTCCACAATTTTCATGTCAGACTCAACCAGCTGATCATGAAAACCAACCTCAATCACAGCATCAACAAGGTTAGGAAGCTCCATAGAAACATCCACAAGTTTCTCCATAGGTTCCGCATCAGCCTCCACACACTGATCAACAAAACCAAATTCCATATCAACCTTGCTATGCCCTCTTCTCTCTCGAACAAGTCTTCTAACCGGCCACACAACTCGCTTCCTGATCGATAGACTCCAGCTCCACGGTTTCAAGATCTCTCGAACTCTCTTACAAAATTTATCCAGAGATGGATCACTCTCAACCATCCTTTCCTTAACTTGATTAGTCCATCTAGCTTCCAACCGAGCAAAAGTCTTTGAAATATTCTTCTCCACTACATCATGGAGTTTTGCAATCATCTCAGGGTCCAATCTTCTTAGAGCCATCTTCTAAGATCTTCGCAAACCCTCTATAACTAGATCCAACCTTCAACTAGGTCCTAGTGCAAACTGCCTCACATTCGGTGCTCTATCCACACACTCAAGAATAACCTTCACTCTGAAAAACTCCACCCAAGGTCCTGGTGCAAACTGCCTCCCATTCGGCGCTCTGTCCACACACTCAGGAACAACTGTGCTCTGATACCACTTGATGTAGTGCAAGGTAGGAGGATCCCTGATGGAGATGTCCTAGCCCCCAGCAAATAACCACACACAAGAATATAATAACAATACAGAGATATAGATCCACACAATGCCAATACTCATAATAGAATCATTATATTTTCATCCAACATGCCCGGCTGTAAGGCCTTCCGGGTTACGGCCAGATACAATGCAATTACAATAGAAACTCCACAAGATCTCACAAGATCCAAACCAAAACCCTAGCTAGCCTAGATCCACACACTGGTAGGAACCCCCAAGGAAGATTTAAACTTGTGCTCGCAAGCCCACCAAGCAATCTCCTTGTTTCCCAAGCCGCAGCTACTAGCTCCTCTCAAAACTTGCTCCTCTACCTCTTCCTCTTCTCCAAGATGGATGAATGATGAATGATGACTTCCCCCACAACCCCTACTTATACCAATCTAAGCCACAGGTCGGCCCTGAACATAAATTAAATACAAATACCGAAATTAAATGCCACAAGTCGGCCAACAACAACAATTAAATGCCCAAAATAGATGTCTTAGTAAAATCATGATATCTCCTAGCTCCGGATGAATTAGAACTCATGCTTCAAACCATAGGTAGAAATATAGGCCCTCTTCAATCTCTGAAATTTTCAACCTCTAACTCTTTATGGAAAATTACTTATATAGCCTGAAATAGGCACCAAATTCCTAAGCAAGGCCAAGCTCTCCTAGGCCATGCTGAGCAACCAAGACCATGCCAAGTTCCATTAAATACATCAAAAACAATTACCCAAGACCCAAGTGGGTTTATCCAACTCTACCAAACCCCTCACATATGAAAATAAGTCCACACAACTCCATCAAATTTCCCAAACATGCAGGATAGCCAACTACCCTGGGATGCTCCTGCATCACTAACATAGTCCATCCTTTCAAAAGGAATATTCATATTAGTGCATCTTTTGTGGGCATCATTCCTATCGGGGTTTACTCTTTGATCAAGAGGTTCCCTAGTCAACATATCTTGTGTTATTGTGTCATTGTGTATAAATATATTTCTATAGTTGGTAATTATATTGCTTATATGGTTTAATGTTATTTAAGATGATAAAAGTTATAATTATCTGATAACTAATTCACCCCCCCCTCTCAGTTATCTTGGTGGACTTTAGTTTCTAACAATTGGTATCAGAGCCACAGGTCCTTGAAAAAGAATTTTAACAACTTAAGGAGATCTATGGAAAATTTTAGAAAAGAAAGCCCTAAATTTGATGGAGTAAATTTTGACAGCTAGAAAGAAATGATGAAGACGCACCTACTATGTTTAGGACCATGTTATTGGTTGATTACAAAGAATGATAAGACTATCATTGAGGAGGACAATCTTGAAACATGTACTGCTGATGAGAGAGATCTATTCATGTGTAACATACTTGCAAGAGAAGCACTTTTGATAGCACTTTCAGAGAATGAATACAGTTAGGTAAAATATTTGAAAAAGTCTCATGAAATTTGGAATGCTTTACACTCTACTTTTTAATGTGATGAACATGCAAAGAGAGTTAGATTACATAATTGGATATGTGCATTTGAAGATATAAAAATGTTGGAAGATGAATCTATTAGAAGCACCTTCCGAACAATACTTAATCCTTCTGGTGCACCGAGCTGAACAAGCAATATTCTTTCTGGGCAACCACCTACTTTTTGGATTGATCTGGCTGGGCTTGCCTAACTAACGTTCTTTCCCTCCGCCTTATGTCCTACCTTTTTGTTCTTTGGGCTTGCTTTGCTGGCCCGCTAGCCCCCGCATATATCAAAAAGGGCAAGACCAACAGGTGACAGGGGCGACTAACCGATGGATGATGGTCATCTAGCCCCCGTTGCCCTTTTATATCATCGGCGGGCTGGCCTCAACTATATTATTGTTCTCTGAGAACCCACCTTCCCACAATAGCTGTTTGGCTGGTAGAATGTCAGAAATTATTACAAGTATAAAATCTTGTGGAGGAACAAAGACAGAGAATGAAGTGATATGGAAAATTCTGAGGACATTGACTCCAGCATTTAAGCAGACAACATAGAAGATTGAACAATTTATACCTTGCACAACAAACTTTACAAGAGAGACTCTTCTTGGAAGATTGGAAGTAGCAGAAATGAACCTAAGATTATCAGGAGACTTACCTAGAATGGAGATAGCATTCAGTGCTCTTAGTGTTCACCCTACTTTGTCAAGAAGCATCAGTGTGAGCAGAGATTATGCTGGCAACAACAGATCTAGAAATGAAGAAGACAAGAAGATTGAAGAAGGTATTGCCTTGCTTGTGAAAAGAGAACCAGACGGTAAGAAAATATTTAAATTTTGGACTTGTCAAGAATATGGTCATTTTGCATCTAAGTGTCCTAAGAGAGTTAGAAAGTATAGAAACAATTTCAAACCTAGAAGATCTAAGGAATTTTATTATGCTAATGATGAAGATCTTGAAGCTAGTATAGAAAGAACTTTAAGTGAAATTGATACTAAGAATAATGATGACATAGGATTTGTAGCAATTAAAGAAGAGAATTCTGAAATTGATGTTAAGGAAGAAAAAGCTTTAGTTTCTCAAGTTGAAAAGAAATTTGATTGGATTATAGATAGTGGTTGTTCACATCATATGACTAGAGACATGAAAAAGTTCATAAAGTTGAATGAATATGATGGAGGAGTTGTTAGAGTTGGAAATAATGCACCTTGTTTGATTAAAGGTATAGGATCTATTACTCTTGATGGAAAGACTAATACTGATGATGTTTATTTTGTAGATGGATTGAAACATAATCTTTTGAGTGTTTGATAGTTAGTTGATAAGGGATATCAAGTTTGGTTTACTGAGAAAAATTGTGTGATAAAGGATAAAGATGAAAATCTAATTGGAACTGGATCTAGAGCCAGATGTAATGTATTTTAGTTGAATCCTACTGAGATGACATGTTTGATTACTAAGATTGATGACAGTTGGTTATGGCATAGAAGGTTTTGTCATATAAACTTTGATAACATTGTGAAAGTAAGTACTACACTTGCAGTAAGAGATTTGCCTAAGATTATGAAGCCTACTAACATGATTTGCAAAAAATGTGTAATGGCAAAGCAGAAGAGAAGTTCTTTTCCTAGTAAGAAGTTTACATCTAAAGAGAAGCTAGAGATTGTTCATACAGATTTGAGAAATCCTACCAGGACTAGAGGATTCTATGGAGAAAGGTATTTTATGATTCTTGTTGATGATTTTACAAGAATGATGTGGATTGCATTTCTTAAAGAAAAATTTGAAGCATTTGATAAGTTTAAAATTGTTAAGAATAAATTTGAGAATGAATCTGGAATGAAGATTAAATGTTTGAGATCTGATAGAGGTGGAGAATTTACTTATAGAGAGTTTAACATCTTTTGTGAAGAAAATGGCATTAAGAGACAGTATTCAGCCCATAGAACACTTGAACAAAATGGCATTGCAGAAAGAAGGAACAGATCAGTAACTAAAGAAACAAGAGCTATGTTTTTTGAGAATGATTTGGTGAAGATATTCTAGAGAGAAGCAGTGAACACAATAGTGTATACAATGAATAGAGTACAAATTAGAGCAGACACAAACAAGACACCTTATGAATTGTGGTTTGGACATGCACCCTCAGTTAAGTATTTTAGAATTTTTGGAAGCAAATGTTATATAAAGAGAGATGACGATATTGGAAAGTTTGATCCTAGAAGTGATGAAGGTATATTTCTTGGATATTCTTTGAAAAGAAAAGCTTATAGATGTTACAATAAAATAACTAAGACTATTGTTGAGAGCGCAAATGTTAAAGTTGATGAAAAGTTCAAAATTCAGGAAAGAATGCTTGATTATGAATCAGATGAAGAAGCTCATCCTAAACCTAACACTGGATCTACTAAATTGTTTTATGAAACTGATAGTGATTTGTTGAATGAAAGCCACAGTGAAGTCATTGAAGAACCTACATCTGAAGAGAGATCTAAGACAGTGACACCTAGCAAGAGTTTGTTAAGAAATCATCCTATTGAACAAATTATTGGAAACATCAAAAGAGGATTTTTGACTTGAAATAAGGTACAAGAACAGTTATGTTTGATTTCTCAAATTGAACCTAAGACTACTAGTGAATCTTTTGAAGATGAAAGTTGGACTAATGCTATGAAAGAAGAACTAGATCAGATTGAAAAGAACAAGACATGGGAATTCATCCCTAGACCTAAAGATAAGAATTTTATTGGAACTAAATGGGTATTCAGAAACAAGATGAATGAACAAGGAGAAGTAGTAAGAAACAAAGCAAGATTGGTATGTAAGGGTTACTCACAACAAGAAGGAATTGATTATGAAGAAACCTTTGCACCTGTTGCAAGAATTGAACCAATAAGAATGTTTTTGGCTTATGCAGCTTACAAGAAATTCAAAGTATATCAGATGGATGTGAAGTCAGCATTTCTAAATGGAGAGTTAGAAGAAGTCTACATTGAGCAGCTTGAATTTTTTCCTTTGACTCAAGAAGGAGACATGGTATGTAAACTAAAGGAAGCTTTATATGGACTTAAACAAGCACCTAGAACTTGGTATGCAACACTTAATAAGTATTTGTTAAAATTGGGATTTACAAAAGGAACAGCTGATAGCAATTTGTACACAAAAGAAATTGAAAATGGTTTGTTAATTATAGTTATTTTTGTTGATGACATTATCTTTGGAGGAGAAGATGAAGCTAGTGACAAATTTGTTGATGAAATGAAGACTGAATTTGAAATGAGTATGATTGGTGAAATGAAATACTTTTTGGGATTATAGATAACACAAAACAATGATGGTATCTTTGTAAGTCAGACAAAGTATCTGAATGACTTGTTGAAAAGATTTGGAATGGAGAATTGTAAACCAGTTGGAACACCCATGGTGACTGGACATAAGTTATCTAGCATAGATGAGACTTCTGCAGTGGAATAGAAGAAATATAGATCTATGATTGGAGGATTGCAGTATTTGACTCATACAAGACCTGATATAGCACATTTAGTTGGAATTGTAGCAAGATTTTAAGCTGAACCTAGAGAATCACATTATGCAGTAGTAAAGAGGATACTGAGATATTTAAGAGGCACAATGGCCTATGGATTATGGTATGAAAAATATGATGATTTTACCCTATGTGCATATATAGATGCTAATTGGGGAGGCAGTGTTGATGATAAGAAAAGCACCAGTGGTGGAGCATTTTTCCTTGGAGGAAGATTAGTTTCTTGGCTAAGCAAGAAGTAGAATTGTATCTCACAAAGCACAACAGAAGTAGAATATGTAGTAGCAGCAAACAATTGTAACCAAATAATTTGGATGAAGCAAATGTTGAAGGATATTGGAATAAAATTTGTTGAACCTATTGTCATACATTGTGACAATACCAGTACAGTTAGTATGTCTAAGAATCTTGTATTACATTCTAAGACAAAGCATATAGAGATTAAGTATCATGTTGTAAGAGAGAAAATTACTAAAAAAGAAGTCAGACTTAAGTACATTAGTACAAAGGAGTAGATAGCAGATATATTCACAAAGCCTTTGCCTAAGGATACATTTGAGTATCTGAGAGGTATGCTTGGGGTTATGCCCCAGCCTACTTTTGAAAAGTGATTTAGTTGGTTGCATCTGTCCAATGGTATATGAGCCTTATCTTTCTTCTAGATTGGATGTTGGTACTTCCTCTATGGGGGAGTATGTGTATCTGAGCTGAGTCATGAGGACTCTAGTAAATGTATTTTCTGAATAGTGTCTTTTGACATTGAGTTGTTGTTGACATAGTGATGAAATTTCTATCATTGATGTCAATGGGGGAGAAGTATACATGAAAAACAATCTGAAACATCTGTTGGAGAGAATTGAATAGGATAATGAAGCAAGATTTGATTGATGAAGAGGATTTGGAGCAGCAATGTTGCAATATTGGATTTTTGGAACATTGGATGTTTTTCATCTATGTTTCCATCAATGCCAATGGGGGAGATTATTAGGAATGAATGGTAAATGTTTGGCAGCCATTCTATAGTAGTTTTTGTTGCATTCATGACTATGATTGTCATTAATGTCAACACAGTGATTTACCGAAGACTTGTAGAGAAGCAAACAGTGTTTTGATTAGTGCACGTGGGTTATGGTAGTTGGAGCTATGAAATGTTGAGGATATACTCTTTGATATGTGATATGTCTATGGTTAAGAGCATAGATAGTAATTCATTTATTCATGAAAGTTATGATCATTTTGGTGGAAGCAGTATTCAAGTAGTGTTTCTGAGTAGCGGTTTGTGGAAATTGGATGATATCTCCTAATCAGGATGGAATCTAGTTTTGCATAATTAAAGGGAAGTTGAAGACACATTGATAGTGATGTGGATGATAGTGCAAAATTTGAGGTCACATGAGTGAAGATTTATTGTATTTTGAAGCTGACAATTTTGTGTAATTTTGGTGTAGCATGTGGAAACTTTTATATTGAAATTGTATGCCGACTCATTTGTAATTATTTGAGTGTGGTGTAAAGGAAGGAATGTATTTCCTTGTTGTAATGTAATAATTATATGGAAGTATCAAATGTGTTGATGATGATTTTGTATGATGTTGTATGCATGAAGTGAAGAAAAGAGCTAGGTATGAAAGCGAGATTGTGAAGGAAGACATGCGAAGTACAGAGATCTAAAATTGAGATCTAATGTAATAGTGAGTGTGGTTTGGCATAGTCAGAGAAGAGGTAACATATTATTCTATTGAGTAATGCAAAGATTATTTGGACAATGTGTTAAGTGATCTTACCCTGAAGCTGTTTGGGCAGTGGGTCCTTCTATCTTCCATAACTCTTAATAGGGTTAGAATCTTTTAACAGGGATTCAAAATCTCCTAACAAGGATTCATATGTACTGAATGTATTTCATAAGACACCTAAAAAATTCCATCCTTTCAAAAGGAATATTCATATTAGTGCATCTTTTGTGGGCATCATTCCCACCGGGGTTTACTCTTTGATCAAGAGGTTCCCTAGTCAACATATCTTGTGTTATTGTGTCATTGTGTATGAATATCTTTCTATGGTTGGTAATTATATTGCTTATATGGTTTAATGCTATTGAAGATGATAAAATTTATAATTAGCTAATAACTGATTCACCCCCCCCTCTCAGTTATCTTGGTGGACTTTACTTTCTAACATTAACAGTGTGTAGCGTGCGTCTACAATTATCTTATTGGACAGGTCCTAGAATGTGTTGCGGCTTAGTAGAGATGACTAAATTATTATTGGAGCGTGTTATTATTTGTCTAATATGATTTCAAGGTGGTTCTAATAGGCTGACTTGATTATATCATTTAGAGGAAAGGTATTTATAGGCAGATATTTGTGATTTATTGAGTGTGGTTCATGATTTGATTAAGTAGAGTAGAGAAGAGTGTACAAAGTGTTGAACCATCAGAGGAAGGTCTATGTGACCAAGTAAAGTGTTAGATCTATTGATTAGAACTGATCTAGACAATAGGTCTAAGCACAATTCACCAAGATCTAGATATAGTGTGTATCTGTTATTCAAAAGGTTGTAGCCTTCACCCCTTTGAGCAATGAGCTCTTGGATAGTACATCCTCTCCCCTAATAGGGACTATTGTAAAAGACTCCTAATAGGGTCTGACCCTTGACCAGGTCTACTATACTTAAAGCATTGTAAAGTAACTCCTAACAGGGTTAAGGATCTTCTAACAAGGATCATTATACACTAGTAAAAAATATCATTGAGTGTCAATTCCCACTGGGGTTTTTACATATTTGGCTTTCCCCATAACTAAAATATTGGTGTTGTGTTCATGTGTTCATTCATTGTGTTTATGCTTTATGTTTAAGTATACTTAATTGGATAAAGAATTGAAACTTTTAGATAACTAATTCACCCCCCCCCCCCCCCTCCTCTCAGTTATCTCTTGGGACTATTCCTAACATGAAAATCATCCAAATATACATGCCCTAGTTAATAATGAAATAAATCTTCTTATAAGTAAAAGGTTACTTAATTGAGGATTAGTTACCTCATTAGGAATGTGTGTTGAGTTGTCTACACCAACCAATTTTGTATAGTGAAGACCAGTCAATAACATAACATCATAATGACATTAGTAGTTATACATCTACACATTGTTAGCTAACAAATTGGTCCTTTCAAAATAAAAAATAAAGTGACTCCTCTTGCCTAGATTTCAAGTCAAATTGCTAACAAATAGTTGGAGAAATTTCTATTGAATCAATGATTTTCCTCTGGATTTTAGAGGTACATATTCTATTATCACTTGAATGTGCACCATTGTGTTGGAAATATTCAAGAATTAACCAAGTTACTGAGAGGGGAGGGGTGAATTAGTAACTCCAAATGTTCTTTCAATTACAGATGTATTAACATATAGTTTACTTTATCCTCTTGCATATAGAAAGCATGAAACTTAAAAGCATTCACAACAATGACACATGGATTTGGTTACCCAGAAACCTTCCAAAAAGAAAGTAAAACTGGGGTGGGGATGAAACCCACAAAGCTTTAGTACTGCAGTATAAAGTTGGTCAGTTGGGCTTACAATTTGATCACTTCTGATGATCTGCCCTGCTAGGAGCAATAAGGACTGCTAAATCCACCTTGTTAAAGGATTTACAAACATACAGTGAAGTATGCACTCGGTAAAGAGATTTTACAAAAGACTGTTAAGTCTACCCAGTTAAAGGATTTTAGTACTAATTCACCTGTTAGGATGAAACAGTAGATCTCTTGCTTTGCAACTGGATTGCTGATTGAGATTCGCTAATGTACTGATCACCTTCTATGATGAATTTGTCTTTGCTATTCCTTATACTGTTGTAGCCCTTTGTAATTCGCTTATCTCTGCCTTTTATCTCTTTTTCATATTCATTCATTTCATTACATCTTGGCATTTTTACAACATTGTTTATATACAAGTCTAAACAATTAATTACAATTACAATTACAAAGTCGGCTTGACAAATAAACATAAGTGCTACTAAGTCGGCCCAAGTATGGTTACACAGTTCTTGCAAACTAACTCGGTGACTTTCTGATACTCGGTGTCCACTGCATTACTCGGCATCGTCATGCACTCGGTAGAAGTGAAGGCACGGTTCATACTAACCACTCGGTAGGTTTTGAACTCGGTAAATACTGGTGACTCGGTAGACATAATGTTACTCGGTTTACACTGTCCTGCTCGGTTTGCACTGTTCTGCTCAGTTTGCACTATTCTGCTCGGTTTGCACTGTTCTACTCAGTTTGCACTATTCTGCTCAGTTTGCACTGTTCTGCTCGGTTTGCACTGTTCTGCTCGGTTTGCACTGTTCTGCTCAGTTTGCACTATTTTTCTCAGTTTGCACTGTTCTGCTCGGTTTGCACTCAGAATGCAAATAAGTGTTGTCACTAGTGGCAATCTTGCTTAATGCCAACAATCTCCCCCTTTGGCATTAGTGACAAAAACACTTATTGCCCAAAACTTATATACATGAACCATGCTGGGTTTTATTTTCATTTTTCAAAATTTGTCTTTGTTATAGGGCTTTATAAATTATCTCCCCCTTTCAATGTGCTAACTTTTCTTCTATACATATCTCCTTCTATACATATCTTCTTCTATACATATCTTCTTCTCTACATATCTCCCCCTTTTTGATGATAATGCCAAAGGTGTGTATACAAGTGATTTACAGAGAGAATCCAAAATTTGATAGAAAAATAGAATGTACCTTCATTATCAGTGCCAGGGTTCTGTCCCAATTTTCTTGCAGAATCTTGCATGTTTGGATTCCAATTTGGACTTCTGCAGAGAGTTTAATCATGTGATCTACTATAGAGAACTGATTGTCATGAATCAATGTTTTGGAATGTTCAATGTGCTTATACATTGTATTCATGATGGGAAGGATCATGTTCTGAATGTCTAGCAGTGTGGACCGGATCCTTGTGTCTTCTTTCAGTAGTTCTGACTGCATATTTGATAGATATGAGATTTTCATGTGATGAGCAGAGTTTGAACTTGGTTCAAGGTGCAGCTTCTGTATGCTAATCTTCAAATCCTCATCAATTTTATTCATTTTATCCTTGAAATCCTTTGTGAACTCGGCAACATTGCACAGTCTGGCCAAAAGAGAGGTAACATTCGAATAGGTAGACTCAATGTTTGACAAAATTGAAGACAATTCTACTTGATTAATAGCTATGTGCTGAGCAATGTGCTCAAGCACTTTATTGTTGAACCTCTTCTCGGCTCTTTCAACTAACTTTTCTGTCCCAGATGAATCCTCATTGTATTTATTTACTGCTTCTGCTAATTGTAACAAAATATGTTGAGAGGAGTCTACTTTAATACCTAATGCATCTGACAAAATGTCCTTAGCATCTTTAATGATTTGATATTCCTTGTCTCTCTCCTCTTGCACTTCTCCTTGTAAATACAGCAGTGGGAGGCTTAGGTGCCTTAGTGATGAATACCTTTCCTTTCTTCTTTGTAGGTTCTGGTTCCTTTGTTTTCTCATCCTTTTCCTTTTCTTCTTCAGTGTCTTCTCCTTTGTCCTCGGTTAGTATTTGCATTTTGGCTATCCTCTTCTTTCCTTTATTTACCGCCTGTGGAAGCTTTATGCTTAATTCAATTCTCACCTTTGCTTCATCATGTGTTCCAAAATATGGAGCTTTGGGATTAATAGGCTGATTAAGAAGGGCTTCAATGATATTCTTAGTTTCATCAATGTTTACCTCATAAGGAAGAGGTTTTACATATACAATCCTCGGTTTAGCTGCTTGAATGTATACATTGTCACAGTCCACCATGAAACAAATGTCATCCTTATAATCTTCCACCAACTTCTGTGGAATCTAGAATCTGTCATTCATTTTCTCTTTGAAAGACTCAAAATAACTATCCATGACGCTTTCAAAATTTTCACCCATTTCTGAAATGTATTCATTTATCTCATAAAGAACTGGCACATCTTTTCTCCATACTACTTTTCCTTTGGAAGGGAATAATTTCTGAACATAGAAGAATAAACAGACCAGTAGAGATCCAAACTTACATGGATTGTTTTTGGAAGTTTGAATGCTTTCCATGTTCTTGTTAAACTGTTTTAACAATAAATCTGCAAGGTCAACTGATAAGTTATTCTTGACCACTTTGTATGCTAGGTCAATGGCTTCACAGGAGACACTATTCTATCGACTTGAACTGTATATTTTATGGGCAATGATGTGTGTTCCAAACTTTAGTTCAGCATCAGTAATGCTACTTACTTTCATGCCTCTACCGTCCTACTCGGCTAGGGTTTTCTTCTCCAGTTCCGGCCGACCTAGGGTTTTGGTAGTTTTAGCTTTGTTCAACATGGGAAGACCGGTGATTTGATGAATCATCTTCTTAGTGATTTCTATGGGCTGCTCAAGCCAAATCTTGCCATCATGTACACGGCTGAGAATGTATCTAACCCATTTCTCCTGAAAGTTTTGAGGTAAATGTGCAATGTGAACTAATCCTTTATCTTCCAGATGTTTGTGCTCGGGTTTTAGAATACCATCCACACACAGTTCCTCACACACAATATCTAGCTCTAGGTTTCTCATTTCTTGAATTGCACAATTGAAAGGATTGTGAATATTGTTAATAAGTAGTACCTTAGGAGGAATCTGAGATTGAGCTCCGTTCAGATCTAGGGCTGCTGCAATTGCGGGCACGAGCTTGAAATCTGGTGCTTTCCATTCCCCTTGGACTAACATTTCTGATCCTTTCTTTGCTGAAGTGCTGGATGATGCCATGGTAGCTCACAGAGAATTCTTTTCACAAAAGTATTTGAATCACTGGATTGCTCTTGAAATTTTCTGCTCTCAAAGTGCTAAAGTTCGCAGTGAAGAATGAGTTTGATTTCTTGCCTTTTGTTTACAACTCTGTCATTAATGCTCAGTACAAATTAGGGTATGAATTATGACAGACTGTCACCCACTAAGAATTAATTGCTCGGTAAAAGACTTCACAACTCGGTGAACTCGAGAATTCATATTGCTCCGACCTCGCTCGGTAAAGACTGGTACCGACCTTGCTCGGTGAAAACTGATACCAACCTTCCTGTGATCTTATTGCATCTTGTATGTCGATTTAGATCTTTCTTTTAATTCAGTTCTAGAACTGCTTAAAATTGGTCTATGAGAATACAGTTCTAGTGCTTTCTTGGAAATTTAGTTTGAGTCGGTAGAGCCACCCATTCCATTACTTGGACTTGTTTTCTCGGTAGATTTAGGAACCCATTGTTGTCTCACCTATTTCCTGACCTTAGTTGCTTCATTCTTCTTTCCATCTTCAACTTCACTACCATTCATGCAATTTCTGGCTATGTGACCGAGTTTAGTGCATTTGAAGCATCTTACGGTAGTATCTCTTTTCCTTAGATGATGTTTTATGCAGTTCATGCCAATGTGTCCATATTCTCCATAGTAATAACATCTACACCTGGTGTTGTAGTCCCATCCAAACATTGCTTTCATAATTTGTTCTGCTGGATTAAATGTTTTGGATCTGCACTCGGATGCCTTGTGACCTTGTTTGTTACATTTGTGACAATTACCTTTGAATCTTGGTTTTTCCCTGCATTCATTTGCTTTGTGACCATGTTGATTGCAGTTGTAGCATTTTCCATTGAATTCTGCTTTTTCATTGCTCCAACATTTATTTGAAGTATGTCCTGTTTTACCACAATGATTACAAGTAGGTTTCTGATTCCTTTGAGTACCTTTCTTAGAAGATTCACCTTCTCCTTTGTATCCAAGTCCTGCTTATTATTGATTCATTGTTTTGGAATCCTTAATAATATGTTAGATATAATTAGAAATGGTTATGTTATTATGGTTAATTGTATCTTGATGTGTATAGACAGTATTTAGAGTATTATTGTTATTTGATATTAATCTAATTCTGAATTCAAAGTAAATGAATTTGAATATATGTATTTTTATACATAAAATGATGAGTTAATGTTTTAGTAAGAATGTGGTATTTCATTTACTAAAATTATATTAATTAACTAAGTTAGTATATCCTATGTTGTTTGTTAGTAGGAGGTTAGTGTGATGAAGTGTTAGTTATTTGACATTGGCATGCGCTACTATCTTAGATGTTAAGTTAGTAAATGACTAATGTTATTAACTAGGAATGTGTTAATCTATCCCTAAGTCTTATTAATCTGGCTCGAAGACATGACTTACGGCAGGGTTTTAATGCACTTGCATTGCTTGGAGGTGTTAGTGGGTTTAAGATATTTTTTGGGTTGTGGAATTGTACTATTTTGGACATTTGGCAGGAAGTGGGTTTGTGTTCACTGCAAGAGATAGGCTTGCATTGAATGAACTTGTCGATAGAAATTCATTGTTATGTTTTATGACCGCCATTAGCTCTGATGAAGAGTTGCATTTGGATTTTGATTCCATTTCTGTTCACCATGTTATGCTGTGGCATTTTGGGTAAATAGTTGGTTATGGAACCGTGTTACTATTGTATCCTTCATGATAAGTGGCTTGGAATGGAAGGGGTTATCACGGCAAAGTTAAACCCTTCTATTCATGGTCATTTAGGAAGTTGGGTGTTTGTTACTGTTATCTCTGCATTTTGGGCTCTCTTGCATGGCATTTTGGCATTCTAGGAAGCTCACCAGGTAGGGGCTAGCTTCGGCATTTCGGTTTTGGATATCTTCTCCATACGAATACTAGGCAGGGGCATCTCTTACCTTATCTTCTATTTCCATTTTATGTTCTGCAAATGAAAATTAAGGGAATGTTGGTTATCACTGTTTGTTAGTCGATGAAATGTTTTCAGCATAATGTAATAAGGGATATCTCTATTCTGAGTATGAAGTTGTCAATGTTTTAGTTAAGTCTGTGTCGATCTATGGAATATAGATATGTAGATGTTATATGGATATATCCTTGTGTGTTAGGGTATTTATGTTTACTTGCTTTGGACAGTGTTAAGGGAGTTAGTTGGGTTTGATAATCAACATATCAATACAGTATGGAACCCGCATGAGTTTTTTGTGTAAAAAACTTCTGTAATGGTCTTCTCGCATTGTTCTTGTTGTTAGGAACTCTATAGCAACATAAAGTATTCAATGTGAAAAAAATCTGGGTTTTATGTTGAAATCGGGTTTCTCTATCACTGTCATTAACCGAAGTTGATGTTTTATTTGAGCTGTATTGTGGAAAAGGGAATTAGTGGTATTTCTTAGTGTTTTAGATACCTGTTGTATTTTGTGTTTACACTTGCAACATAAGTGTGGATTAAAGTTTTTCTTTTGGGCGAACTCCTTTGGTTATCTGGTGTCGATGTTTTGTAAAAAGGTTGTTTGTCACTATATGTATGAGTCAATAAAGGAATGTGGATGTCTTGGTTATGTCAAACTTGATTACGACCTTTATGTTTCTTTTGTAATTAACACCAGTGTGTATTACAGTTGCTATGACATTAGGAAATGTTAAGGGATTTATAGGAAAGACAATTACTATCTTGTTCAGATAGTAAGAAAAGGAACACTTTGGTATTTGTTTAAGAGGTAGAAGTCGGTTATTATTATTCTGTCATTATTTTATGCATTCAGTAGAATAGTAGTATAATAAGGTAGTTGTTTTCTGTGACAGAACTGTGAAGATTAGTATGGTTTTTTCTATTGCATATTTATGGACTTAAACTATTAATTACAAGTTTATGCAATTAGATATATAAATATATATACCTGCTGGGATATGTATATATATACACAAGCCGTGGTGTATACATGTACATACGCCAATATGTATATAATAGATGCTATGACTGTCAATCTAAACTATTAATTACAAGCTTATATAATTATATATTCATATATACATATACCTGCTGGGATATGTATATGTATACACAAGCCGTGGTGTATACATGTACATATGCCAACATGTATATAAATGGTATAAACTTGTAATTAATAGAGTAGGGTGTATGGCCATTTAGTTTAATAATTCGGTTATGGTAAACTAGTATGTTTTTTAAAAGTGATGGGTGTTGTGTTCATTCAGTTGATGAATGATTATGTTAGTTCTTTTCTATTCAATGGAAACATGGATTTGATATGAATATTTTATTGTACAGTTACAGTTTTAATGTTTAGTTAATATGGAGATTATTTTGATTGGATTTGTGATGGAGAAAGAGTTGTGATCTTTTCATATTACATAAAACATCATGTTTATGAATGTATGTTAAGAAATATGGTAATATGGTTTTATAATGGATTTCTGTTTGCTGTTTCAATTTTTGTAAATTGATGCATTAGAAACAGAATGTTAGTGAAATTGTGTTATGTAGTTTATTTCACTACTTTCATTGATTGCTAGATCAAGTGTTTTTTTTTTAGATAATGCAAGAATGATCCGTAGATTGGGGGCTGACACTAGTCTAGTACCTTGTGATGATAGAATTTCTGTCAGTTGTGACTGACACTAGTCTATATCCTTATGGGAAAGAATTTCTGTCAGTTGTTTAATTAAGTGATAATTATAAATTCAAGGGTTATGGGTTTCAATTAACAAAGATAAAACATTATGGTTTCATCAGACATAATGGATTACTACGAGGTTCCTTACAGATACACAGCGTGGGTCCTTATGTGGACACCCATGGACTATTGGATCATTACTTGTCATTTTCTTTGCGAGTTTATTTCTTCTAGAAAGAAATTTAGTGCTTGATGATTTTGGTGTAAAATAGAATTATGTTATTTAGTTTTCAATTATATCTGTATTTAAATCTGCATAAATGTTTATTATGCTAACTTTTATGATTGCAGATATATGGAGATGGTTTGTTTTCTTTATCATTGTGACTGAGCCCTGTTTGCTGTTTGCGTTTGTGTTCATTTTGATTTTCAGGTTTTAGATGGATAAATCAATGAGTTTGGGGCAGTGGATAGCAGTTGTTAAGTTTTATGGGAAATAGATCATTTCATGGTTATTAGTTATCAAATCTATTCGTAGAATGTAATGGTTTTGGAAAGAAGGAAATTTTGTTTTGAGACTTAACCTTTGAATAAAGAGTATTATTATTACTCTGATGTAAATCGATTGTAATCTATAAAGCTCTTAGAAGCAGTTGTTATGATTGTATGTAACCGTTTGTAATTTTAAGGAAAAAAAAATATTACTATGGTTTTATGTGAATTTTATTTATGGTGGTTTCTACTTTAGTATCATCTTTTATCTTTTAGTATAGATGGGGTGTTACAGTTGGTATCAGAGCCCAAGTTTAAACACTCAGGGCTTGAGGGTTTTTAAAAGGATTTTATCATTATGCTTCCGTTAATGATTTTATTGAACTTTTCTATACGATTTCAAGCATGCCTCCTGTTACATGAGGAGCACAAAGACGTGGTGACCCAGTTGATGCCGATTTAGGCAGAGGTAGGGGTGGACGATGTGGTCATGGTCATGGCCAAGGTAGAGGATGAGGTTGCCAAGGAATACTTGGTGATGAACAAGTTGATCCTTTAATAGGAATGGATCAGGAAGATTGAGAGGTACCACAGGTTGAAGTTCTCCAATGGATTCTTGATAGGTTGGATAACATTGAAGCTAGGAACAATGTTCCAGATGGTGTAGCAAATGCTCATGTTATACGAGTTCCAGTAGTAGAAGATCCTGTTATCAGGACTCAGTTAAAAGACCTTTCTAAGCTCAAAGGACCATATTTCAATGGAACAGAGGGTGGTGCTGAAGCTGAAGCATGGCTCTTGAACATCGAAAGATGTTTTATTCTCCATGATTATCACGGTAATGTGAAGGTTCATTGGACTGTAATGCATCTTAGATCCTTTGCTTCCATTTGGTGGAATATGGAACTAGAACAACTTGGAATTCTCATCTCTCAGGTTACATGGAAGCTTTTCATAGAAAGATTTCGCGAGAGATTCATGTCGGATTATTGGTAGCAAACTAGATCCAAAGAGTTCTTCAGCATTTCTCAAGGCAACTCAACAGTGGAAATGTATGAGAGGAGGTTTTTCCAACTAAAGAAATATTCTGGTTGGTTAGAGAATGATAAGCCTTTGGTACAACACTTCATTAGGGGTTTGAACCCTAAAATTGGAGAAGAAGTGAGAACTTTCAAACCTAAGACAGTGAAAGAAGCTACTGATCAAGCCAAGCTCACAGAATTGAAATCAGGATTTTCAGCCAAAGGATCTGTGAATCCACCAGCTCAAAGCAGTGGGAAGAATCAGAAACCTTATCAAGATAATATCAAGGCTTTTTCTAGTGGATCGAGTGGTAAATTTCAGAAGAGGAAGTTTGAAAAGTTTTCCAAATCAAAGAAGAGTTTCAAGGTTCCTGAGCAACCTAAGTCCTTTAAACAAACTCAGAGTGTACAACAGAGTTATGCATCACCTCCAGTGAACTCATCATAGGATAAAAGTACCAAGAGAGGAGCAGAGTGTTGGCAATGTGGGCAATTGGGGCATTTGCAATGGAATTGTCCCCTTCGAGGCAATAGTCAGGTCAGGTCTAAAGCCACAGGTTCTGAGGCTACTGTTGGTGATTCTGGAAGGAATCATCACATCTTTGCTACTGTGGATCAGAAACAAGCAGATCATCAGAACACTGTGATTGAAGCTAGAGGTAATTACCAAGGTAAGAAGATCTCTATTTTATTTGACTCTAGTGCCACTGGCTCTTTTATTTCTTCCAATTTGGTTAAGCAATGTGGAATTCCTATGAGTAAAGCTGAATTGGCAAGGCAAGTCGAGTTAGCATCAGGGACAAAGGTTGAATCAGGGTTTATAGCTGAAAATTGTAAGGTTCAATTTAAGGCTTTTACTACTACAGTTAACCTTAGGGTTATTCCTTTAGGTTCTTATGACATTATTCTGGGTATGGATTGGTTAGAGAAACACCAAGCTATCATCGATTATAGAGAGAAGACTGTTAGGTGCATCGATGATAATAGAACCATCAAGATTATTATAGGTGTTAAGAGGCCTATGTCAGTCAGAACTATTTCTGCTAAGCAACTTCAGAGATGTTTTCAAAAGGGATGCAAATTGTTTGCTATTTCTATCAATGATTTTGATGAACCAGTTGCATGGAACACCAGCTTAGATCATCCAATTTTGAAGGAATTATTAGATGTATTTATTACGGAGAGTCTAGGAATCCCACCTAAAAGAGAAATTGATTTTAGGATTGATCTTTTGCCGGGAACCGAACCAATTTCCAAGACTCCTTACCGTATGACCGCTCAAGAATTAGTGGAACTCAAGGTTCAACTTGAAGAACTCCTTGAGAAGGGACTTATTAGACCTAGTGTTTCACCTTGGGGAGCACCTGTTATCTTTGTCAAGAAGGATGGATCTTTGAGGCTTTGTATCGACTATAGACAACTGAACAAAGCTACCATCAAAAATAGATATCCTTTGCCTCACATCGATGATTTGTTTGATCAAGTGAAGGGTGCCAAGGTGTTTTCCAAGATTGATCTCAAATCTGGATACCATCAGTTAAGGATTCAAGAAGCTAACATTCATAAAATAGCTTTTCGCACAAGGTATGGGCATTATGAATTCATGGTAGTGCCATTTGGGTTGACTAATGCACCATTAGTATTCATGAGTTTGATGCAGGGAGTATTTAGGACTTTCTTAGACAAGTTTTTGGTAGTGTTCCTTGATGACATTTTGGTATATTCTAACTCCTTGGAGGAGCATGAGCAGCATTTGAGGCAAGTCTTTGAATGTCTCCGCAGGAACAAGCTATATGCCAACCCTGAAAAATGTGAATTTTTCAAAACTAAAATAAGTTATTTGGGTCATATTATTACAGGAGATGGAATAGCTGTTGATTCTGCTAAGATCAGGGCAATTGTAGAGTGGCCAACTCCAACCAATGTATCTGAAGTACAAAGTTTTATGGGACTGGCTAGCTACTACAGGAGATTTGTGGCTAATTTTTCAAAGATAGCCCATTCCATTACTTCTCTCCAGAGAAAGGGTAAGAAATTCATCTGGTTAGATAAATGTGAAGAAGCATTCCAACATCTAAAGGAACGTTTTACTAGTGCACCAATTTTAGCGGTACCTGATCCTTCTAAGGAATTTGTTGTGTGCACCGATGCCTCATTAGATGGTTTAGGGGCTGTCTTGATGCAGGACGGTAGGGTCATTGCTTATGAATCTAGGAAACTAAAGGATCATGAAATTAATTATCCTACTCATGATTTGGAACTCGCAGCAGTGATCCATGCTTTGACCAAATGGTGGCATTTTCTTCTTGGTCAACATTTTGAGCTTCATACCGATCATAGAAG
Source organism: Chamaecyparis obtusa (assembly GCA_027943335.1). NCBI lineage: Eukaryota > Viridiplantae > Streptophyta > Pinopsida > Cupressales > Cupressaceae > Chamaecyparis > Chamaecyparis obtusa. The sequence goes on along the minus strand of BSBK01007591.1, from coordinate 293,746 downwards.
TCTACAATATTTGTTCACGCAACCCAATCTTAATGCACATCAGCGCAGATGGATGGAGTTCTTGTGTGAGTATGACTTCGAAATGAAGTATATTCAGGGTAAAGAGAACAAAGTAGCGGATGCTCTTAGCAGAAGGCATCATGAACTCTCTTCTTTGACCCTCACAATTGATTTGAAAGAGAGAATACTTCTGAATTTGGCTACTGATCCTTAGTTTTTAGATGTTAAAGCAGTGATTGATAGTGGCAATGTATTAGAAGGCAGGTTTGAGGGTTACTCTATCAACACTGAAGGATTAATGACTTACCGAGGCAGCATATATGTGCCAGAAGTCGGGGATCTTCGGAACCTAGTTATGACTAAAGCACACAAGGCACCTTATTTAGCACATCCTGGTGTGAAGAAGATGAATGCTGATCTTAGACAGCATCACTACTGGCTGGGTATGAAGAGGGATATTGCTGATTTTGTGGCTAGATGCTTGGAGTGTCAGAGAGTTAAAGCTGAGCATCAACATCCAGCTGGTTTACTTCAATCTCACAGCGTGCCTGAATGGAAATGGGATACCATATCCATAGATTTCATAGTGGGGTTACCATTTTCAGCTAGGCGACATGATGCCATTATGGTTGTTGTTGACTGGTTAACCAAGGTTGCCCATTTTATTCCTGTAAGATCCACTTATAATGCTGCATCTGTGGCACAGATTTATATGGAACAGGTTGTTAAGCTACATGGGATTCCTAAGAAGATCATATCTGATAGGGATTCAATTTTTACTTCATCACTGTGGAGGTCCTTGTAGTGTGAATTAGGTACTTAGCTGAACTTTAGTTTAGCATATCATCCCGAAACTGACAGACAGACTGAGCGTGTCAATCAGATTTTGGAAGACATGCTTAGAATGTATGTGATGGACAGGCAAAATAGATGGGAAGAGTACTTGCATTTGGTTGAATTTTCTTACAATAATGGTTATCATAGTTCTATAGGTATGGATCCTTTCCAGGCTTTGTATGGAAGACCGTGTAGAACACCTTTAAGCTAGGACAATCTTGAAGACAAAATTCTTTTGGGTCCCGAGATGCTTTAGGATTTAGAACAGTAGGTTAAGCGCATTAGAGAACACCTGTCTACAGCTCAAGATAGGCAGAAAAAGTATGCAGACCTGCATAGGATTGAACATCAATTTAAAGTTGGGAATAAGGTATTTCTTTGGGTTAGACCCCAGAAAAGTCCTATTAAGTATGGTAAAGGGTCAAAACTATCTCCAAGGTTTGTGGGACCATTTGAGATCCTAGAATGAGTGGGTCTAGTTTCCTATAGACTTGCTTTGCCACCCAGTCTTTCACAAATTCATGATGTATTTCACATTTCTATCTTAAGGAAATATATACCTGACATTGCACACGTGCTGAATTGGAAAAATTTACAGGTGGTAGATGGTCAACTGATGCTGGAACCAGTGCAGATCATCCAGCAAAGAGAGCTAAATCTCAGAGGATGCAAGGTGGAGTAGGTAAAGGTGTTATGGGATCTTGATGATGTAGCTTCTGCAACTTGGGAAGATGTAGGAGCTATGAGAGCTGCACATCCTCATTTGTTTTCAGGCTTTCAGGAGTAAGCCTAGACTAGTGGGGAAGGGTGTCATGCCCCTGACTGTTCTAGACTTTACTTTTCTATGTTATGTTATGTTATGTTATATTTCTTTGAGTTTGAACTCTGACTGCGTTCTTTTGAACTTGGTTATTTGGATTAAATATGTTATCTTTGTTATTCTGCCAGTCATTCAGGGAATTATGTCTATTTCTGTCACTTTATGAGTCCTATTCTGATGATAGAATTGGCTTAGACTAAATTTTGAACATTGGTTTGATTGTGAAATAAGGACAAACTATATGGTTAGTCAATTGTCTGATTATTGATTCATTGTTTTGGAATCCTTAATAATATGTTAGATATAATTATAAATGGTTATGTTATTATGGTTAATTATATCTTGATGTGTATAGACAGTATTTAGAGTATTATTGTTATTTGATATTAATCTAATTCTGAATTCAAAGTAAATGAATTTGAATATATGTATTTTTATACATAAAATGATGAGTTAATGTTTTAGTAAGAATGTGGTATTTCATTTACTAAAATTATATTAATTAACTAAGTTAGTATATCCTATGTTGTTTGTTAGTAGGAGGTTAGTGTGATGAAGTGTTAGTTATTTGACATTGGCATGCGCTGCTATCTTAGATGTTAAGTTAGTAAATGACTAATGTTATTAACTAGGAATGTGTTAATCTATCCCTAAGTCTTATTAATCTGGCTCAAATACATGACTTACGGCAGGGTTTTAATGCACTTGCATTGCTTGGAGGTGTTAGTGGGTTTAAGCTATTTTTTGGGTTGTGGAATTGTACTATTTTAGACATTTGGCAGGAAGTGGGTTTGTGTTCACTGCAAGAGATAGGCTTGCATTGAATGAACTTATCGATGGAAATTCATTGTTATGTTTTATGACCGCCATTAGCTCTGATGAAGAGTTGCATTTGGATTTTGATTCCATTTCTGTTCACCATGTTATGCTGCGGCATTTTGGGTAAACAGTTGGTTATGGAACCATGTTACTGTTGTATCCTTCATGATAAGTGGCTTGGAATCGAAGGGGTTATCACAGCAAAGTTAAACCCTTCTGTTCATGGTCATTTAGGAAGTTGGGTGTTTGTTACTGTTATCTCTGCATTTTGGGCTCTCTTGCACGACATTTTGGCATTCTAGGAAGCTCACCAGGCAAGGGCTAGCTTTGGCATTTCGGTTTTGGATATCTTCTCCATACGAATACTAGGTAGGGGCATCTCTTACCTTATCTTCTATTTCCATTTTATGTTCTGCAAATGAAAATTAAGGGAATGTTGGTTATCACTGTTTGTTAGTCGATGAAATGTGAAGCTTTGTGTTTGTTTATTTTGTGAGTTTGGACATGAATCGGTCCTTTTCTTTCTTGGAAGGGTTAAGAAGTAAATCTAGTTATAAATGTTGTGATTAGTGGAGAAACTTGGTAGCAAATGACTGTTTAGTAAGTGTTTGGTTTTAGTGTGGTATTTAACACTTGTTTTTGATATGCTGTTTCGAGCATAATGTAATAAGGGATATCTCTATTCTGAGTATGAAGTTGTCAATGTTTTAGTTAAGTCTGTGTCGATCTATGGAATATAGATATGTAGATGTTATATGGATATATCCTTGTGTGTTAGGGTATCGATGTTTACTTGCTTTGGATAGTGTTAAGGGAGTTAGTCGGGTTTGATAATCAACATATCAATACAGTATGGAACCCGCATGAGTTTTTTGTGTAAAAAACTTCTGTAATGGTCTTCTCACACTGTTCCTGTTGTTAGGAACTCTGTAGCAACATAAAGTATTCAATGTGAAAAAAATCTGGGTTTTATGTTGAAATCAGGTTTCTCTATCACTATCATTAACCGAAGTTGATGTTTTATTTGAGCTGTATTGTGGAAAAGGGAATTAGTGGTATTTCTTAGTGTTTTAGATACCTGTCGTATTTTGTGTTTACACTTGCAACATAAGTGTGGATTAAAGTTTTTCTTTTGGGCGAACTCCTTTGGTTATCTGGTGTCGATGTTTTGTAAAAAGGTTGTTTGTCACTGTATGTATGAGTTAATAAAGGAATGTGGATGTCTTGGTTATGTCAAACTTGATTATGACCTTTATGTTTCTTCTGTAATTAACACCAGTGTGTATTACAGTTGTTACGACATTAGGAAATGTTAAGGGATTTATAGGAAAGACAATTACTATCTTGTTCAGACAGTAAGAAAAGGAACACTTTGGTATTTGTTTAAGAGGTAGAAGTCGGTTATTATTATTCTGTCATTATTTTATGCATTCAGTAGAATAGTAGTATAATAAGGTAGTTCTTTTCTGTGACAGAACTATGAAGATTAGTATGGTTTTTTCTATTGCATATTTATGGACTTAAACTATTAATTACAAGTTTATGCAATTAGATATATAAATATATATACCTGCTGGGATATGTATATATATACACAAGCCGTGGTGTATACATGTACATACGCCAACATGTATATAATAGATGCTATGACTGTCAATCTGAACTATTAATTACAAGCTTATATAATTATATATTCATATATACATATACCTGCTGGGATATGTATATGTATACACAAGCCGTGGTGTATACATGTACATATGCCAACATGTATATAAATGGTATAAACTTGTAATTAATAGAGCAGGGTGTATGGCCATTTAGTTTAATAATTCAGTTATGGTAAACTAGTATGTTTGTTAAAAGTGATGGGTGTTGTGTTGATTCAGTTGATGAATGATTATGTTAGTTCTTTTCTATTCAATGGAAACATGGATTTGATATGGATATTTTATTGTACAGTTACAGTTTTAATGTTTAGTTAATATGGAGATTATTTTGATTAGATTTGTGATGGAGAAAGAGTTGTGATCTTTTCATATTACATAAAACATCATGTTTATGAATGTATGTTAAGAAATATGGTAATATGGTTTTATAATGGATTTCTATTTCCTGTTTCAATTTTTTTAAATTGATGCATTAGAAACAGAATGTTAGTGAAATTGTGTTATGTAGTTTATTTCACTGCTTTCATTGATTGCTAGATCAAGTGTTTTTTTTTGAGATAATGCAAGAATGATCCGTAGATTGGGGGCTGACACTAGTCTAGTACCTTGTGATGATAGAATTTTTGTCAGTTGTGACTGACACTAGTCTATATCCTTATGGGAAAGAATTTCTGTCAGTTGTTTAATTAAGTGATAATTATAAATTCAAGGGTTATGGGTTTCAATTAACAAAGATAAAACATTATGGTTTCATCAGACATAATGGATTACTACGAGGTTCCTTACGGATACATAGCCTAGGTCCTTATGTGAACACCCATGGACTATTGGATCATTACTTGTCATTTTCTTTGCGAGTTTATTTCTGTTAGAAATAAATTTAGTGCTTGATGATTTTGGTGTAAAATGGAATTATGTTATTTAGTTTTCAATTATATCTGTATTTAAATCTGCATAAATGTTTATTATGCTGACTTTTATGATTGCAGATATATGGAGATGGTTCATTTTCTTTATCATTGTGAATGAGCCCTGTTTGCTGTTGGTGTTTGTGTTCATTTTGATTTTCAGGTTTTAGATGGATAAATCAATGAGTTTGGGGTAGTGGATAGCAGTTGTTAAGTTTTATGGGAAATAGATCATTTCATGGTTATTAGTTATCAGATCTATTCGTAGAATGTAATGGTTTTGGAAAGAAGGAAATTTTGTTTTGAGACTTAACCTTTGAATAAAGAGTATTATTATTACTCTGATGTAAATTGATTGTAATCTATAAAGCTCTTAGAAGCGGTTGTTATGATTGTATGTAATAGTTTGTAATTTTAAGGAAAAAAAAATATTACTACGGTTTTATGTGAATTTTATTTATGGTGGTTTCTTCTTTAGTATCATCTTTTATCTTTTAGTATAGATGGGGTGTTACAACAACATACTTTATTGAAAATAGTAGCTAATTACAACTTTTCCACATGTTCCATAAAGAAACAAAAAATATCTTCAACCTCTTTTGTGTTAGATCTAATTGAAAATGGTCATTAAAGACCCTTGAAAGTACTCCAAAAAATGTCATAAATGACTTGAAACTACTCTTTAAATTTAGTTATACCCCTAAGAAGATTTAAAGATATCCTAGATGCTTGGAAAGGCTAAGAACTTGGTCAAAAACTACCTCCAACTGCCCTATATTTACTCCATACTTCCTATATCCATGCTTGATGTCTCCAAACTTATTTTATAACCTCCCAAAAATATAGGACATGAGCTCTTTCCTTCTTGTTTGTAAATTTGACAAGCTCTTGGGGTCAGATATAACATATTTTGAGTCATAAAGTGCTCCCTAACTACCTCAAACTAAATGATAATGGCCTCAAACTATGTCTTACATGTGTAAAATGTGGGAAAGTTGACTATACTGATGTATATGACTGAAAATAGCATTTTCATTATGGAAACAAAATCATATAGTAGTTTGGAGTCAGTGCACTTGATGAGAAGATCATAAATCAGTTAAGTATTGAAGACTGGATAGTGTACAAAGTTCCTGCAGCTCAGAGCATCAGTGCACATGTGTAAGATCGAATTATGGTATCCACCCTAGAAGATAAGTTGGTTAGACTATATTCATGTTTAGTCTATGAGTGCATGATCAATTATGCAAGTATGAGAAAGATACAGACAGTTGAAGTTACACAACCAGTGTGTACCAGAGAAGAATAGTGCATGCCGCTGACTATTAGCATTTTGAGTTGCGATCATATTCTAATAATGTAAAGGCTATGCACCTATTTTAATTAGGTTGCTGACATGTATATATGTTTTTTTGTAAACACGCTTGAGCCAATTCATTTGGAAGTGTTGTATGTAATAGGTTTAAGGGCCGACCTAGTTGTTTCTTTTGTATGCGCATATAAGTATAAGATGTGCCCATTGTAATTAGGAGGTAGAAGAATGAAGAGTTGTGAGAAGTAGAGAAGAAGTGTGCAAAGATTCTATAAGATGTATTAAAGCTTTGCAAGAGGTCAAGCATTAGCACATCAAAGGAAATGATCTGACAAGTAGTGTCACAGTGATAGTTCATCCAACAGATGTAGTGTGTATCTGAGATCGGAAGGTTGTAGCCTTCACCATTTGAGCAGTGAGCTCTAGGATAGTGAGTCCACTCCCCTAACAGGGATTATTGTAAAAGAATCCTAATAGGGTTAAGGATCTTCTAACAAGGATCATAAAACACTAGTACAGAATATTAGTGCGTGTCAATTTCCACCGGGGTTTTTACCTATTTAGGTTTCCCCGTAACCATATTGGTTTCACGTGTTGATTTCTTATTTCATGTTTATGTGAATGTTCATTTTAGTACTTAAGCATTTAATTTTAGATTAAAGAGCAAAAGAAAAAGTGAATATATATAGTCAACACTGATTCACCCCCCCCCCCTCAATGTTCCCATTCCTAACAATTGGTATTAGAGCTCTGGTCCTCAGCAAAGAAGTTTAACCACTTGAGGAGATCATGGACAAAGTAGAGATGAAACATCTAAAAAGAAATATTGAAGCTGCTCTTGAAGACCTGGACAAATCCAAAAGATAAATTGAAGAACTAAAAGAAAAAGTCAGTGATACACAATTAGTTATCAAAAGGATAAGAAAGGATCTGAAAGAATATTCCACCAGTGATTTGGGAATAATGGTCAAGAAGATGAATAAAGAAAATGCATCCTTAAAAGATTAGATTGAAGAACTTGATGATAAGCTAATTAACAATCAGGAAGTCTATAATGAACAAATCAAAGAGAACCTTCAACTCAATGAAGAACTAAGACATGCAAACATGAAAATCTTGGAGCTAAGGAACAACAAAGAAAGCTTGGAGTCTGAATTGAAAGATGCAAAGAAACACATTGACAAATTACACACCAGTTCTAATTTGATAGAATCTCAGTTGTATGGAAGAAGAGCTAAAGGTGATACTAGTTGCATTGGATACAATGAAGCACAAAATCAGATTGACAACATGCGAGCAAGAATAAATGCTCAAAAAGACTCTACTGATACTAAGAAGACTGAAGATCAAACCAAAGACAATGGTGAACCACCTAAAAATGAGTGCAAGCCAATAGACCACACTTGTTTTTCATGTAACAAGCATGGACACATAGCAAGGAACTATATAGAGGTAAGACCTTTTAATGGTTATTGTTATTTATGCAATAAATTTGGTCATAGAGCTAAGAATTGCAAGACTAGTAAAAAGAACAGGATTCAGCATGATCAGAGAAATCAGAATCAGACAAATATAAGAAGTTTTAAGAATGTTACATGTCAGATATGTAACTATAATGGTCACTCATCTAGGCAATGTAAAATGGTGACTCATGTCAATGCGCCAAGGAATATAAGGCCTCCAATCAAATGATGCAAGCTTGATTTGGTCAGAATGAAAGAAAGAAAAATTTGATGAGCATGTATTGGATGCATCCACAGTGGATGCACCCTCTACATCTGGATGAATGGCCCTCAAGGTCATAGGGGGGGCTAATTTATCTCTAGACCCCTGTGTGGCTGGTATAGTCACTCTTTGAGTATGCACCTTTAAACTTAAGCTTTTGGAGAATAAAGGAACCTTCGTGCATGAGCACACATACTGATTGTTCACAGAATAAAATTTGGAAAGTTTTAAGTGACAGCCTGGTTTATGCAACAAGCATTAATGGCAGAATTTTCACTTTAAGTACATAGAAAGCTTTTTGAGTACTCATTGCATTTGAATTAAGAGTGATTGAAGAGTAGAAGAGCCTTAGCAATTGATTGAGAAGGATTTTAGTTGATTCATCAAGTGATTTGTTATGCAATTGATTGGTTGCAGAAACCCTATTTCATCGCGCCGATTCAGAATCTCTTAAAAACCCTTGGAAAGTGATAAAACAAGTGATGGCCACTCCCATAGTATTTGATGTTGTAGAGAAGAAAAGATATGTGTTTAAGAAACATCCATTTAAGTCTACCCTAGATGACTTAGAGGGAGAATTCTCCCACATGCCTATGGGTGTTATGCATGTTGAAGACATTAGGGCATACATCTACTGTAAGAAGGAACCACTAGGATTGGACAGATTAAGGGCGCACATGGAAACCATGCTAAAACCAGACAAAACCTTCTTGGATGAATATGCAAAGTGGAATGATAACCCTATAGTGGAGTATGCTACAACATATGAATTCTATGAGACATAATGGATTAAAATACTTCTGAGGAGAATTCATGATGACCTATTTTGGATAGGTGATATGCTAGTAAGAATCACTAGTGACCTAATATATGAGATGACGGGCCTATCTAAGACTGGCATCATCCTTCCTATGGGAAAGGATGTTAGAAAAATTGTTGAGAAAACATGTAAGTCAAGGAGTGATAGGCACGGGATGAAAATTGAGCCTATTGAGCAAGCTGACATCAAATTGATGTCCATGATACTTGGATACAAATTTCATCACACCAGTAGGGTGAATAGTGCATCTACGGGCATAATTCTCATAGCCATTAGACTTGTAAAGGAAGATGGAGAGTTCAATCTATGTGAGATCTTCCATGCACAGTTGATTGACAACATCAAGGCAATCAAGCATGATAAGACCAAGATATTCAGGTTTGGGTCCTTGATCATTTACATGTACCTTCATATAGTTGGGAAAGTATCAGATTTGTATTTGGACAAGTCCATTCTAACCATTCCATAGATATCTAACAAGGCATCCAATGAGAGTACACTGAGAGATTACATAACATTGGAGTTGAAGACCTTTAGGGTCAAGATGCAAATGAGGTACAAAATTCCAGAGAAGATAATTGAAAAATATAAGGATACTATTTGTTTATGGTTGAAATAGACACAACATGCATGGAGGTAGTTGAACTAAGAACAAAGTGGATCCATCCACTTGGATATGAAGTTGAGGAACCAATATTGGAAGCTTATGCACAAGTATTACTTTCAGCACCTAAGGACCTTAATGAACCTAGGTGGGGTACTTATGAGGAAAAGACAAGGGAAATTGATGCAACTTTGAACAGCACAACAACTAAGAGGAAAGCCTCTAAGATTACATCTGAGATACTTAGAATTCATGGAGTAAAGAGGTTAAAATTGATGAGCCAGAAGAAGCAAATTGAAAAATGTGCAGCCACCTCCGCAAGTAGGATTCCTACCTAGTCTTCAAGTATTAAGGACTAGAGTAGTAGAAGAAGGAAGGCTAGATTAGATAGCCAAGTTTTATGACAAATACCATGAAATTGACAAATCATAGATTCATGAAATGTTGATCAAACACATGATAAAATTCAAGAAGATAGTTCTTGAATTAAAGATAGCTATCCCAAATAAGGTATGGGAGATTATGGATGCCTTGAAGAGACAAACCACTAAAGAAGACTTCAGAATCGAGGAACAAACATTGGATTACAATCTTCCAGTATGCTCTGCTAAAGAAAAGACACTGTTATTGAATTTGGTGAAGCCGCACTTAAGGAAAAAGATGAGAACACTACACATTATGAACAAAGACTATGAGCTAATAACAAAGGAAATAGAGATGGCCTTTGAGAAGGTATTCTTATAATAGGACATGAAACCTCCATCTACACCCATCACTCAAACACCTAGTGAATAAGACAAAACAATAGAAACCACCAACATACCATTTATAGGTCCTCAAGATTCAGCACCCATAGTGGTAACACCTACAGAGGCAATAAAGTCTGCAACCATGATAGAAACATAAAAAGATGATACAATCTTCATTGATAATGTAGAGATTTCAATGGAAGCCATAGACAATGACTTGGATAAGTTTGAGGAAGCCTTTGTGAGCACACAAGAGGTTGAAACTCTATGCGGTGACAATTCACCCAAGATATAGGAAGAAGTATCAATAGAAGATATAACAGGCCAAATATATGAAGAAGAGAAGAAGAAAAGAAGGCAGAGGATACGGAAAAGAAAGATGCACATGTGGTTACAATGACTAAGGTAATGGATGTCAACCAAAGACCAATTCTTACCCCAAAACCTTTAGTATCATTGTTGTCAAGTTTGACACTAGACACCACAAGCTTAGACTCTTGGGGAGAAGAAGACCTGATTAACATCAGTGTCTTAGCTATGGAAAAGGCCAAAGAAAAACAACTAATGAGGAATCCCCTCCTGGTAGAATCAATAAACATTCTGAACAATTTGTTGCTAGAGGACAAGAAAGTATCAAAGATACACTCTGTCGATGATGTGAGTATAGTCATCTCACATTTCAAAACTAATTTATTAAGCCTTGAAGAATCTATATCCCTAGTTGTAGAAGAAAAATACCTAAAAAAGAGATTGAGTGAACTAATAAGAAACTTTTCACTTGACCTAAGCTCACTCAAGACTGGTCAAGCATCCTTAAAAGAGTTTGCAGATCAAGGAAGAAGAGTCATTGTAGAATGTATGGATCAGGATAAGCTCACTGATGCCCATTTCAAGAAAATAAAAGAGGCGGAAGCCATGATTGAGCAAGTCAAGAGTTTAGTGAAAGACACATCCACAAATGTAAACATGTGTAATAATGTATACCAAGGTCAATTAGATAAGATTGAGAAGGTAGAAAAAGAAATGTCAAAGATCAGGGCAAGGCAAACATAGCTCAGGAATGCTCTTGTACCCTCATTAGATATACTCAATCAGAACATCAAGGACATAGACACCACAATGGTAACATATGATCATGGTCCTAGCACTAACTTGAAGAAGATGGAGAAGCTATAGTATGCATTATGCGCCCATCTCCAGATAGTAAACTCCTTGATCACATTTTGGAAGAAGGAGATCCAGAACATAAAGACAACATATTTGGATGTTTTCCCTCAGTAATTATATGTAGATACAATTTTTGCTACACCTTTTTCATTAATTTTAAAGGGTAAGTTGTGTATAGAATATGGATCATAATATGTATAGGGAGATATAAGTGTATGTATAGAAGACAAAAAGTTTTTTTTGTATTAGGGATAGTTAGCAACTTGGCCATATTCATTTGTTGCCATCAATGAAAAAGGGGGAGATTGTTGTAAAGTTGACTATAATGATGTATATGACTTAAAATAGTGTTTTCATTATGGAAAAAAATTCATATAGTAGTTTGGAGTTAGCGCACTTGATGAGAATATCAGAAATCAGTGTATTGAAGACTGGACAGTGTACAGAGTTCCTACAGCTTAGACCATCAACGCATGTGTGTAAGATTGAATTATGGTATGTGCCCTAGAAGATAAGTTGGTTAGAAAATATTCATGCTTATTCTATGAGCACATGATCAGATATGAAAGTATGAGAAAGATACAGGCAGTTGAAGTTACACAGCCAGTGTGTGCCAGAGAAGAACAATGCATGCAGCCAACTGTTAGCATTTTGAGTTGCGATCATATTCTAATAATGTAAAGGCTATGCACCTATTTTAATTAGGTTTGTAACATGTATATATTTTTTTTTGTAAACATGATTGAGCCAATTCATTTGGAAGCATTGTATGTAATAGGTTTAAGGGCCGACCTAGTTGTTTCTTTTGTATGCGCATATAAGTATAAGATGCGCCCATTGTAATTAGGAGGTAGAAGAATGAAGAGTTGTGAGAAGTAGAGAAGAAGTGTGCAAAGAGTCTATAAGATGTATTAAATATTTTCAAGAGGTCAAGCATTAGTGCATCAAAGGAACTAATCTGACAAGCAGTGTCATAGTGACAGTTCATCCAACAGATATAGTGTGTATTTGAGATCGGAAGGTTGTAGCCTTCACCATTTGAACAGTGAGCTCTAGGATAGTGAGTCCACTCCCCTAACAGGGATTATTGTAAAAGACTCCTAACAAGGTTTGACCCTTGACCAGGTCTACTATACTTAATGCATTGTAAAGAAACTCCTAATAGGGTTAAGGATCTTCTAACAAGGATCACAAAACACTAGTACATAATATTAGTGGGTGTCAATTCCCACCGGGGTTTTTACCTATTTGGGTTTCCCCATAACCATATTGGTTTCATGTGTTGATTTCTTATTTCATGTTTATGTGAATGTTCATTTCAGTACTTAATTATTTAAGTTCAAATTAAAGAGAAAAAGAAAAACTTAATATATATAGTGAACACTGATTCACCCCCCCGCCCCCTCTCAGTGTTCCCATTCCTAACATAAACAACCACAAAGAATACTCCCCCCATATTAAATGAAACCTAAGAGTACAAAATTCCCTATTTTATACTCCTTATATATGTTGTCCATATTATTCATTGTACTAATTTTGTATAATCCATATCAGTCATAATAGAAATATCAGTCATGCTTTCTAGCATGGACATAATGTAGTTTTTTCTAATATATTTGCATGATGATATTCAACTAATATAAATAATTTGTGTTGAATAGAAGGTTTTCTTATTCCCCTTTCATCATAGGATCTTCCCTCAAGATCATTGTTATTTTTCTCTTATAGTTTTCCCTTGCTTTATCATGCTTTTTTTCTACATGGATCTCAATCACTTGATATGATAGCCATGTATAAGAGACAATGCATTTCTTCTTTCACCATATCATGAAAATTTCAAACTCTTCTTTCCATTCATTTATGATGTAGGAGCATCAATGAGAACCCCTAAGTGCCTGGACAACAAGGGTATGAAGGAACACCAGAGGAATATCCCACATGTCAATTGGGATATATTGAAACCAATAATTAAGATTTGTAATAATCTCTAAGGGTCAAAAAGGGTAGAATATGATTTGAATAGGTTTATTTTATCCTTTGATATCAAATCCACCAATTTTTATTGGTTTCAATGATTAAAATACAATAGTTTTAAAGTTATAAATTTCAAATTCAAATCCCAATGGCTAATTGAGGATTTGGGGGGGAAATGGGATTAGGAGTTGTTTATGGTGTTTTAAACCACCCAACTAATTGGTTTCAGTTTGGGAGGTTTTAGGGATGTTATTAAAACTTATTTTGATCCATTTTGTGGAGAGAAGTTCATGGTGTACGGACTGGTGTTGATGAAAATGTAGACTGTGCCCATTTTTTAGCAATAAATAATGTTTTTCTTGCACTTTTGTGATCTTTATTGAATGGTTATTTTATTTCAATAATTGGGAGGAATTTTTGAATGTTTACACATCATTTTTTAACTCTCTTAAAGCCATTTTGAATTTATTTAAATTGCTCAAGGCTGACTGTACCGTGATAGTCCTTGATTGGGCAAGGGTTTCAATGGTGAAATCTTGATTCATCCCCTTTGCTATGGCATCTGTGGTTGGGGATGAATAAAATAGGTGTATTATATTGTAATAAAAAATTATAATGAAGGAATGATCCATATTTGTAGGGTAAGCAACAATGGAAGTGTCGATTGCATGAGATTTCATGAAGAAAATGGTGCCATGGGTATAGCAACCATTAATCTACCTTAAGGAGAGGGTATTTTTATGACTTGGAAAGTTTTATGTGGATGATATTAAATTTATTCATCCATTAATTTTATTGGGAATGCCTTGGAGAGGTGTTTTTGGTCAAATCCTTGATTTGGAGGCCCTAGAGAGAGCCTAGTTGGGAGTTGGATGCTTGGAGGAGTCTTGTAATTGATCCAAGTGGATATTTGTCATTATTTTACCATAATTAGTCACTTTTGAGAGTTTGAGATCTTTTTGATAAGACTGGTTGACACTTGCTTTGTTAAATGACCATATTTTTGGCTTAAAAAGGGGTCACTAGGGTGAGCAGCAGATAGTGCTCCAAAACAACCCTACCAAATCTTATAGTATGTTATGTAAATCCGAAAAGAGTATCCAAAAATATATATTTTTTGGTTAGTTATTTGGAAAAATTAAGATCAAACGGGAAGAAACAATCCCGATAGGGCTAGTTGAGGGGCAATTAGGCCTTGAGGACAATTTTGGTGTTTTGGCTCTTGGGTATTTGGGAGGAGTCCAAAAGTGATTGAATATTTTCAAATCCAACTTGCTTATACCTTTAGCACTCATCTTTTCCTTTGGGAAGGTGTTCGATTCATTTGGGGTATTTGGGCTATTTGTGTGCCTTAGGGGCTAGTGGGATTATAGTGCCAAGCCTCTTAAGTTTAATCATTTGTTGTCCTCTATCCACCACCTCTTTTTCCCACTCTACATCAATTTATCATACCTCTATAAAGAAACCCTTTTTGGCATAATTGATGCAAATGGGATGAGTAAGTATGTTGATGGCTTGATGATATGTTTTGTCAGTTATGTTGTTGTCATTTATGTCAAATTAGGTGTTCTTGGTTGACTATTCTTGATGTACCAAGTTATGATGGAGAAGATTAATTGATATCTATGTTCTGAATTATAGTGTGAAATTTGGCACATATGTTCTATATTTTTGAAAAATATTATATGTATGATTGCACATGTGTATGATGAGTTTTATCAAAGTTACAGTCAGTGTGATGAAGACAGGAAATTGGTTTAGTGGTGAAGAAGTAAAGAAGAAAGATTTAATTAGTGTATCCCATAGGAATGGAATCAGGTTTTGGATTCTAAGTTGTGTTATTTTAATGACATTATTGGATTGTTTCTTCTATTGCATCAATATTGATGATTGGTAGACAGAGTTACAAGATTCTGAAGTTCAAGATAGCGAAGAAGCAAAAGAACAGTGAATAACAATCGATTAGATCCTTAACTAGTGATGGAAGATCATTTTATGGACATGGTTAAGTATTCTATATTATTTGATGACATGTCTAAGATGATGTGTAATATTAGGTGTGATTCTTATTGGTAAATTTGAACAATAATTCATGAAGAGGTGCATGAACCTAGAGAAGTGTAGTATGTTTGACATTTCCTTGTCAGATCGATGGTGCAATGGATTTGGAGGCCAACTTGAATTTGAAATTATATTTGTTAAATGGTAACATGTTTTGGGGTTGAAGTATTGAGTGGTAATTAATTGTAATGATGTAATCCAAATTTAATTTAGGTCTTAGTCGACCTAGTTAGTGAAAAACATATTTTGTCTTTTTGACGTATTAGGAGAAGTGAGTGTAAGAGGTAGATCACGAATACATGAGTGTGATTGAAGTGTTTGGATGTTTTTAATAAGAAGAAGAGATTGAGCTTGAAATGGATATATACTAGAAGATGAGAAGTGTTATTTTCTTAGATTGTCACTCTTGTTGTTCCCTAACAATTGTAATAGGTTAATAGGTTAAATACCTTAACCGAGTAGATCCTAATAGATCTTTTTGTAAAATCCTTTAACAAGGTGACACTATAGCTAGTATTTGAAGTCCTCTAACAAGGATACTCCTAAGAGGGTAAAGTTCCTAATAGGGCTAGAGGTAAATCCCTTAATCAAGTTTCTCTTAATAGGGTCTGTTCTTAATTGAACATCACTGTAAGCTTTTAATAGGACTAAGATCTTAACCGGATGTGCTCCAAAAGAGTGCATTTTTCTTAGTGGGTGTAATCCTCACTATGGTTTTTCCCAAGTTGGGTTTCCATGATAAAAACAAATCTGGTTCTATGTGTTGAATCTTTTTGGATGCTTAATTTTTGATGTATGTTTATCATAAGTAAAAGTTATTTATTGCATACATGTGGTGAAGTTTTGAAGAGTAATTTTTATTAGATCAGATTTGTGTTTATTAGAAGACTACTAATTCACCCCACTCACTTTAATTAATATTAGGACCTAATTATTCTAGTAAAAAGTATTAGATCATAGGTCCTCTTAGTGATAAGATTAACTGCTTGAGGTAAAGATCTGCTTAACAACATGTTTAGAAAGGAGGCTCCCAAGTTCACAAAATATAACTACCTAGTATAGGCAGACATGATGGAGTTATACATAAGAGGTATGGGTGATCAATACTTAAAGCATGTTGAGACTCAATATATTATGCCTCGGGAAACCCTAACTATAGATCAGTTGAAGGAAAAGCAAAAGAATACACAAGCACAAGAAGCCATAGTAATAACCCTTTCTGATACTAAATATATTGATGCAGAAGGACTTAGAATAACTTATGAGGTTTGGAAGAAATTTGAACTAATCTATGGAGGTGACAAGAATTTTCCAAAGGAAAGAGAAGAAAGTCTTAGAGGAAAATATGACAACATGAAAATGGTAGAAGGAGAAAACATTTCTCAATATGGTGCAAGAATCAAATATTTTTTTGTTGTAATCAGAGGTGCAGGTTTTACCATGGAAGAAGAAGCTCTGGTAAGTAATATGTTAAGAACCTTATTATCTACTTATGCCATTAGAGTGTCAATAATTAATGAATTGAGAACATTTGAAAAGGTGATTATTGATGGAATAATAGTAAGCTTACTAGTTTTGATCTTAGTAATTATGATAGTAGCATTCCAAAGTTTGAAACTTCTTTTAAGGCTTCTATGGTAAGTGTCCCTACAAGAAAAGGAAAAGAGTTGTTGACTGAATCTGATAGTTTTTCTAGTTCACCAAGGATATAGATGCTATTTTGGAGGGTGAGAAAAGACAAGGAGAAATTGAAGCATTAATAGTGAGGAATTTACCTGGAAGAACTAGTAAGTATAAAGGCAAGTTACCTTTAAAATGTTTCTCTTGTAACAAGATTGGTCACATTTCTGCTAGGTGTCCTAATGGAGAACAACAAAAGGATAAGGACAAATACAATAAATACAAAGGAAAGACAAAGAAATAAAGTCATATGGTTGTGGATGAAGGTTTAATTGATGAGTAATTTGATGACAATAATGAAGAGGAAATTGTCTTTGTTTCTATAAAGGAAGATCATCTTGCAAGAGACAAAGAAAGTGAAAAATGACTTATTTTACATATCAGAAAGAATGATGACTAGGTCATAGCCAGTGGGTGCTTGTATCACATGACCGGTGATAAAATTAAGTTTATTAAACTCAATGAATATGGTGGTGGTGTTGTGGGATTTCAAAACAATTCACCTTGCTTAGTGAAAGTTAAAGGTACTATCTCCCTTAATGGGAAAAGGATTGCATATGATGTCTATTATGTTGAATGTATAACACATATCTTGTTGAGAGTGGGTCAACTTAATGACAAATAATACCGACTTGAGTTTAAAGGAGGACTGTGTAGGATCATTGGAAGTTTTGGTGATGATATTTCTACTAGAAGACAAACTAGAGGTAAATTATTTTAGTTGAACAATATAGTTAACAGTTGTTTGGTTTCTAGGATTGAAGATAGGTGGTTATGGCATAGAAGATTCTTCCATGTAAACTTTGATGTCTTGGTAAAGGTAAGAAAGACTAATGCAGTAAGAGGATTGCCACAACTTGTAAACCTAGACAATATGATGTGTAAAGAGTGTCAACTTGGTAAGTTAACTAGTACATCTTTCTGTTACAAGTAGTGGTTTCCGTTGCACCAAAAGATTGACCTATTAATGCCCGATAGAACCACTAGACTTATAGAAGACACATGAGGTGGTTAAGCCATGTCACAAATCTTGAGGGGAGCACTGGCCATTTTTCTGACAATCTCCCCCTCAGCGTTACCCGAGGGGATTCAAACCTGTGACCAAGCTCTGATACCACTTGTTACAAGTAGTGGTTTCCATTGCACCAAAAGATCAACCTATTAATGTCTGAAACAACCACTAGATTTATAGAAGACATAGGAGGTAGTTAAGTCATGTCACAAATCTAGAGGGGAGTGTTGGCCATTTTGCCAACACTTTCAAAATGAAATCTTATTCATTAGAGAATATACTTGATTTTTTACATATTGATTTGTGTGGTCCTATGAGATAAAAGAGTTATAATGGTGATAGATTCTTTATCCTATTTATTGATGATTATTCAAGAATTAAGTAGGTTACATTTCGTAAGGATAAATCTAATGCACAAGTAAGTTTAAGGATTTCAAAGCACTGGGGGAGAAGGAATTGGGAAAAAGTCTAAAGTGCTTAAGATCAGATAAAGGAGGTGAGTTCACATAAGATGAATTCATGAAGTATTGTGAAGATAATAGTATAAAAAGATAAATGTCTACTTTAATAACTGCTCAGCAAAATGGTGTTGCAGAAATGAAGAATAGAACAATTGGTGATGTTGCAAGGACTATGTTAATATAGGTAAATGTACCAAAGATCTACTGAAGAGAAGAAATCAAGAATTTTTTTATTCTTTGAACTGGGTGCAAGTGAAGAAACAAATCGACAAAAAACCCTATGAGTTATGGTATGGTCATTCTCCTAGTGTAAAGTATTTCAAAAATTTTGGAAGTAAATGTTATATAAAAAGAGATGGTTTTTCTGAAAAATTTGATCCCAAAAGTGATGAAGGATTATTTTTTGGTTATTTAACTAAGAGAAAGGCTTACAAATATTTTAACAAAAGGACTAATAAAAGGATTGAAAGTGCTAATATGAAGATTGATGAATTTATTAAGAAATCTAAGGAAATAAGAAAGAAGGATACATAAGATGACCGGGGAATAGAGCTTATTGAATCAAAAGAGATTAGACTGGTAGAGAAGAACAATGAGAAAGAAGTAGTGCAACAAACAGAAGAAGTTCCTAGGACTAAACTAGTAATCCCAAGATATGTGAAAAGGAATAGTTCTTCTAATCAAATAATTGGTGATACGAATGCAGGTGTGTTGACAAGAAGTAAGGTTAGAGAAATCGCATGTCTAATATCACAATTTGAGCCCAAAACAATAAAGGAAGCAGTTAAATATGATGATTGGGTAAGAGAAGTGCATGAAGAATTGGATCATATTGAGAAGAATAAAACATGGACTCTTGTGCCAAGGCCTGAAGACAAAAATGTGATAGGTATAAAATAGGTTTTCAGGAATAAATTAAATACAGATGGTGAAGATATTAGAAACAAAGAAAGACTTGTGTGTAAAGGTTATACACAAGAAGAAGGCTTGGATTATGGTGAGACATTTGATTATGTAGCAAGATTGGAAGGTGTTAGGATACTACTTGATTATGTTGCATTCAAGAATTTCAAAGTCTATCAAATGGATGTGAAACCAATATTTTTTATTGGAATTCTAGAGAAAGAGGTCTACATTGAACAACCAGATGGATTTTCATTAACCAAGGATACAAAAATGGTATGTAAATTTCAAAAATTATTGTATGGTCTGAAGCAAGCCCCCAGAGCATGGTATGAAAGATTGCATTCTTATCTCATTAGGATTGGTGTCAATAGGACTTCTGATGATAGTAATGTTTACTAAAGGATGTAGGTGAAAAGATATTAATTGTTGAAGTGTTTGTTGATGGCATACTTTTTGTTGGTGATGATGAGATGAGTATGTCTTCTTTTGATGAGATGAAGAAAGAATTTGAAATGTTAATGATAGGAGAAATAAAATTCTTCATAGGATTGCAGGTATCACAGTTGGACAATGGAATATAAATATGTGAAGGAGGTGTTGAAGAATTTTGTCATGGAAGATTATAAACCAGTTGGTACCCTTATGATTATAGGTTGTAAAATCTCCAAGGATGATGAATTTGAGTCTATTGATGCCACTTTATACAAGTCCATGATCAAGAAGGTACACTATATTATACATAGAAGACTAGACATTTCACAAGCAGTTGGTAGTTGTAAGGTTTCGGTCAAACCTGAAGGAGTCACACATGGTTGCAGTAAAGAGAATTTGTAGATATCTGAAAGACACTATGGATTATGGATTATGGTATGCCATGAAGGTGAATTTTTACTAAGTGTTTTTACTGATCTCGATTGGGCAGGTAATATAGATGACAGAAAGAGAACAAGTGGTGGTGCATTCTTTCTAGGCGGTAGGATTATGTCTTGGACAAGAAAGAAATAGAATTGCATATCTCAATCTATAGTTGAAGTAGAATATGTGGCTGCATCTATCAATTGTACACATGTAGCTTGGATAAAGAAAATCCTAGAATGGATTCAGGAGAAGGTAACAGAACTAGTGACAATTTTTTGTGTTAATACTTGTGCTATAAACATTTCCAAGAACTCGATTATGCACTTAAGAACAAGAACATTACTATTAAGTATCATTTCTTGAGAGAACAGGTGTAGGAGAAAGTGGTGAGGTTGGAGTACATTCCAACTCAAGATAAAATTGCAGATATCTTTACCAAACCACTTCCTAAGGATACTTTTGAGTAACTTGGAGGCAATTTGGGGGTCATGCCCCTACCTAAGTAGAATTAAGATGCAAATGTCACATCAATCCAATGAGTATTACTATTTTATTTTTTTAGTAGATTGATGTAAAGGGGGACTACTCCTTGGGGGAGCAGTTGGATAGATGAAGTCTTGAGCATTATGGTGCTTTTGGCATTATTGTCAATGTGGGAGAAAAAATAAGAACATGATTACCAAGAAAGGGGGAGAATAGAAGAGTAGCAAAAAGAGAGATAAACTATGAAGAATAGATAAATAGGGAGAGAGAATATGACGAGAACTTTGGTGTGTGGCTCGTCAATATAATACCTAAATAATAAGGGATTGGACATCCTTTTACAATGATTATATGGTTAAACAACATCCAATTTCATACTTAGGATAGTATACTGAGCTCATTAAATTTATCAACCTAGGAGCGTAAGCTTGAAATGATATCTGCAAAGTTTATGCTCTAGTCCATTTCCAAAGTCATCATAACTAAGTAATGCAAATGCTACAAGAAATGTAAATGCTATATGAAATCTATATTAAGGATGGAATTAATAGTTTAGTCTAGGGCTTAAGATAATGTTGCAAATAGTAAATTTAACTATGCATCTATGTTGCAGACAACAACTATTGGTTCTGTTACAAGTGGTTTTAGGAACAACAGTGGATTAACTACTACAAGAAAACTCTTAGTCTAATTCCTAGCTAATCATGAACTGAGCTCACCTTCTGTGTGGGCCCCCATGGAAGAGTGACTAAACTGAGAACTCAAAGATTAAAGTCTGAAAATATCATTTATTCAGATAAAACATAAGTGCAAGATACAATAGAAAAGTTTTATTCTCTATTTTCTAGTTACAAAAAGGATTTCCTGAACATCTAACTAACAAGGAATCATGAACCCAGCTTATTTATTAACAACTTGAAATAGAACTCCTAAGAACTAGGACTCTCCACTACATGGATACAACAAATTTTCATTTATAGGAGAAACAACATCATTTAACACAGGAGTAAACCGCATTCAAATACATAGGAATATAGGAATATGACCTCTAGATTTCCTCCAAAACACCCACTAATTGAATTGAATTGGTCTGCAACAACAACCATTATGAACTTTGGAAACGGTTACTTGTCTTAATGATGCCAAGTCTCCTTTAGCCATTGACTTATCCTTTCCTACAAGAGATTAGCATAGAAAGCAACACATATCCAAGATAAAGATTCATAATAGGTTTCCCCTACTTTAGCATACCTCATCACATGGCTACAAGAAGGAACGCTAACCCATTAATGCAGAAGGAAAGAATTCCAGATTTCATCATACATAACCACATAATCCACATATATTCAACATATTCCTTAAGTCTCAAAAGTATCAAATACACACATAAGCATAGCATAAAAACATAGAAAGTCTGAACATTGTTTATGAGAAACTCATGAAATACTTCAAGTCTAAACCAGAAAACCATAAACTAGGCTCATCATTGCCCCCCAGCTTGATCTTTTTCTGGTCCCATAGAAAACATAAATTTCTTGAGTCTAGTTGTCATCCTATAGTCCACAGCTCATTTCTGTCCAACACCTCCCATTTTCAGATTCTCAAATAACCCAAAACAATGTTGCAGGAAATTCAAACACACTAAACAAGGCTCGGACATGGAGTGTTTGAAAGGGAAAGCTACAAGAAAATTTTGAATACAAAAGGTTCTGGTATTTTGAAAATGAGCTCTTAAGTAAATATGAGTACAAATCAAGAATACAGCACACATTAACTGCTCATAATTACATAGCCACAAACTTCGTACAGATTTGCTGGATGAGTTCTATATTATTCAATGCATATTTGTGCCATTCATCAAGGTCATTTAAACTCAGAATTCTTTCCTATTGTGTAGAAGTAAGATCCATACCAAGCTCAAGAGTAGTCCTTAATTTCTTATGCTCAAACTCCACAGGCATGATAGCTGACCTACCATAGAATAACTCGAAAGGAGTGAAACTCATTGTAGATTTCTAGGTGGTTCTATAAGCCCATAGAGCTTCAGGAAGATGTGTATCCAAATCTTTCGTATGGAGTGCAACCTTTTTAGTAAGAATGGATTACAGCTCCCTATTAGTAACCTCTACTTGGCCATTAGCTTAGGGATGATAAGGTGATGACTTTCCATGTTGAATGTTATATTCTTTCATCAAAGCAACTACCAGATTAGAGGTAAACTAAGCTCCCTGATTAGATGTTAACTTCCTAGGGAAACCAAATCTTGTAAAAATAAATTCATATAAGAACTTAGCAACACTATTATCCCTAGGATGTTTCATGGGTTTTGCTTCTGCCCACTTTGTGACATAATCTGTGCAAACCAAAATATAGGATTTACCTTGTGAAGAGGGTTCAATAGGACCCACAAAGTCAATCCCCCATTTATCAAAGGGTGAAAATACTATCTGAGGCTGTAGGGGCATTGATGGGCTTCTAAATAGCCATCTTCCTCATTACTTTTTATCCTCTTTCCAGAACATTTGATTGCACATAGACATGAATTTATGGTTTTTAAGAATATGAACTTATGGTTTTTATGTATATGCTATATATATGTGTGAACATAAGATTGAAATATGGATACTTTAAAGAAATAATATTTGTTTGAATTCATGGATAGGAATGGTAAATGTAGTAGCTATATGTGTTAATGAATGTTTCTTTTCCTAAGCTATGTTTTGGGTAATTACCTCCTATAGCCATAGGACCTGCAAGAGTGTTAATTAGGACTTACACCTTTTCCTAATATTAATGATGCAAATATATATGTATATGGTTGGATGTGTGTGCATTGATTTTTTTGCAAGTGTTGATTGTGAATATTCAAAGACCAACGTAGTGGCACTGGAGTAATCAAAGCCAACTGTGGATTGCAGAATCTTTGCAAGCAAAGCAAGTCAATTGATATTTTCTATTACATGCACCACAGAGATTTAGTTTCCTTAAATGCGCTATATCTCTGGAAATTATTCATGGTCAATGATGTTTCTATTTTGAAACTTTATGAGTTGTAACCGATCCTCATTTATGAAGTGATCATAGATTTAGGAGATAGTTGTAGCTTTCCTTTAAATAATCTGTTAGGAATGGGAACACTGAGAGGGGGGTGAATCAATGTTCACTGTATTTTAACTTTTCACTTAAATCTGAATATTGAATTATAAATGCTTAAGTGCTAAATTAAACATTCACATAAACATGAAACATGAAATCAACACATGACACCAATATGGTTACGGGGAAACCCAAATAGGTAAAAACCCCGGTGGGACTTGATACCCACTAATAATCTACACTAGTGTTTTGTGATCTTTGTTAGAAGATCCTTTACCCTGTTAGGAGTAGCTTTACAATGCTTTAAGTATAGTAGACCTGGTCAAGGGTCAGACCCTATTAGGAGTCTTTTACAATGATCCATGTTAGGGGAGTGGACTCACTGTCCTAGAGCTCACTGCTCAAATGATGAAGGCTATAACCTTCTGAGATCAGATACACACTATATCTACAATGTGAACTGTCACTATGACACTGCTTGTTAGATCAGTTCCTTTGGTGCGCTTATACTTTGACCTCTAGCAAAGCTCTAATACATCATATGTTGTCTTTGCATACCTCTACTCTTCTTATCATAACTCTATTTCAACTTCCATACTGAATACATTAGGTGCACCTTATATTTATGTGCTTATACAAAAAAAACAATTAGGTTGGCCCTATAACTAATTACAAACAATGCTCCCAAGTGAATTGTCTTAAGCGTGCTTACAATTATACAAGTACATAAGTTGGCAACCTAAATACAATGGGTGCATAGACTTTACAACTTTATATTACAATCACAAACCAAAATGTTGACTGTTGGCTCTATGCTTTGTTCTTTGCTGGCACACACTGGTTGTGTAACTTGAATTGACTGTAACTTTCATATTACTACATATCTTCTTATGCACTCTTAGACTAAGCATAAGTATAGTCTAAAAACCTTAACTTCCAGGGCGCATACCATAATTCATTTGTACACACGTGAACTGATGCTCTAAGTCTCTGGTACTTTGTATGTTGTCCAGTCTTCAACACTTAACTGAATTCTAATCTTTATACTTAGTGCACTGACTCCAAACTGCTATACAACTTTGTTTCCATAATGACAACACTATATCTAGTCATATACTTCAGTATAGACAACTTACCAACATAATTGACTATTGTGACTCTTTAGGAGTTAGTCAAATGAACTAGTTTTTATAATAGAACTCTCGCATGCTATTTTCAATCAAGTGTTGTCATTTTGTTATGGATGAATAGAATGTTCAACTCAAGCTTATATCTTTTATCTTGATTGTATTTCCTATTCACTCATTCAAGGGTGCCCACTTGATGAGTGAATTTTTTTGTTAGTGTAGAGTTCATTTTTCTATTTATTTCTAAGTAGTAAGAACTCTGTTGTTGCTATAGCTACTGATAACAGAATTAGTATCCTATTCTTGTAGCATAGTCAGTTAGATTAACTCCTATCCGCAATTCCTTGCTTTGTTAGAATAGATTTATTCATCAGTTTTAGCATAGTTTTCCTGAAGCATAAACATTTGAATTACATATAAGGTCTTAGAATGAGAAGGTTTGAAGCATATAAATGTCATTCCAAGTTTACGTCCCTGGTCAATAATTAAATGAGATAGAATAATCCATTTAGAAATCATTTGGGGTGTCCAATCCTAAAATAGGTTGTCCATTGCTCTGGGTTTTTGATACTATTATTTGGCCAAGCATTTTTGGTGCCATTATCGGGGATGGTGTTAAATCAAACTTATCTTTGTAGTTGCATTCTCAGTTCTAATTTAGTGCTTAGCCTTAAGCAAGAATTTTATGCATAGAAGGAGAGACTGCCTTGGGATATTTCTTCCCTGTAACTACCAAGAAGACCCATTTGATCTTTTTAATCCTTAAATTGAAGAGCCCCAAAGTGAGAGTGAAGAAGAAGAACCCTTTTAAAATCCATTTGTTGATGCTTAGGAACACATATCCTCTTCATCATCTGAGGAATCACTGCATTTGAACGACCTATTTTCTTAACCTGAATACCAAGACAATCCGCTTGCTCTTATTATCTATCATCCACCACCACCAGGTCCTCCTCCCAGAATGGCTGCTCAGGCTCCCTTTCCTTTTCCTATTCCTCCTCAGCAAGGTAACCAAAATTTGAAGAACATACCTATTATTGCACTTCCCAAATTCTATGGCCTCCTTACAGAAGACCCTGAGACCTTCCTCTTTGAGTTTGACATCCTTTGCCGGAGTTATGACTATACCACTGATGCCCACAAGCTGAAGTTGTTCCCATCAACTCTAAAAGAGGCTTCCTTGAGATGGTTCATGGGATTGGATGCCAATGTTGTAGCAAACTAGGATGCCATGCACAATCTATTTCTTTCAAAATACAAAGAATACCATTGGGGGCAATATTTGAAAGGTGACGACATTTTCAAAATGTCTCAAAAGGAGGATGAAACATTGGAGGATTATGTATCAAGATTCATGTTCAACCTATAGCATAATACACAGCACAAGCTAAATGAGGCATCTCAAAAACACCTTTTCCTAAAGGGTGTGAATGATGGAAGTATTGAGGCTCTAGACCTGATAGCAGGAGGAGATATTACACCAAAAAATTGGGCTAACATAAAGAATATATGTCTAAATTATTCAAGAGCCACTGTGAAGAAGGGTAGAAGACTTAGAGACCTTCCACATAATTCTAATGGTGGTTTAGGAGTATCCAAAATGGAGTTGTCTAATTTACTATCTGATTTCAAGCAGGACATCATCAATGATGTTGCCACCCAGCTTGATAGTATGCAAGCAAGGAGAAAGAAGGAAGAGGCAGATGTTGTGTTGGCTAAGTTTTGTTCTCATTGTAGAGAAAATAAAATAAATTGTAAATGCAAAATGGTTGCATCTGTGGACATTAATCCAATGCCTACTGAGTTTAAAGCCATAGATGAGGAATGGAGAAGTTTTTTATGTTGCTCAAAGACGTCCATGCGCTCAGAGACAAGGTATCCCTCCAGACCCGTTGAATAATTTTGTTTATAATAATAATATTAGTCAATGGCCAAACCATAACCCCCAAAATTCTACTCCTCAAGGTTAGAATTGGAATTATAAGTGGTCCAACCAATAGTCACACTATAACCAAGCCTATCAACAATAGCCACCATTTAATCCATATCAATAGTAATATAACTCCTATCAACAACCACACCAGAATAGGCAATGGCCACCTCATGGTAAATGGAAACCACAACCTCGGTGGGGACCCAATCAGACACCTCAGCAGCAAGCAATAATGCCTCCACCTCAGCAGCAAGAAACAATGCCTCCACCTCCTGCAGCCAATAGCAACCCACAAAAGCCAACTCAACTTCCTGCTCAGCCAACTCCAAATCCTAATAACAAGTGGCAAGCTTATTCCTTACAAGTAAATGATATACATCTTAGATCAGGAACTACACTACCTGCACCCAAGGAGCCAATAATAACTGAAGTTGATGATGCCAAGGACTTACCCGTAAACCATCCTGCTGATGTTTCACCTATTATTCAAACTGCACTAGTACCTAAAAATCCTCCTTATCCACAAATATTATCTCAGGTAGTTCCTCCAAAAGAAAATCTTGTAGCAACTGATTTGATCAATCAGCTCAAGAAAATGCCAGTGCAAATTCCCTTGTTGGATGCCCTTAAAGAAATTCCAATCTATACCAAGGCAATCAAGGAAGCCTATATCAAACAGCCTTGAAGAAAGAAGAAAGACCCTGATACTATCCATGTCTTAGGCCAGCTCTCTGATCTCATGTTAAGAAAAGTGGTAATGCCTAAGTATTTCAACCTAGGGAGTCCAGTGGTCACTATACATATTAATGGTATCCAAATTCAGAATGTCCTAATTGATTTAGGAGCATCAATCAATGTCATGACTAGGGAAGTTTTGCTAAAACTTAGTATCATTAGTTTGTGAGATACCCCTACCATACTGCAATTAGCTGATAATTCCACTGTCAAGCTAGATGGTATGGTCAAAGATATTTTTGTCACATTGGATTCTTTAGATTACCCTTCAGATTTCATAGTCTTGTCACCCAAAGCCACCTTAGGAGGATACCCATTAATCCTAGGATGACCTTGGCTAGCCATGAATGATGCTTGCATTGCATGCCGCTCAGGAAAAATGATCATATCAGATGGGATAAATACCAAGAAGTTAACTCTGTATTCTCCAGCAAAACCCCAAAGTGAACTTGATCAGGTTATCTGGCCAGACATAGCTGATGCTTTTAATACCCCAAAAATGGGCTATAGGTTCATTAACCTCTTACATCTTCAATTCAAACAAAATCGACATCAAAGTCCTAACCTAAGGCACATCTTCACATCGAAATCCTAATTGATTTTATCTTAATTCTGCATCAGGGAATATTTCCTAAATATTCCTAATTTATCTAATTATCGTTAATTAAATATTATTTGGCGATAAATGTTATTATTTATCCTAAAGTTGATTAATTGAATATGATGAATATTTAATTAATTAATTTAATTCTTCCACTTAATTATTGAATTAGATTTAATTACATTTATTCCTAATTAATATTGTTTTTATTTTGTCAATAAATCAAAATTCCTACAAACAATCAATTGGATATTTATTTAATTGATTTAAAATCAAAGTTGTCAAATTTAATGATTTAATCAGAATAAAGTTTGATTTAATAATTGATTAACCCATAAATCAATTGTTTTAAATTAAAATCAGTTAAGTGGAAAATAAATCACTTTATTTATTAAATTAATTCATATTAAATCATGCACAATCACAAAAGCAGTCAACTTTAAAACAATTGCTAATTTCAATTTGTAAACTTTCTAAACTCAACATCTAATGATGAGTTAAAAGAGAACTAAAGCTCTATTTTGAGATAAAAACTCCTTTTGCATGATTTTATGAATTAAATATTCTTAATTTCTTGTTAACTCAAAAATCAACCTAAGTTTATCAAGAGTGATTTATGGCTTTTCTCATGCATCCTCAAAGCCCTGGATTTTTATAAAAACAAGGCTTAGCTCTTCATCTCTCAATCTCTCGAATTTGCACAATTACTCTAGTGAAATTACATACGAAGAATCAAGCTTTTGCGACAGGCAAATTTGTGAGATCAATTCATAGTTTTTCATAATTTGCATAGATTTTCATATCAATTCATATAATTCTTAGATTAAATCTGCATATCATATCTGTTAGAAATAGGGAATACTGAGAGGGGGGGTGAATCAGTATTCTACAAATTTTTACTTTTGCCCAATTATGGATATAACAAATTATCTTAACACATGTATAATATAGAAAGCTAAACAATATGCATAGCAATAAAACAAATGAACTCATAACACATTATTTGTTCTCGAGGAAACCCTGGCCAAGGGAAAACCCCGGTGGGGATGGTACCCACAAAGATCCACTAATCAAAAGTATCCTACTAAGGACATTGACCCTGTTAGGAGTCTATTACATGCATATAGTGTCTCAGTCCTGATTAAGGGACTATAGGCCTTGTTAGAAGCCTCAACCTTGTTAGGAGTTGGTAGTACAAAATATGATTACCAGATGAGCCCACTGCCCAAACAAGTCATATACAATGTTCACTGATTACAAGAGTAGGTCAAGGTACATAACCTTATATTGTTTGCAACTTTGCATCAATAAATCTTCGCTTCTTTTCTTCACTATTGCTATTACATTCATGTATATATTTGTGTATTTACAATTACATCATTACATTACTTTATACAAGTTATTAAGACTAACTCTTCCAGTCATCTTACATAATACAAAATATCTTTACCCAAGGGTTAACATCTAGGATGTCATCCCTTTATATTGTTAAGTCATTATTTTGTAAACCAAAATAATCCCTTAACTCTTTGCCAATTCTGTCTTCATATTATGTCCTGTCAGCTTAACATGATCTTTATTAAAACTATCATAAATTCTTCCGTACATGCCATACTGACTTGCGCTCTTAGGTGAGTCTTCAATAGTCACCATAGAATCTATGTTCAAGTGCGCAAGAACTAAACTTACTCCAATTGACATCGCAAACAAAAATAGTCATCGGGTACACTGGCAAAAACACTGTCTGATACTTAGACAATTTTTTTTTGCACTCTAACATACTTGCTCTCTGACTTGTGCGATCTTCATGTAGAACATATGTTGCCATAATGACAACATCTATGCATCTAACTCAGCCAAATTTCCAACAATCTCCCCCTTTGTCATTGGTGGCAACATATGAGAAAATTGGCTAAGTTCTAGACTTCAAAATTTCAAAAATGTGGCCATAATACAAAAAATATATATACTGTCCTTATGAATCCAAAAATATTATCTCTCTATAGTACTCCCCCTAAGAGTATGTATCCTTATCAATTTTCTACTATATATCTCTCCCCCTTTGATAATAATAATAAAAAAAAGGTAAGGAGGGTGACAAAACTATGTTCAGACAAAAATTATACCTTGATTCAATATTGCAAAGCCGGTAGGCTTGCAACAGAATCTGCAAAGTTAGTCTTCATGTTCTCTAACTCTTTCTTCCATGCCTTCTCAATTGAATCTGCAACACTGAGTAGTGCGCACAATCCATAAGATGTAATTTCACATGCTTGAAGATCCTCAAAACTAAATTTTTGAAAAGATGTCTTGGATGAAAGACATTCTTCCAGCTGTCCTTCAACAATTCTTAATTTAGTAGAAACATACTCTCTTAAAAGAGTGAATCTCTTTAGCTTCATGTTCTTGTCATCTTGTAAAGATCTTATTTCATCATAGATCTTGTATATTTTCTTCTCAACATCAAGTACCTTCACATTAGGGCTTGAAAGAAGGTTTATCACATTTTGAATTTTTGCTTCCTTGATCTTCATCTTCTGCTCTTCCTCTGCTATCAGGTTCTCTGATTTTGTACACTGAATGTACAAAGCTTTTCCTCTTTCTAAATTCTTTCTCAAATATTTTATGCAGATATCAAGATTGTTGATATCATTCTTGATGTTCTGACTTATACTCAAAAGAACTTTGGCCTCATAGGCTACTTGAGCCTTTACCTTGAATATATTAGACAAGTTGGTAAACTCATCATCAAATGTGTTCATTATTTTCTTTTCTTTCTCCAGTGAATCTGCCTTTGTAATTTGTGTGGTTACAATTCCTTATAACTTCTTTGTAAGATCCTTTAGGCATCCTTCAAGGCTCTTTACTTTCTTATTCTTTCCAATAATTTTATTCAAGGATGTGATCAATTCCATTTGATCATCATCATCTACTTATTTTCCCAAACTTTCAAATATAGAGCCAATCTGAGTTTTCTTACCAGTCTCAGGTGTAAGACTAAATTCTTCTTGGGTGAGAATGGATACTTGCTTCTCTAACATTTTAGGTTCTTCAATTCTGGTTTATATCTTCTCTTCTTCTCTAGTACTATCCTGCTCTTCAAAAGCCAAATTGTTAATAATGTTTTCCAAGTTCTTGAATAGATCATCACTTTCCAAAGTGATCTTTGTCCCTTCAACATTCATAGTCTAATTTTCTATGTTAATTGCTAGAGAAGAAGGAATGTTCTGATGTTCTTCTTGTTCTTCTTCAACTGATGGTTTTCCAGCACTCTCTGACATTACCTTAACAACTGCTTGTTCTGTTTCCCTATTGATTTCTTCATAATAGCCTCCCATTATCTGTATTATCCTCTTCTTTGTTCTTAGATGGGTGTTCAAAACCTTCATGATCTATTTCAAGTGTGCTTCATCTCTCACATAGATCTAACATCGCATTCAATTCTTTTATCACTTTTTTCCAAAAAGCTGATTCTATTACCCTGCAAAACTTAAAACTTCTTGCGATCTCACAAACCATAATATTTCTCTATGCGCTCTTAACCATAGCATTAGTACATCAAATAATACCTTGCATTAACTATGCAAGACTCAATTCATCATATATCAACTTCTACACTAATCTAAGTTCCTATTCTACTGTAATTTTCATGAATTAAGTACTTTGAGATGGGTTAGGTAAAGATTCATTATTACCACTTGATACTTCACCTTTTTTATTACCTTCAGTGTTGAATATGTCTTCTTGATTTGTGGCTTTGACAAACTTCACTTCT
Organism: Chamaecyparis obtusa; assembly: GCA_027943335.1. Classification (NCBI taxonomy): domain Eukaryota; kingdom Viridiplantae; phylum Streptophyta; class Pinopsida; order Cupressales; family Cupressaceae; genus Chamaecyparis; species Chamaecyparis obtusa. The sequence goes on along the minus strand of BSBK01007591.1, from coordinate 261,613 downwards.
TCTTCATTACTACAGCATCCTTTCTGACTATTACTTACATTTTCATTTCTCCTTGCATGATTTCTAGGATTAGGGTTAGGATGAAAAAATCTATTGTTCATTCTGCAAAACCTTGTTCTATGTCCAATCTTGTTACATATCTAACAAACTATTCCATTATTCCCATATCTTGGTCCAAGCTGATTTATCTATGATCTACAATTTCTAGCAATGTGTCCAACCTTGTTGCATCTATAACATACTATTCCATTTCTTCTGTTCATATCTTCATTAGTTTTCTTATCTGCAAGGTTAGTACTCCTAAACATTCTACTATTATTATTATTCTCAACAAATTTAGGTTTTCTACATTCTATAGATCTATGTCCAAAACCATGACAATTGTAATAGTAACCATTAAGAAGTTTAAATTGCTTACATGTACAGTCTTTCTTCATATGACCAATGGTATTACAAGTAAAGCATCTACCTTTGAATTCTCTTTGCATACCTTTAGGTGACTCCTCTCGCTTAGGTGGTTCCTCTTCTTTAGATGTATCTTTAGATTTTTTGATCTCATCAAATTTCTTTTCATCTATGCTTTTAGATATTTTTAGATCCGGTTCCTTGCTTTCTTCATTTTCTTTAAATGTGTTGAATTCAAGACCAGTTTTATCAGAGAATAGTTTTTGATAGGACATTTGTTCATCGATCTTCTCACTAGTTGAATATAGTCTTTCAAGTTGCTGCTTAGATTGAGTCACTTCACCTTTCACAATTATATTGTATTTCTCAAGTTCGGCATACTGCAAATTGACTTTCTCAAGGTCAGATGTTACTTTACCAAGTTTAGATTTTAGCCCTTTATTTTCAAGCTTAAGATTTTCATTCTCAGATTTCAGATTTGCTTCAATTTTGCCATTTCCATCTTTCAGACTTAGCTTCAGATTTACTATCTTCAATTCATGTTTAAGGATCTCATTTTCTTTTTCTAGGTTGTCATCACAATCTTCAATTTGTATTTTAGATTCCTTCTTTGATTTCAGATCTTCCAACTTGTTTTTTAGTTTCTCAATGAGGTTCTTTGCATCATCATATTTTCCTTTTAGAATGTTTCTTTCTTCAGTAAGCATATCAATCTATTCAAGAGCTTCTTCAAGATTCTTTTGTAGCCAATCCATATCCATAGAGATCTTACTCAAGCTGCTAGGCTTTCCTTGAATGATTCTTCTTTGAGTAACTAAGCTCTGATACCAATTGTTAGAAATAGGGAATACTGAGAGGGGGGGTGAATCAGTATTCTACAAATTTTTACTTTTTCCCAATTATGGATATAACAGATTATCTTAACATGTGCATAACATAGAAAGCTAAACAATATGCATAGCAATAAAACAAATGAACTCATAACACATTATTTGTTCTTGAGGAAACCCTAGCCAAGGGAAAACCCCGATGGGGATGGTACCCACAAAGATCCACTATTCAAAAGTATCTTGTTAAGGATATTGACCTTGTTAGGAGTCTATTATATGCATATAGTGTCTCAGTCCTAATTAAGGGACTATAGGCCTTGTTAGAAGCCTCAACCCTGTTAGGAGTTGGTAGTACAAAATATGATTACCAGATGAGCCCACTGCCCAAACAAGTAATATACAATGTTCATTGATTACAAGAGAAGGTCAAGGTACACAACCTTATACTATTTGCAACTTCACATCAATAACTCTTTGCTGCTTTTCTTCACTACCGCTATTACATTCATGTATATATCTATGTATTTACAATTACATCATTACATTACTTTATACAAGTTATTAAGACTAATAACTCTTCCAGTTGGCTTACATAATAAAAAATATCTTTACCCAAGGGTTAACATCTAGGATGTCATCCCTTTATATTGTTAAGTCATTATTTTGGTAAACCAAAATAATCCCTTAACTCTTGTCCAATTCTATCTTCATATTTAGTCCTGTCGGCTTAACACTATCTTTAGTAAAACTATCATAACTTCTTATGTACATGTCATACTAACTTGTGCTCTTAGGTGAGTCTTCAATAGTCACCATAGTATCTATGTTCAAGTGCACAAGCATTGAACTTACTCCAATCAATGTCGCAAAGAAAAACAATCATCAGGTACAATGGCAAAAACACTGTCTGATACTTAGACAATTTTGCTTTGCTCTCTGACCTATGCGATCTTCATGTAGAACATATGTTTCCATAATGAAAACATCTATGCATCTAACTCAGCCAAATTTCCAACAATATCAATTTCAATTTTGCAATTCTAGATCAATTTCATACTGTTTCTCATACTATTGCATATAGAAAATACAAAAAAAATAGATTAATTGCATTTCATACAATTTTCATCTTTTGCATTCAAATCCTTCATTTAGGTGTTGCATTGTCACTGATCTTAGGCCAATCTGAGAAAACCATACTCGCACCTACTAGAAGGCAGTAAATCACCTGGTTAGTTTAGATTCCATTTCATTGCAAATTTTTGTTTTTGCTAACCTCTAATGTTTTACTGAAGTGTTGTGTCCGCAGCTAGGTACAAAATTCACACACACATTTTTGGCACCCACCATGGGGCCCTGAAATGGGTTTCCATTCTATTCTATCAAATTTCTATCATTTTTCTTGAACCCACAACCACAAGGTTAATTTTTATGAGTTTTGTGATAAATTTCTAGGTTGTTTTTCCAGAAATTTGATTGATGTTTTTATTGGTACATGCACATATGACATGATAAAAATCCAAAATTTATATTTATGGAAAGGTATTTTAGTTAGCTTTCATTTTTAATTGGTTTGAATTAATTTTGTCTTGATTTGAAAAAGTAATGATTGATTTAGTGCAGACTGGTCAGAATCTTATTTTTTATGACAACAGATTTTTTGATTATCAAATGACATATTATCTTTGACTAACCTGATTTTCTACAAGGTGGGGTTGAAGAGTTGTGTTTCTTTTTTTTTATGGATTTTTATAACATTGGGTTGCATGTACAATAATAGGTAAGTTTTACATAACAATGGTTTGCAGGTGCAGGTGCAGGTACATCCTATGGGTACAAAAAGATAGAAAACAAATGCTCAAAAATTGCTAAAATAGGTAAAATATACTAAGCGCGTTGTGAGGAACTCAAGAATTCTATCACATCTGATAAAACTTCATTTTGGGACATAAAACGAACTCTCTTGTGTCAAGCTTGAGTGTCTTTACAGCTTTCATAATTCACACTTCAGTTTTCGGCTATAAAATGAACATAGATTTGTTTTTTGCATATCTATTACACAGTAATTAGGCCCTATGAACACTATTTATGGATGATCTTGAGAGAGTGGGATTCTTTCTCTTATTCATGCATGTGAAGCTCTTCTTGATGAAGGATCCCCTTGTAGGTAGGGAGGATACTGAGATTGTCTTGTGTTCTACTGGGTTTGTAGTCCTTGACTTTTGATTGATACATTCTCTCTCTGGAGAGGTTGATAGATCATGAGTTGTTGACATCATGAATCTTGGTGAGATAGTTTCAGTCTTAGCATGTTAGATTAATCTTTTTGCTTTTTTTTGGTGAGGTGAAGAGGCTAGAGGATTATGCTTTACTTCCTTTTTGGATAGTACTAGAAACCCATATCCTTGAATCTGATCTAGTCCCCCTGTGGTATCTTTTGTGAGTCACCTTTAGAGAGGGTTAACTATAGTGGACATTCCCTTAATTGGGTCAACCACATGGACGGAACCTCAAGCGGTACTAGCCATTTTCACCGTGGTAGCAACAACTGCTATATAAATTTCCTTGTGTAGGAAATCTTCATAGGTGTGATCTCTTGTTGGGCTGTCAGATCTCCCTAGCAGCTCCTGATGTATTAAATTCTCAGACTATGTCAAAACCCTAGTGCGCCTGGATTGGAGTTCACCCTATTGAGATCACAAAAGTTGCAGAGTCAGACCACTACTAAAAACCCTAGCGAGGCCAAATTTTTCATTTTCTAGGAATATGTGCATTATTGAAAAACTTTTGAGAACATACACAAGTAGCATATCTAGGGATTAGGACAATAAATTACTATTGCTTGTTCATGCGCAAGGTTTCTTTTTCCCTTGCTCATTGTTTTGAGACATTTGCTTGCTTCCCTTGCTTGTTGTTTTGCGTGCTTGATATCTACTTGGTTACTTGAGATGAACTATTGCACAGATCTTCAAACCTGGATAGAAAACTTTGCCAACAATCTGAAACTAAAAAACCTAAAAATTGTAAAATTTGAAGAAAAAATCCTTTCTGGTGTCAAAAGTCAACCTGAAATTTCAAAACTCATATCAAAGCTAAAGTCAAAGTTGTAAGAAACTTTCCAAAATTGCATGAAATCCATTTTTTACAACCTATTTCTAGATTCTGTCAAACATATTATTGTGTCAAGAAAAGAGAAAAAAAAGATAGAATGAATCCATTCATTTTCCTAAAGTGGTCTCTTTAGTCTGATTTGGCCCTCTGATTTATCAATTTGAGTCCTTTTCATCTTGTGTCAAAACCTTGTCAAAATTTATCTTCAGTTCAATCTTTTCATCTTTATGACTAAGTGTTGCAAGCTCGTTCCCACCATCTATTGGGCATCTACCCACACTATTGTGGCACAGTATCCTTCATTTACATATGATCTATCTTCAATCAATCTGATCTTGACAAGGTTGTGTCATTCGATTTTATTGAATCAGGTCATTCTTTAGTTGTCTTCATCTTATTCTTTTTATTCACCCAAGGTTAATGGTGGAAACTTGAGCTTCCTCACACAAGAAACCTAGAGAAGCATCTAACACTATACCTTTATCTCCTCAAGTGGGTCCAACTTTTGAACAACTCTACAATTTAGGTCTTTACGAAGATGATGGTCTCAGCAATCTTCAATTGAAAATTGGTTACATTCCCCCTCCACCATCAGTTTGTGTGGGTAACCCACCAACTCCTCCTCTATTAATTCATGGGAGTTATCAAACTAATCCTCATTAATCTATCCCAGAGAGTCCCAAAAATTTCAACATGTTTTAAGCAAGATCCCAAGGACACCATTCTCAACATGGCATGGATCAAGAACCCACACCTTCTAAAATTGCATGATACCAAAATGATTATGACTTTAAGAAAATGATGATGCATTTCTTGAAGGAAAATAGAGAAACATACTTCTTACAGTTAGCTCATCAAGGAGCTAAAATTCCTCCCAACTTCAATGTCAAAGATATCATTACGCATGAGGAAGAAACTCCACTCACGGCTATGATGAAACAAATGCACGCCATGCAAGTCAAACTGTGAGGCCTCACCCTAGACCCATCATAACCTTCTTATTATTAGTATGATAGACCTAGTAATTGGCCTAAGGTTTTAATGAATTTATATGATTCTATCTTTTCGACAGAAATTTTAGTACAGTAGATGATGAGACTTAATATTTGTTTGATACTTTCCATACACAAGATGTTGACTGTAGACCTTATGATACATTATAACTGTCATTAAGATAAATGAGTTAGATGAATATTGAGATGTTGCAATTGGGTATATATATGTTTTTATGAGTCATTTAGGAAAATGATTAATCACAATTTGAATTTATTGTTGCAATGTGAAATTTTGTGAAGGTTGAAGGTTAGGTGATGAAATATATTGATGGATTTCAAGACATTATTATGAGGATTACTTGATGATTTGGTTACTTGATTTTATGCCATAGAAATGATTGTAGAAATGACAAAAGTAATGCTTATGTAAATTGGATAAAAACTACATCATGAAATTATATAGATCTGGAATGATTAGTGTGGCATATGGGTTAATGAGATTATGTTCTTCTGATTCAATTTACATATGTTTATTTGAAAGTAATGACTAAAATAATGATTAAAATTATGATGAAGGATTATAGAGACTAAAATAATGTACTTTGTGTGTTAGATAAATTTAATGGTAATGTTGATTTTGCATTTTGAATTTTGATGACTATACTTCTTAAGGTTATTGATGTTAAATTGAGTGTGCGTGATCATGGCCATGGAATTTTATCAGAGAACCAATGACTAACCCTGATGTGAATCCTGTAAAGCCAAGGTTGCATCTATTGAAGAGATAAGACCTTGTTGTAATGTATTTTCCTTCGTATAGTGTATGGTGTGTATTTTATCTACATTTGCATTCATTAAATTGTGAGATTAACAAGTGGACTTGCCAAGTGTGTTGTGATGTGTTATGTAAAAATGTTGTGTCATGGAAAGTCCACTTGGAAAGCTTGAGGACCCACCTTTTCCACTAGGTACCTAGCTCTTTTTCCCATAAGGACCACTTGGTTTGTGAGCCCAAGGTGGAGTCATATCCATTAAAATTCGTATGTAATCTTAACTATGGTTTTTGAGGGGTTATATGGCTACCTAGGGTTTAGTTTAACCTATTTTTGACTAGCCCACTTCATATACCTATGGGTTATGGGAGTATTTGACCATAGGATACCTTATTTAGGCCTTGGGAAGCCTCCAAAAAGTTACTTATCCAAGATGGTCGAAAATCATAATGTGAAGCATGACCTTGGGAAGATCACATGCTTTGGGAAGACAAACCTTGTCTACTTTTCATGCCACTTGTTAGGAATGAATGAAAAGTATTTTGGCAGTCATTCTGTAGCAGTTGTTGTTGCATTCATGACTTGGATTGTCATTGATGTCAACACAGTGATATTCTGGATATTAGCAGGAAAGTAGGTACAGTTTTATTTTGCGCACATGTTGTATTATAGATTGGATTTTGCACAATTCATGGTATGTTCTTTGGTGTGTTATTAACCTATGGTTAACAACACAAAAAGAAATTCATTCATTTGTGAGAGTTATGAGCATTTTGGTGAAAGCAGTGTTTAGACAGTGTTTCTATGAAGCGATGTTCAGAAATCAGAGGATATCTCTTAGCTACGATGGAATCTAATTTTTCACAGTTAAAGGGATGTTGGGGACTTATTAATGATGATTTGGTTCATAGCACAAACTTTGAGGATATGTTTGGAGAAAGTTACAGTATCTGGAAGCTGACAGTTTTATGTGAATTCTGTGTGTAGTGTGTAGAATTTATTATTTTGTAATTGAGGACCGACTCATTTGTAATTATTTGAGTTTGGTATATAAGAAGGAATTTTTTCCTTGTTGTAATGTGTACTATGAAGATTGAGATGTGAATATATGCATGAAGTGAAGAAAAGAGCTAATTCAGTGATGAAGGAAGACTTGTGAGTACATAGATCTAGAATTGTGATCTTGTGTAGCAGAGAGTGCAGTTTTGGCACAGTGTGAAGGAGGTAATATATTTCATATTATTCTATTGAATAATTCTAAGATCTTTTGGATAGTGGGTTCAGAGATCTTGCCTTGAAGCTGTTTGGGCAGTGGGTCCTTCTGTCTTCCATAAACTCTTAACCGGGTTAGAATCTTTTAACAGGGATTCAAAATCTCCTAACAAGGATTTATATGTACTAAATGTATTTCATAAGACTCCTAACAAGGTCCATCCTCTAACAAGGAACTTTCATATTAGTGCATCATTTTGTGGGCATCATTCCCACTGGGGTTTACTCTTTTCAAGAGGTTCCCTAGTCAACATATCTTGTGTTATTGTGCAATTGTGTATGATTATCTTTCTATGGTTGATCAATACATTGGTTATATTGTTTAAAGTAGTTGAATAGATAAATTATCTGATAACTGATTCACCCCCCCCCCTCTCAGTTATCTTGGGGATCTTTACTTTCTAACAATTGGTATCAGAGCAGCAGGTCCTTGAAAGAAAAGTTTAACAACTTAAGGAGATCCATGGCGAATTTCAAAAAAGAAAGCCCTAAGTGTGATGGAGTAAATTTTGATAGCTGGAAAGAAAAGATGAAGACACATCTATTGTGTTTAGGACCAAGTTATTGGTTGATTACAAAGAATGAGAAGACTATCATTGAGGAAGACAATCTAGAGGCAGGAACTAAAGATGAACTAGATCTATTCATGTGTAACATACTTGCAAGAGAAGCACTTTTGTCAGCACTACTAGAGAATGAATATAGTCAGGTAAGATGTTTGAAAACATCTCATGCAATTTGGAAAGCTTTACATTCTACTTTTGAAGGTGATGAACATGAAAAGAAGGCTAGATTACATAATTGGATTTGTGCATTTGAAGATATCAGAATGATGGAAGATGAATCTATTAGAAGCTATATTGGTAGGATGTCTGAGATTGTAATAGGAATAAAGTCTTGTGGAGGTGATAAGATAGAGATGAAGTGATATGGAAAATTCTGAGAACTTTGACACTAGTATTCAAGCAGACAACACAGATGATTGAACAAGTGATACCTTGTACATCAAAATTTTCAAGAGAGACTCTTCTTGGAAGATTAGAAACAACAGAGATGAACTTGAGATTATCAAGAGAGCTACCTAGAATGGAAATAGCATTCAGTGCTCTTAACATTAGAACTACAAGAATTACTAGTGTGAATGGAGATTATGCCAGTAGTAGCAGATCTGAGGAAGATAAGAAGATTGAAGAAGGTATTGCATTACTTGTAAAAAGAGAACCAGATGGTAAGAAAATCTTTAAATGTTGGACTTGTCAAGAATATGGTCATTTTGCATCTAAATGTCCTAAAAGAGTTAAGAAGTATAGAAGCAACTTTAAACCTAGGAGATCTAAAGAATGTTATTATGCAAATGATGAAGATCTTGAAGCAAGAATTGAAAAATATTTAAGTGACAGTGATAATGATAACTTTGAGGAAATAGGATTTGTAGCAATTAAAGAAGAAAGTTCTGAATTTGATAAAAGGGAAGAAAAAGCATTAGTTTCACAAGTTGAAAAGAAATCTGATTGGATTATAGATAGTGGTTGTTCACATCATATGACTGGAGATAAAAGAAAGTTTGTTAAGTTAGATAATTATGATGGAGGAATTGTTAGGGTTGGTAACAATGCACCTTGTTTGATTAAGGGTATAGGATCTATTACTCTTGATGGAAAGACTAACACTGATGATGTTTACTTTTTTGATGGACTGAGACAATCTACTAAGCATTGGACAATTGGCTAATAAGGGTTATCAAGTTTGGTTTTCTGAGAAAACTTGTGTGATAAAAGATAAAGATAGAAATTTGATTGGAAAAGGATCCAAAACCAGAGGTAATGTATTGCAGTTGAATCCTACTGAGATGACATGTTTGATAACTAGGATTGATGATAGTTGGTTATTGCATAAAAGCTTTTGTCATATAAACTTTGATAATATTGTCAAGGTGAGCACTACACTTGCGGTAAGAGATTTACCTAGAATTATGAAACCTACTAACATGATTTGCAAAGAATGTATGATGGCAAAGTAGAAAAGGAGTTCATTTCCCAACAAGAAGTTCACATCGACAGAGAAGCTGGAGATTGTTCATACAGACTTGAGTGGTCCTACTAGGACTAGAGGATTCTATGGAGAAAGGTATTTTATGATTCTTGTTGATGATTTTATAAGAATAATGTGGATTGCATTTTTGAAAGAAAAATCTGAAGCATTTGATAAATTTAAGATCATGAAAAGCAAAATTGAGAATGAATCTGGAATGAAGATTAAGTGTCTAAGATCTGATAGAGGTGGTGAATTTACATCTAGAGAGTTTAACACCTTTTGTGAAATGAATGGTATTAAGAGACAACTTTCAGCCCCTAAAACACCAGAACAAAATGGTATTGCAGAAAGAAGGAATAGGTCAATAACTGAAGCACCAAGAGCTATGTTGTTTGAAAATGATTTGGCTAAGACTTTTTGGAGAGAAGCAGTGAACACAGTAGTATACACTATGAACAAAGTACAAATCAGAGCAGATACAAACAAGACACCTTATGAATTATGGTTTGGACATACACCCTCAGTTAAGTATTTTAGAATTTTTGGAAGTAAATGTTACATAAAGAGAGATGATGATATAGGATAGTTTGATCCTAGAAGTGATGAAGGAATATTTCTTGGATATTCTTGAAAAAGAAAAGCATATAGATGTTATAACAAAAGAACTAAGACTATTGTTGAAAGTGCAAATGTAAAAGTTGATGAGAAGTTTAAAATTCAGGAAAGAATGCTTGATTATGAATCTAATGGAGAAGCACAACCTCAGCCTAACATTGAAAATGTAGAATTATTTTTTGAAACTAACAGTGATTTGCTGAATGAAAGTCATACTGAAGAAAATAGAGAAGAAAACAAAGAAGAAAATAGAGAAGAAAGTAGAGAAGAATCTACAGTCGGAACAAGATCAGTAACTATGACACCTAACAGGTATACTTCAAGACATCACCCTGTTGAGAAAGTTATTGGAAGTTTAGATAGAGGATTTTTGACTCGAAATAAGGTAAATTTATGTTTGATTTCTCAAATTGAACCTAAGACTACTAATGAAGCTTGTGAAGATGAACATTGGATTAATGCTATGAAAGAAGAACGAGAGCAGATTGAAAAAAATAAGACATGGGAATTGGTCCCTAGACCTGAAGACAAGAATGTGATTGGAACAAAGTGGGTATTCAGAAACAAGATGAATGAACAAGGAGAAGTGATAAGAAACAAAGCAAGATTGGTATGTAAAGGATATTCACAACAAGAAGGAATTGACTATGAAAAAACTTTTGCACCTGTGGCCAGACTTGAAGCAATGAGAATGTTTCTAGCATATGCAACTTACAAGAAATTCAGAGTGTATCAGATGGATGCGAAGTCAGCATTTTTGAATGGTGAATTGGAAGAAGAAGTCTACATTGAGCAGCCTGAAGGTTTTCCTTTGACACAAGAAGGAGATATGGTATGTAAGTTAAAGAAAGCTTTAGATGGATTAAAACAAGCACCTAGAACCTAGTATGCAAGATTGGATAAGTATTTATTGAAATTGGGATTTATAAAAGGAACAACAGATAGTAACTTATACACAAAAGAAATTGAGAATGGTTTGTTGGTTATAGTTATATTTTTTTGATGATATTATCTTTGGAGGAGAAGATGAAGGTAGTGACAAATTTGCAGATGAAATGAAGACTGAATTTGAGATGAGCATGATTGGAGAAATGAAATATTTTTTGGGATTACAGATAACACAAAGCAAGGAAGGTATATTTGTAAGTTAGACTAAGTATTTGAATAACTTATTGAAAATATTTGGAATGTAAGATTCTAAACCTGTTGGAACACCTATGGTAACCAGACATAAGTTATCTAGCAAAGATGAGACACCATCAGTTGAGCAGAAAAAGTACAGATCTATGATTGGAGGATTATAGTACTTGACACATACAAGACCTGATATAGCACATTCAGTAGGGATTGTAGCAAGATTTCAAGTAGAACCTAAAGAATCACATTATGCAGCAGTAAAGAGGATACTGAGATATCTGAAAGGAATAATGGATTATGGATTATGGTATGAGAATTCTGATGATTTTACTTTATGTGCCTATACTGATGCAGATTGGGGAGGCAGCGTTGATGACAAGAAAAGCACCAGTGGTGGAGCCTTTTTTCTTGGAGGAAAATTGGTCTCTTGGCTAAGTAAGAAGTAGAATTGTACTTCACAAAGCACAGCAGAAGTAGAATATGTTGTAGCAGCAAATAATTGTAATCAAATTATTTGGATGAAGCAGATGTTGAAGGATATTGGAATAAAATTTGATGAGCCTGTTGTTATACATTGTGATAACACCAGTACAGTGAGTATGTCAAAAAATCCTATTTTACATTCTAAGACTAAACATATTGAGATCAAGTATCATGTTGTAAGAGAGAAAGTTGTAGAAAAAGAAGTAAGATTGGAGTAGATAAGTACAAAGGAGCAGATAGCAGATATATTTACAAAGCCTTTACCTAAGGATACATTTGTGTATCTGAGAGGTATTCTTGGGGTTATGCCCCAACCTATTTTTGAGAATTGATGTAGATGATTACATCCATCCAGTGGTATATGAGCCCTATCTTTCTTCTGGATTGGATGTTGGAACTTCCTCTATGGGGGAGTTTATGAGCTGAGTCACGAGGACTCTTGTTATTATATTTTTTCTGAAAAGTGTCTTTTGACATTAAGTTTTTTTTGACTTAGTGATGGAATTTCTATCATTGATGTTAATGGGGGAGAGATATACATGAAAAACATTGTGGATTGTATGAGAGAGCTGAATAGGAAAACGAAGCAAGATTTAATTTGATATTTTGCAGTGATGTTATAGTATTGGATTTTTGGAACATTGGATGTTTTTCATCTATGTTGCCATCAATGCCAATGGGGGAGATTGTTAGGAATGAATGAAAATTATTTTGGCAGTCATTTTGTAGCAGTTGTTGTTGCATTCATGACTTGGATTGTCATTGATGTCAACACAGTGATATTCTGGATATTAGCAAGAAAATAGGTACATTTTTGTTTTGCACACATGTTGTATTGTAGATTGGCTTTTGTGTAGTTGATAGTATGTTCTTTGGTGTGTTATTAACCTATGGTTAATAGCACAAAAAGAAATTCATTCATTTGTGAGAGTTATGAGCATTTTGGTGAAAGCAGTGTTTAGACAGTGTTTCTATGAAGCAATATTTAGAAATTGGAGGATATCTCTTAGCTGGGATGGAATCTAATTTTGTGTAGTTAAAGGGATTTTGGAGACTTGTTAATGATGATGTGGTTCATAGCACAAACTTCGAGGATATGTTTGGAGAAAGTTACAGTATCTGGAAGCTGACAATTTTATGTGAATTCTGTGTGTAGCATGTAGAATTTATTATTTTGTAATTGAGGACCGACTCATTTGTAATTATTTGAGTTTGGTATATAAGAAGGAATTTTTTCCTTGTTTTAATGTGTACTATGAAGATTGCGATGTGAATATATGTATGAAGTGAAGAAAAGAGCTAATTCAGTGATGAAGGAAGACTTGTGAGTACAGAGATCTAGAATTGTGATCTTGTGTAGCAGAGAGTGCGGTTTTGGCATAGTGTGAAGGAGGTAATATATTTCATATTATTCTATTGAATAATTCTAAGATCTTTTGGACAGTGGGTTCAGAGATCTTGCCTTGAAGCTGTTTGGGCAGTGGGTCCTTCTGTCTTCCATAAACTCTTAACCGGGTTAGAATCTTTTAACAGGGATTCAAAATCTCCTAACAGGGATTTATATGTACTGAATGTATTTCATAAGACTCCTAACAGGGTCCATCCTCTAACAAGGAACTTTCATAGTAGTGCATCATTTTGTGGGCATAATTCCCACCGGGGTTTACTCTTTTCAAGAGGTTCCCTAGTCAACATATCTTGTGTTATTGTGCAATTGTGTATGATTATCTTTCTATGGTTGATCAGTACATTGGTTATATTGTTTAAAGCAGTTGAATGGATAAATTATCTGATAACTGATTCACCCCCCCCCCCCCCTCTCAGTTATCTTGGGGATCTTTACCTTCTAACACCACTATCTTTTAAAGAACTTGTATTTTAGATATGTGTGAGGGTTTTAAAAGAGTGACCAATAGGAGCTCACACTTCTTCCTAGGATGGGAGAATGGGAGGATTTTGAATATAGAGGGGAAATTGGAGATTTTTCCTCTCAATCACCCACTCTCTAATTTTAGAGACTACTAAGGGATTTAGGAGAAAAGGAAGGAAAGACAAAAGGGATGGGCTCTACTTCAATTTTCATTTCCATAACTTCTTTTTCAAGGTTGGTAGCTCTCAAGCTTTACACTTCTCTTTTATGGTGTCTTGCTTATGGCTTCCATGAAAGAATGAAGAAAGATTGTTCTTGTTTATGTTGCATAGTGTATGTTCATATTGGTATGCTGATTTCATAGTATGAAGAGTTGTTATGTGAACTAAAAAAAATCTGCATGTATTTTCTTGTTTTTTGTGTATTGTTTAAGGGATTCTTGTTCAAGGCCATACTCACCCTTGGGAGGGAAGAGTAGCCTTGTGGGTGAAGGGATTGTGACAACCCTCTTGGTGTAGAGTCTCTCTCCTTGGGAGAGAGTGATGCACCATGGATTATGGGGTCCATGGTAGGCTAGTAGCATTGATATGCTTGTGGGTCATAAGGGTTTTCTTGGGGGTCATAAGGGTTTTGGCCATATTTGGTTGATTTGTTTTGGGTTGTGAAGAGGTATTATGTTTCTCTTGTATGGAAGAAATAAGAATTTATGTTGATTTTTGTGTTAAAGAGTTGTTGCCTTGTTGAAGGCTTTCATTTCATCTCTAGCCTTGTCTCCCATTGGATACTTGGTCCACCTTCACCCTTAGGAAGCTTTATTTCAAGCTCCTTGTGTTAGCCATGGATGGTTGTACTATGTGTGTATTATGTTTTGAATGTGTTTCATTTGGCTTCATGCATACCCGGGTTAGCATTGGTTCTCCTAGCTCGGGGGTGGCCTGTTAGAGGCCTAGGACGGGAGGTGAGCTTCCCATGGCCATCCTACAAAGCTTTCTTTTGCAGGTCCTTGAAGTATCTTGTATTCCATGAAGAAATTGTAAGAGGAATATGCTTGTGTTGGAGGATTTTTGGTCCTCATAGAAATGTAAAGGAGAAGTCCTCTTTGTTAAGTTTCTTTCAAAAAGTATGATGATTGTATAAGGTGATGTAAATATATGTATTTCTCTTTTGAAGTTAGGTGTCTCCATTTCAGTGCAAGAAGAATTATTTGAAACCATTGTGTTGTAAAAGAAACTATGTTAATATGACATTTTAAGAAGGTTTAAATATAATGTGCATTTTGGAAAATATTTGTGTTTAAAAAGAATGAAATGTAAGGCAAAACTATATTAGAAGATTTCCTTGTAAGTAAATGTTGATTGTGGGTTTAGGGGCAAATTTGATTTTAATGTAGTTTCATTATTTTTCCTTTGAATAAAAAAGTATTTGTAAATTTCTTTCAAAAAAAATAGATTTAGCACCTTGCATTTATAAGTGTCATTTATCTCCTTTTCCTATTTGTAATAAACATCTATTTTGTTTAATAGAGTAACTTTGTTGTGTCTGCCCAGTAGTGGAATTCTGGGCATGACACAAACCTAACAAAATTGAAAAAGAAAAGGAACCTAAAGAGTTCTCCATGGAAGCTCTATGCCCTTTTCCATTTGACAAAGACTTGTACATGCCACCATTTCCTAAAAGAGTGGAGATACCTAAGTATGACAAGTATGATGGCAACTCTGACCCTCAAGATCATGTTAGAGAATTCTATACCCAATCTATGGATTTCATGCATGAACCAACCTACTTGATTCATCTTTTCCCTCGATCTTTGGGAGGGGTGGCCATTCATTGGTTCTCAAAAATGCCTCCTACTATCAAGACTTTTGAGGAGTTGATCAAATTGTTCTATCAACAATACTCCTATAACATCCAGCATCCAATCACCATGATTGACATCTGTAATCTAAAACAATATCCAGGAGAACCATTCATGAATTTTATCAAGAGATGGAGGAAGAAATTTTCTCTATACGCTAGACCTATTCCAAAAACTAAGAAGCTAGAAATCTTCATCAATAATCTTGTTCTAGAAATCAACTACCATTTGCAAATGCAAAATCATATATCCTTTGATAAAATGGTAGAGAATTCTATCAAAATTGAGAAAGTACTTGTTCAAAAGGGAGACATATCTATTAAAAAAGACAAGTATGAATCTGGATCTAGCTCTAAAGACAAAGGCAAAAATTGGAACAAGAATAAGGGTGTTGTCTTAGACGACGTTGTTGATACTATTCATGCCCCATCTAAGGCACCTACTTTCAATCTTACTATTGGTACCCAAGCCATCAAAGCTTGAGAGGTGAAAGCCAATGAATCAAACTAGAATTCATCTGATTACAAACCTTGGGCTACAAATCCTAATCACAAATTCACTCCTCTTGGAGAATCCTTGGAATCTACCATGAAAACTATGCTGGCTAAAAACATCATCTATTTACTTGAGATAAGAGTCTTTGATCCTGAACCTAAATCGAAATGGTGGAGATAAAATGATTTATGTGACTTCCATCGCAATAAGGGTCATAATACTAATAACTGTGTTCTCTTGAAACATCTCATACAAGACAAAATTGATAATGGAGAAATCACAATTGATAATCATAAGAGAAATAAGGATCATATTGCATTCACAGAACCATTTCCAAAACATGGTCAAGGAGATTCATCTTCTCAACCTAATATGGGTGCTAAGGTCAATTATGCTTACTCTAGAAACAATGTTGTTATCAATATGGTTGAACGATGCCTATCTAAACATTGCAATGTCATCACTATTGTGAGAAGAGATAGAGATAATCAATCAGCGAATGCAGTTACTCGATCACAAGCTCAGGCACATCTTCAAGGACAAAATTCTAATTCATCCAATGTCCCTAAGATTCCTTTTAATCTTTCATCTACTTCTAAACAGAGGGCTGCCTCAAAGTCAAATCCTAAAGATATGAGGCCTACATCATATAGCATAGTCCAACAACTCTAGCATACAAATGGTAAAATCTCCATGTTTGACTTGCTTCAGATATCTCCAACTCATAGAGCCATTCTAGATAAAGCTTTTCTCAGATCCAATGTTCCTGATAACCTTGATTTAGATCAATTCTAGACTATGGTTGGTCATATGACATCTCCGCAATATATCTCCTTTTCAGAGGAAGATGATAACTCCTTGAGTCATCCACATAACCAACCCTTACATATCAAAGTCTTGATCCAAAACCATCGAGTCAACCGTGTGTTGATAGATGGAGGCACTGGTCTCAACATTTTTTCTTACAACTTGGTTACACAATTGGGCTTATTTGAAGCTTTCATTGATCCCAAAAAGAAAATCACTATCAAGGCTTATGATGAAGAAGAAAGCTCTTCTAGGGGAATGATTGTCTTGTCTATCAGAATAGGTCTAGTCATCAGGGATACTACATGTCAAGTTCTTGATATACCTTTAGCTTACAATATTCTTCTAGGGAGACCCTAGATACATGAAATGAGAGCTATTCCTTCCACATATCATCAATGTGTTAAATTTCCTTATGAAGGAG
Source organism: Chamaecyparis obtusa (assembly GCA_027943335.1). Lineage (NCBI taxonomy): Eukaryota > Viridiplantae > Streptophyta > Pinopsida > Cupressales > Cupressaceae > Chamaecyparis > Chamaecyparis obtusa. The sequence goes on along the minus strand of BSBK01007591.1, from coordinate 244,510 downwards.
TAGAGGTGACGATTCCAGGTGACTTCTCTACAACTTGCAATGCATTGAAAGAAAGTACTGATAAATGTGTTCCTAACAATAGAGAATCTTCCAATAAACAAGTTGACAAGCCTTCTACATCTAAGATAGAAGACATTGATAAAGAGGTTAAGATCAAGGAAAGTGGTATGGGAGAATACACAATGGAACCATTCTTATCTCTCACGTCTCTCCCATTATCACCAAAGTCTTATCGACAACCCTCAAACAAAGTGAAGCCTAATGCTAAAGAATCTCAAGTCATATTCAATGGAAGCTTTGTCCCAAAGGAAATATATAAACAAGAGTTTGAGGAAGATGAAGTTGTATTAGCATGGTTATATAAAGATGAATCTCAATCCCAGTCAGTCTAGAAATGTGACTCCAAGATTCTGAAAGTTCCTTCAAAGTCATATGGACCAGGGGATAAACTAATGGCTAAGATGGGATATTCTAGAAAAGGACCTCTAGGACTACAAGGAAAAGGTCTCATATCACCTCTTGACCACAAAGGTCAAACCAAAAAAGATACAATAGGTCTAGGTTATCATAAGAAGCCCTTTTATCTCAAAGGAAGTTGTTCTCGTGTGATAGAATAGATAGAACCAAAGTTAGCCAACAATGACAAAGAAGATGTCCATCCTAGTGACAGTGATTTAGACACTACTGATGAGCTTATTTCTTATGAATTCTTGCCTAAAGAAATTAAAGACCTACTTAAAATAGAAGCTGATCCAATCATAAGAATCAATGTAGTAGACACACAAGAACCTACTATGGAACAAGAGATAGTTGCATCACAAGAAGTAGCTCTCAAAGATAAAGAGGAAGGTAAGCCTATTACTATAACTGAACACTTGGAGCATTCTAGTGATTCTGAGACACTCTCATGAGTATGAATTCAAATCTAAATCTGAAGGTAATCCTACTTGGGGCATTCGCCCTGACTTCACACATATTCTCAGATTTCCTAGAGGCATAGATGAAGAATCCAATGACTATGAGTGGGGAGTCATTCCAAAACCAGATGAACTTATTATAGAAAAACATATTGATGTTATTCACCAATATGCACCTAAACCCAATGTAAGTCTGGAGAAAAGTAACGAACTAAATGAGTTTGATCCACCTATGGCTGAAGAGGACTCCCATGATAACATTGAGCCTATTCATGAATTGAATGTCTTGAGTTATAGTATCACCTTCAATATTGAGAGTCAGGTTAAGACCAATGATGATAGATCCATATCCGTAAACACCATTTCCCAAGCCTATCCCACTTTGACTATCCAAAATCTTGAGCTTCTTGACCAAACTTCCACAAATCCGAGCCAAGATATCTATACTTTTCCCAATGACTATGCCCTTGCTTTCTACCTCAATGTAGTTGAGCCTATGATGACTTCCATTGGTGAACTAAACATTAACATGGAGTCGGACATCAAGTATCTTAGTCAAAAAAATAAGAATAAAAAGAAAAGGAGTTCTGAGGGTGAAAACCACTTTGTGGCAGTCTCAAAACCTACAAAAGTAAAAATAAAAGATGTATCTGAAGGTGAAAACCTCTCTGAGGCACCTAAGGATGAGACATTTGATGTCCTTCTAAGTCATTTACAAGATAGATCTCTAGTTCTAATTGAGCCCACTCAATCTATCAACTTGGGCATAGGAGAAGAACCATAGTTGATTCATGTAGCTCAATATTTATCAGAAGAAGAGAAGAAAGCCTTCACCAAATTCTTGACAAAAAAGAAGATCAACTTTGCATGGAAGTATTTAGATATTCCTGTACTTGATCCTGATCTCATAATGCACCATTTATCTATTGCTCCAAGAGTAAAACCTGTCAAGCAGAAATTAAGAAAGATGCATCCTCATGTTGCACTCGGTAAAAGCTGAATTAGAGAAGCTCCTAAAAGTTGGATTTATCTGAGTTATTGATTATGAAAAATGGATCTCTAATATTATACCTATTTCAAAACTAGACAAATCAATAAGAGTGTGCACATATTTTAGAGATGTGAACAAGGCATGCCCTGAGGATGATTTTCCACTACCTAACATTGACATGATAGTGGACACGATTGCAGGCTTTGAGATGTATTCTTTAATAGATGGTTTTTTTGGATACAATCAAATTAAAATTACTCCAAAGGATCAAGAGAAAAATACTTTTACATGTGCATGGGGTACCTTTTGTTGGAATGTCATGCCATTTGGGCTTAAAAATGCTGGTGCTACATATCAGAGAGCTATGACTTCTATTTTTCATGACATGATGCATAGGACTATGGAGGATTATGTTGATGATACCTTAGCAAAATCTATGATAATATTTGAACATCTAAATGACTTAAGAAAAATTATGGATAGAATGGAAAATTTTAGTCTAAGGCTAAACCCTAAAAAGTGTGCTTTTGGTGTCACTTCTGGAAAGCTCTTAGGCTACATTGTCTCAAAGAAAGGAATTGAAGTTGATCCTGCTAAGGTTAAGGCTATCATGGAGATGCAACCTCCTAAGAATATCAGTAAAATGAGGACTTTACAAGGAAGAGTGCAATCTATTAGGCACTTCATATCTCAGTTGGTAGACATATCACAGCCTTTTACAAAAACACTACATAAAGGTGTGACTTTTGCATGGAATGAGGAGTGTGAAAAGAACTTTAATCATATCAAGAAATATCTATCAAATCTTCCTATCTTGATGCCTCCTATTTAAGGGAAGCCATTGATCTTATATGTCTCCACCATAGATACATCATTAGGGGCATTGCTCACACAACATGATGAGAACAACAAGGAAAGAGCCATTTATTACATAAGTAGAACATTGGTGGCATATGAAAATAACTATTCAATGATTGAGAAAGCCTGTCTAGCTGTGATCTTTGCATCATATAAACTGAGATATTATATGTTCTCTCATACCACACATCTGGTAGCTAAGATTGATCCACTAAAGTACCTACTAAGAAAAGCTGCCCTCATGGGTAGATTGCTAAATGGGTCATGCTTCTAAGTGAATTTGATATTGAATATATTGAAAGAAAAGATATCAAAGGAAAAGTAATTTTTGATCAGTTGGTTGACGCACCATTTTTTGATGATACACCAATGCAAATGGAATTTCCAAATTCCTCTATCATGAACTTGTCTTCTAGATCATGGAAGTTATTATTTGACGGCTCCTACACATAGAATGGATCTGGAGTAGGCATATTGTTTATCACACCTCAAGGATAATCCATCCCTACGGCATTTAGAATCAAGTTTCCTTGCACCAATAATATTTCTGAATATGAAGCCCTTCTCAAAGGAATGAAGATAGAAATTGAGTGGAGAGTTACAAAATTACACATTCGTGGAGACTCACAACTTGTAATACACCAAGTCAATGATGTGTATCAAACAAAATATGGAAAGCTAATCCCATATAAGAGAATGGTAGATGATCTAAAGAAATATTTCATATCTATCACATTTGAGAAAATTCCTAGAATAGAGAATAAGGCTACTAATGCTATGGCAACTTTATCATCTTCACTACAATAGTCTAAACATGAGCTATGCTATGAGTTCCTAGTGGAAGCACTATCTTATCCTGCATATGATTCCCCTGAAACCCACATGGTTTGCACTATTTTTGGTCATGATTCATCCCGCTATAAAAACCTTTTCTCCTACCTCCAAGACCAAATCATTACCGATTCCTTCAATCGCCATGAAAAATGTTACCTTATCCGCAATGCGTCCCAGTATGTCATCATTGGTAACAATTTGTATAAACGAGGTCTAGATGGTACACTTCTTAGGTGTTTAGAATGTGAAGATTCTCAACGTGCATTAAAGGAAGTCCATGATGGTATATGTGGATCACATTCTAATGGTTTAACACTAGCTCAAAAACTTATTAGGGTCGGATACTATTGGCATGAGATGGAAAAAGAGGAAATCAAATTTGCTAAGAATTGTTAAAAGTGTCAAATACATGATAACTTGATTCATGCTCCAGGGAGAGATCTAATTCCCTTCACTACACAATGGCCTTTTCACCAATGGGCATTTGATCTTATAGGGTCCATACATCCTCATTCCTCTAATGGACATACCCATATAATCACATCTACAAATTATTTTACAAAATGGGTAGAAGCAGTTCCCTTGACTCAAGCAGCTGGTAAACAAATTTCTATGTTCATTTTGAACTACATCATTTGCAAATATGGTATTCCACACACTATAGTCATAGATAATGGTGGACAATTAAAAAATAGAGACTTAGATGATTTATGTGCCAAATTCAAGATTACACAACATTGGTCATCTATTTACTATCCTCAAGGGAATGGACAAGAAGAGGCTTCCAACAAGAATCTATTGAAAATTTTGCACTGTATAGTTAATAAAATAGGAAGAGATTGGCATATTATGATCAATCCAGCTCTTTGTGCCTACAGAACAAGTATCAGAATGCCCACTGGGGCTACACCTTTCACTTTAGTTTATGGGTCTAAAGTGGTATTGCCTATTAAGGTTGAAATCCCATCACTAAGAATCGGAATGCATGGTCTAGTAACTGATGATGACTACAGAGTATCTAGGTTGCAAGAACTTGAACTACTAGATGAGCACATGTAGCATATGATCATCTCAAAGTATATCATAAAATAATGTCGAGAGGCTACAACAAGAAAGTCAGACAGAGAATTTTAGGTTGGTGATCTAGTCTTGAGAGAGAATCCTAAAAATCAATCACATAGAGAGTGCAAGGGGAAGTTTGAACCCAATTGGCTGGGACCCTTTGTTATCACTGCTACTTTTGGCTCTGGAGCCTATCAACTCTCAACGACTGAAGGAGAAAAGCTCTAAGAACCAATCAACATTCTCCATTTGAAGAAATTCTATGCCTAAGGCATTCAGTCTATGGTAAAATATCTTGAAAATTTTATAAAAATCTGAAAAAGTCCTAAAAAAATGAACATCTTGGTGAAAACCTAGCAATAGGCACCTTGATGATTCACAAAAAAATAAAAAAATGGAAAATTACATAAAAATTTGAAAAAATGACAAAAAGAAAAAGTGCCTTGGTGAAAACCTGGAAACAGACGCCTTGGTAGAAAAAATAGAATCTCTACCAAGATGGTGAAAACCCAGCAAATGGGCACCACTTGTTCAAAATGCTCCATTTATCAGTGCAATCTTGGTCTTTCCCAGCTTTCAATCTTGCTTTAGTTTGTACATATCTCTTGGTTTGTTCCCGCATTCCTTTTTTCAATAAGTCAGTTGGTACACCAATTGGCTTATGCATATGTATCCTATCAATTCCTAACACTTGGGGGAAATCAATTTCATGTCTTATTGTCTCTAGTATACCTCATATGAGTCATGTCTAGTCAGAGTCCTTTGAAGCTTCATCCAAGTCAGTCAGTTAGTCTCCTCTCCAGAAAGGGATTTTGCATCTACAAGAACACAATCAAACATCAACACAAAATCAAAACAATTTGTGCTTCATGCTTTTATCTCCTTGTATGCTTACTGATTCACATTGAGATTTTTGCATATTTTGTTCCCATGAGCTCTTTGATGATGTCCTTTAATGGATTTAGAGAGTGATGACTAGGAGCAAAAATCTTTTCTTTATTTTTTGCTTGTATGTGAAAATCTAACAACTTTGGAAATTTTGGATTGAAATGGTATCCGTCTATAAGTGCCTCTATCTCGAATTGGATGGCCATGAGTACCTCGACCAATGATAGCTAGAAAATTCAAGGAAGTTTGATCTCACTATTGTCTTTTTGAGTGAATTATTTCTCCTATTGTGAAATGTGATCTTACCTAAGAATGTGAACGATAAAGGGTCACTACGAGTAATTCACATTGGACTTAGAATGATCTCTTGACTATTTGATATGTTTGTCGTACAAGGCATATTCTAGTCATCACGATGTTGATGTTATGATGCTTATACAAATTGCAATATTAAAATGGACATGATATTCAGGTCATCCTGGCATTTGTGCCTTGGTGCTTATATCTACTCTGACATTCTGAAATAAAGTCAATATTCATATGTCCATGGTTGTTTGGCCAGTGGGTGTTATATTGATTCTTGAGCATACAAATTGATATTCATATGTCTATGGTTTTATAAATAGTGGGCATTGAATCAATTTATCTAAATACCTAAAAATTTCAATGATGAGAATGCTTGACACATGATCAGTGACTAGGTCCTAGGTCTTAGGTTTGCATTTCACTTTGCACTTTCCATGTTTGCTTGATCTCACAAATTGCTAATTGCACTAAAATGCTTAAACAATGCTTTCAAAAACCTAAAGCTTAACTTGACGTGAAGAGCTGAATCTTACACGAAGGTCCATGCAATGAACTAGCAAGTAGAATCCTTTTTCGGGATCAAAATCAAAATCTGAGATCATTTATATTGTCAACTGCTTGCACAATCAACCTTCAATCATCACAGAAATCCAATATTCAACTTAATTGACTATCTTACATCAAACTATCAAAATTTCAACTTGGTCAACCATGGTCAACTCATGGTCAAACCTAGTCAAACTTGGTCTTCTAGACCTCTAAAATGATGCAGAACGCATTCTTAGACGTGTACAACCACTTCTCAAATCAATTAACATGCTTCTAAACTATTCAAAGCTTACTTTTCTTGTCAAATTTTGATTTTCATCCCGAAGGGGGCATGGTATTGCACATCAATCAAATCTGTCAATCAATATCTTTCTCTCAGTGATCAAGACAACAACCACATCTAGTTATTGATTAATCAAAAGTCCTCGTCGCTTGAGAAAAATCTATCATTTCTTGGGGCATATCAGATTCATCAAGATCCATATCAATCCGGTATCCTAATCCTTAATCTTGTAAATTGTATTATCTTTTTCGTAACCACCGGTTCAGTTGTGTTATTTCCTTGGTTCTTCATAACTAAAGGATTCAGATCTGATACCAATATTGATTCTTGATCAACCTAGACCTAGGGTTAGGTCACTCACTTCTTTGTAATCAGAAGGTTCAGAATCAGGCATTTTGGAACTTCTTCGTAATCACCAGTTCATTGTTGATATAGCTAGCATCATCTCGATTCTTGGTCATCCTGGACCTCAGTCGACGTCTTTTTTCCAATCTTTCAATCAGTTTCTATCTCAGAATCGGTTCATCTTTCAAATCAATCTCAACATCTTTATCATACACAAAGTATTCTTTGAACCACTACGCATTGCACAGTGATTCAAAGAGGGGCAAAATGTAATACCCCAAAAATGGGCTATAGGTTCATTAACCTCTTACATCTTCAATGCAAGAAAAATTGACATCAAAGTCCTAACCTAAGGCACATCTTCACATCGAAATCCTAATTAATTTTATCTTAATTCTGCATCAGGGAATATTTCCTAAATATTCCTAATTTATCTAATTATTTTTAATTAAATATTATTTGGCGATAAATGTTATTATTTATCCTAAAGTTGATTAATTGAATATGATGAATATTTAATTAATTAATTTAATTCTGCCACTTAATTATTTAATTAGATTTAATTGCATTTATTCCTAATTAATATTGTTTTTATTTTGACAATAAATCAAAATTCCTACAAACAATCAATTGGATATTTATTTAATTGATTTAAAATCAAAGTTGTCAAATTTAATGATTTGATTGGAATAAAGTTTGATTTAATAATTGATTAACCCATAAATCAATTGTTTTAATTTAAAATCAGTTAAGTGAAAAATAAATCACTTTATTTATTAAATTAATTCATATTAAATCATGCACAATCACAAAAGCAGTCAACTTTAAAACAATTGCCAATTTCAATTTGTAAACTTTCTAAACTCAACATCTAATGATGAGTTGAAAAAGAGAACTAAAGCTCTATTTTGAGATAAAAACTACTTTTGCATGATTTTATGAATTAATTATTCTTAATTTCTTGTTAACTCAAAAATCAACCTGAGTTTATCAAGAGTGATTTATGGCTATTCTCATGCATCCTCAAAGCCCTGGATTTCTATAAAAACAAGGCCTTTCTCTTCATCTCACAATCTCTCGAATTTGCACAATTACTCTGGTGAAATTACATACGAAGAATCAAGCTTTTGCGAAAGGTGAATTTGTGAGATCAATTCATAGTTTTTCATAATTTGCATAGAGTTTCATATCAATTCATATCATTCTTAGATTAAATCTTCATATCATATCAATTTCAATTTTGCAATTCTAGATCAATTTCATACAGTTTCTCATACTATTGCATACAAAAAATACAAAAAAAATAGATTAATTGCATTTCATACAGTTTTCATCTTTTGCATTCAAATCCTTCATTTAGGTGTTGCATTGTCACTGATCTCAGGACAATCTGAGAAAACCATACTCGCACCTACTAGAAGGCAGTAAGTCACCTGGTTAGTTTAGATTCCATTTCATTGTAGATTTTGGTTTTTGCTAACCTCTAATGTTTTACTGAAGTGTTGTATCCATAGCTAGGTACAAAATTCACACACACAATGCTTCCCTTGAAGAAATCTTTGTGCAAAAACTAATGGTCATTGAGAGAAATCCTTTCATCGTATCATGATAAGAAGATGATATATTAGCAGAAATCCTTACCAATCAGTATGGTTCTAAAGAATCATCTTGTGATGATCCTAATTGTTCCCTTCAAACAATAATGCCCAAGCAAACCACATCTTAGCTTCTTGCAGCACCTAATTATCTCCACACTTTTCTACCCCATGACATAAAGTCTCCATCCATAGCAAAAGTCAAGATGCTAGAAAAAGTCAAAAGAGTTGAAATTGCTCCAGGAAAGGAGTTGAATGTTAATAAGAACCTCACTGAATCTCAGATGTCTAGTCTTCTCAAGCTTTTGCAAGATAGCCAGCAAGCCTTTGCATGGGATTACACTGATATGAAAGGGTTAGATCCTAAACTCTGCACTCACAAAATCTATATAAGCCCTAAGTACAAGCTAGTGAGGTAGGCCCAAAGGAGAATTAATCCCGCTTTGAGAGACATAGTGAAATCTGAGTTGTAGAAGCTTCGTAGTGCCGGTTTCATTTATCCTATTTCTGACGGCCAGTGGGTTTCTCCTCTAGTAATAGTTCCAAAGAAAGGGGGAAAGTGGAGATTTTGTGTGGACTATAGGGAGCTTAATAAAGCCACTAAGAAGGATCACTTTCCACTACCTTTCATTGACTAGATGCTTGATAATCTTGCTAGGAAGAAGTACTTTTCATTTTTAGATGGATTTAGTGGGTATAACCAGATACAAATATCACCTGAAGACCAGGATAAGACAACGTTCACCTATCCCTGGGGAACATTTTCTTATTCATTCTTGCCATTTGGGTTGTGCAATGCACCTACTAATTTCCAAAGAGCAGTATTAGGTATTTTCTCTGACATTGCTGCTGACTATGTCAAAATTTATATGGATGACTTCACCACTCATGGAACCACATTTGAAGAAGCACAAGCTAACTTGGAGAAGGTTCTTAAGAGATGTCAAGATTACAACCTCTCTCTTAATAGTGAGAAGTGTTATATGATGATGGAGGAGGGAGTTATCCTGGGGCACTACCTCTCATCATTTGGAATTTAGGTTGACCTCGCAAAAATTGCAGTTATCAACAAACTTCCCACATCGGTTAAGCAGAAGGATGTCATGAGTTTCCTTGGCCATGCTAGTTATTACAGGAGATTCATAAAAGATTTTAGTCAACTTGCAACACCTTTATACAATTTGTTGAAGAAAGAAGCTAAATTTGAATGGATAAAGGAATGTGAAGCATCATTCTAGGAATTGAAAGATGTTTTAACAACAACACCTATTCTCAGAGGACCTGATTGGAAGCTTCCATTCCACATCCACATAGATGCATCTAACTATGCCATTGGAGCATTCCTTGGACAAAAGGAAGGTACTGTTGAACATGCAATTTACTATATCAGTAAAAATTTGCAAGGAGAAAAATTAAATTATACTATTTCTGAAAAAGAGTTGTTAGCAGTTGTCTATGCACTAAACAAATGTAGGCACTACATCACAAGTTATGAAGTATTTATTTATACTAATCATTCAACTATCAAGTACTTAATGAATAAACCTTCCATTAGTGGTAGATTAGCATGCTAGTTACTCCTCATGTAGGAATTTGATGTGAAAATAATAGACAAACAAGGAAAGGCTAATGTAGTGGCCGATTTCTTGTCAAGATTGCAAGTACCAGATGATCCTACAGCAATTGATGATAGCTTCCCTAATGGGAACTTATTTTCTATTAATTATTTTAATCCATGTTATGTAGACTTAGCCAACTACCTTGCTATAGGAAAAATGTCACCTCACTTCTCTCCTAAGCAGCGCTGCCTATTGGTTGAGAAGAGTTTTAACTTCTCTTGGATCTCAGGCTTCATGTCTTATACAGGACCAGACTAGGTAACCAGATGATGTGTTCATGAGGATGAAACTTATGACATTCTCTGAGCATGTCATGATGAACCATGCGGTGGAAATTTCACAGAAAAATGGACAACCTATAAAATTTTGACAACTGGATACTACTGGCCTACTTTTCCTAAAGATGCAGCAAAGCATACCCGACATTGTGATAGGTGCCAGTGTATGGGGCATCCCACAAAGTCTGATGAAATGCCCCTACAGCCTCAGGTAGTTATCACGCCCTTTGACAAGTGGGGTATTGACTTCATTGGACCCATTGAACCCTCTTCTCATGGGAAATCCTACATCATAGTAAGTATTGACTATGCAACAAAATGGATTGAAGCCAAGTCTATGAGGCATGCCAAAGATCACAAAGTTGTTGAGTTCCTCTATGAATGCATATTCACCAGATTTGGAGTACCAAGGGAAATTGTCATAGATCAAGGAGCAAAATTCACATCTAATCTTATCATAGAGTTGATGCAAGAGTATATGGTGCACCATGGGAAATCTTCACCCTATCATCCTTAGGCCAATGGTCAGGCTGAAATAACAAATCAAGAGATAGAATCTATTTTGACAAAGATAGTAGATATTCACAAAAAAGACTGGGCTACACATCTTCCTAAAGCCATATGGGAATACCGTACAACATGGAAAACCACCTTAGGATTTACTCCTTTTGAGTTGGTGTATGGGAAATCAGCCTCCATGCCCATTGAGTTCCAGCATAAAACACTCCGCACAGCCTTGACTTTGGACATTGATCTCACCAAAGCATAAGAGGACCGGTTACTACAATTAAATGGATTGGATGAATACAAGAAGTCTTCTCTCCACAATACAGAGTTAATTCAATAGCAAAGGAAAAAATGGCACGACAAGTTAATCTGTGATAAGAAATTTTTTGTGGGCGATTGGGCACTATTGTATGATTCAAGATACTAGCAAAAACCTAGGAAATTTCAAACCAGATGGCTCGGGCCTTATGAGATAATATCAGTATTCGACAATGGAGCCATCCAGATTTCAACAATTGATCCTATCAGATTTAAGTTACTTGTCAATGGGCATCACCTGAAACTTTACAACAAACCTTTCAGTCGTGATGAGTTCTTAAAGTAGTTCTAGAGCACAGTTGAAGCAATCGATCATGTAGCTGAAGAATCTGGGTCTTCTGCCCAGAGTTCTACTGATTCTTGATTCCTTTCAAGAACCCCATAATAAACATTTCACATTGTGTGGAATTATTTCTCCATAATAATTTTCATTTCACCTTCTCTCTCTTCCACCCATCCACCCCATCCCATTACTTCATTTATGCAGATGCAATTTTTCAGACAACTCTTCCTGTGGCACTTCCAGGTTTGTGCCACATATACTTGTACATATATTATTTTTATTCATTAATTTTTAGGATTTTGTGTCATTCTAATTTTCTACTCTTACATAACCTATCTTGGTGGGACCCATGCCATTACTTAGTTGGGGGGGAACTATTCTATTTTCAAATTTTCAAACTAGCATGTAAAATTGAAGTTTCTTATCTTTATGAGATGACTGTGTCATGACTTGCTGATATGTCCTTCTATGATTGTGTCATCACATTTGAAGTGAATTAAAGATATTAAAAGCTAAACATAATTTCTAATGATATGCCATGACATGTTTGGGGTGGCACCCTTGGCACATGCGAGCTATTATGAGATGTTATGCAAGAAATATATCATTAGATTTAGTGCAAAAATCTTTAATTTCATGAAACAAGTTGCAGTTGGTATGCCATCTTTTCTTCTGCAAATATTTTGTTTTGTAATGCATTGAGGTCTGTGATTTACCATTGTTGAGCTCTATGGAAATAGTAGGTTCTGTGAAATTCAAAATTCTTTCAGTGTAACAATGGGAGGTGACCTTCAATGACATGAGCCAGTGGACCATAGGGTTTTTTTAAATGACGTGGCCAGTTGTGAAATGTTTCGAAGAAGAGGATGGCTGGATTATTTCTTAAGCCTTAAAGAATTTGATGAAGAAGTCACTCTAAAATTTCTATCCACCTTGAAAGATGGATTCACGGAGGTCAAGGGCTTAAAGATTGAGTTTATAGAGGATATAGTAGCTGAAGTGATTGGTTTACTGAAAGAAGGTGAGAAATGGGTGAAAGACTTCGACTTGCATTTTATGAGGGCCCAGTTCACTTTGCATAGTGATCCCCAATTAAACATCAATAGGAAACAAGGTACTTGGCGATTATCTTTGCCTCTAGAATTCATTCAATCAGCTGCATTTGTTATCCAGTACTTCACCTGTGATGGATGCTATAAATATTTTCATTCTCTACATTTCAAAATTCTCAATCATCTTTGGCACGATAATAAATTGATAAATCTTCCTAGCATCCTATTTAACATTATGAAAAAGCAAGCTTTATTAGTCCAGTCAGGAAGCAACCAGTCCATTTCACATCATTGCTTGATAAAACTAATTGTATAAAGAGAATTAAATAGATAAATGGTTGGTACATGGGAAGAATTCTTTCAAATGAATGAGGTTGAACCTAGAGTGGTCGGCCCTAGAGGTCATGGTGTTGGGCAGAGAGAGAAAAAATCCTCTGGGGTTTGCAAAATTGTTCAAAGAATTGAGATTGATCTTGAAGCCGCCCCTTCCATTTCTAGGTCACCTAGGAAAAGAACTTTCAGTGCTAGAGCCTCTACTTCTCAGAGGAAGAAAAATAAAAGTAAAGAAGCTCCCAGTATCCCTGAAACATCACCATCTATAAGGACCAGGTCTACATCTAGGAAGGATAAGGTTAAAACAAAGGAGTTAGAAGAAGAAATTTTGGAGCCATAGCCTATTGGTAATACTGACAATGTTGAAGAAACCTTACATTCCCCAAGGGAAGAAATTTTTGAAAACCCTCCTAAAGTAGTTGTGGAAGAAGTAGCCACTAACAAAGGGAAACAGAAGAGTCCTCCAAGCTTATCCACACCCCCTAGGAGGAGAAGTAAAAGGATTTTCAAAAAGGATGTTGAAGTTCCTATTCCTGTTGTTAACCTTGAGTCCTCTGAATCTGTATAGAATGAGTCTTTAGAGAAGTCCTCTTCTAAGGAAATGTTTCATCAAACAATAGCTAGTGACACTACATTAAAAGATCAGAGTCCACAAATAGAAGTTAACCCAGGAGTTAACTACATACTTATTGATAGTGACGAGGACTTTGAAGACACTGAGGAATTTGTAAATAATTCTATTAGGCTAGATGTTAGTATGAATTCTGAGGAAACCCCTAAGTTTGGGATGGAAATTGTTGAAGAGGTGCCCCAGCAAAGTAATCAGGATGGGTTAGAAACATTGGCTAAGGTAGTAGCAGATGTTAGTGAAGAAAGAAATGTAGTGTAAACAATTGTTTTATGGAAAGGAGAGTCCTATGTACCAAGGGAAATAATAAAAATTCCTCACTTGCCATCTAGATGGGTGGATATACTCAATCAGGAACCTTTACCCCCACCAGATTTGTCTACACCCCTGGCTGCAGGGATAAATTTGTATCAACAATTATTATGGGAGAAGACACAATGGGAAATAGAAATGGAAAAATTGAAATGAGTCATTAGTGAGCAAAGTTCTCAGATAGAACAAAAATCAAATCAAATTGAGGTATTGAAAAGAAGGATTGATCAAATCACAGGATTAATTCTAGAGCTAATGGAATGCAGATCACCATCTTCGGTGTATGCATTATTCCTTAAATAACAACTTATTAATTTCAAATTAACAAGAATTTTGGAAGGACTCAATCCTTCTATATCAACTCCCCATGAATTTTACTATGCCTTTCAGTCTGCTCCAATGAATCTGAAAAACCTATTGTGTGAATTATACTTGCATAACCTAGCAGTCCTTGATGATACAAAGTGGAATTCACTCCTCTATGTAGGGGATGTGCAGTTAAGAGTGGTTATGTCTTGGATGCAGAATGAGATAAGTAGGGAACATCAAGCTACACTATATAGAAATAATGAGATGACAACTCCTTTGATGATGAGGCCTGAAGTTTAGCATTCTAGGTGAACATATTTAGACTGATGTTCTATCACAGCAAACTCAAGTGGAGCTAATAAAATATATCCAGTGCGAGAAAAAGCTTTTGCAGACTGGGACCAGCATTCCTCACATGATATTGCCACAATAATCAGTGCCTCCAAGTAGAGATGGATAAGGATGTCACATGATCTAAAGTCAAAGGAACCTCACTCATGATAGAATTTAACCCTTGCTACAAGAATATTTCCATGGTACATTATGTTGGGAAGGACACTCCTTAATTACTAGTTTCCATTAAGGTTTCAACCTCCACTCTTCCTACATCCATTGCTGGTGATGAATGATAGCGCTATAGATTATGATATGGCCACTGAAGTCGAACGATGGGAAAGACTCAAAGAAACTCACAGATGCTTTGACTATGTTCATGATGAGTATGGGTAGAGAATAGCTAGTGACTTGAGGGTCTGTGCTAGGATTCAGAATTTCATGGTTGCTGGGGACCAGTAATAGTTCAGTTGGGGGGAATGATGGGCTTCTAAATAGCCATCTTCCTCATTACTTTTTATCCTCTTTTTAGAACATTTGATTGCACATAGACATGAATTTATGGTTTTTAAGCATGTGAACTTATGGTTTTTATGTATATGCTATATATATATGTGTGTGTGTGTGTGTGTGTGTGTGTGAACATAAGATGGAAATATGGATACTTTAAAGACATAATATTTTTTTGAATTCATGGATAGGAATGGTAAATGCAATAGCTATACATGTTAATGAAAGTTTCCTTGCCTAAGCTATGTTTTGGGTAGTTACCTCCTGTAGCCATAGGACTTGCAAGAGTGTTAATTAGGACTTACACCTTTTCCTAATATTAATGATGCATATATATATGTATATGGTTGGATGTGTGCATATTGATTGTTTTGCAAGTGTTGACTGTGAATATTCAAAAACCAACATAGTGTCATTGGAGTAATCAAAGCCAACTGTGGATTGTAGAATCTTCACAAGCAAAGCAAGTCAATTGATGTTTTCTGTTACATGCAACACATAGATTTAGTTTCCTTAAATGCACTATATCTCTAGAAATTATTCATGGTCAATGATGTTTCTATTTTGAAACTTTATGAGTTGTAACCGATCCTCATTTATGAAGTGATCATAGATTTAGGAGATAGTTGTAGCTTTCCTTTAAATAATCAACTGTTGTGACTCTTTAGGAGTTAGTCGAATGAACTAGTTTTTATAACATAACTCTTGCATACTATTTTCAATCAAGTGGAATCATTTTGTTATGGATGAATAGAATGTTTAGCTCAAGCTTATATCTTTTATCTTGATTGTATTTCCTATTCACTCATTCAAGGGGGCCCACTTGATGAGTGAATTGTTCTATTAGTGCAGAGTTCATTTTTTTGTTTATTTCTAAGTAGTAAGAACTTTGTTGTTCCTACAGCTACTGATAACAGAATTAGTATCTTGTTCCTGCAGCACAGTCGATTAGAGTAATTCCTATCCGCAATTCCTTTCTTTGTTAGAATAGATTTATTCATCAGTTTTAGCATAGTTTTCCTGAAGTATAAGCATTTGAATTCCATAGGTAGTCTTAGAATGAGAAGGTTTGAAGCATATACTTTGCAAATTCCATTCCAAGTTTACGTCCCTGGTCGATAATTAAATGAGACCAAATAATCCATTTAGAAATCATTTGGGGTGTCCAATCCTAAAATGGGTAGTCCATTGCTCTGGGTTTCTAATACTATTATTTGGCCAAGCAGGCATCTTATCTGATCTAGTGGGTTGCCCCATGCATTGGCACTTATCACACTTCTTTGTGTACCAAGCTGCATCCTTATGTAAGCTTGGCCAATAATACCTGGTAGTCAATATTTTAAAGGCTATCTACTTGGCTACAAAGTGACCTCCACATGGCTCATCATGGCATGCCCTTAAGATGTCATATGTTTCATCTTCCCTTATAAATTTATGCATGAATTGATCAAGACTAGTATAAAACATAAATCCTAAAATACAAGAATAGTTAAAGCTCTTTCTAGCTAATAGCTTCCTTTCTTTAGTAGAGAAATGAGCTAGCATTTTTCCTGTAGTTAGGTAATTAGCAATGTCTACATACTAGGGATTTTGTGTGGATAGTAGAATTAGATGTTCATCTAGAAAACTATCATCAATGGTTGCATGATCATCAGGGACATGCAACCATGAGAGAAATTCAGCTACTACATTGGCCTTTTCGAGCTTATCTACAATTGTGGTATCAAATTCCTACACAAGTAGCAACCAGTGAGCCAATCTTCCTGATATTGAAGGATTATTCATTAGGTACTTAATGGAAGAGTGGTCAGTATGAACAAATATTTCATATCTAGTAATATAGTTCCTGAATTTATTCAGTTCATAGATAACTGCAAGCAGTTCCTTTTCAGTGATTGTGTAGTTGAATTCCACACCTTGTAGATTTTTACTAATGAAATATATAGCATGCTCAACTGAGTCTACCTTCTGACCTAGCACAAAACCTATAGCATAATCTAAGGCATATGTATGAATTTGAAAAGGCAATCCCCAATTGCGCCCTCTCAAAACTGGTGTTGTTGTGAGAACCTCCTTAAGCTATAGGAAAGATGTATTACACTCAGAGTCCCAAGAAAATTCAGAATCCTTTTTTAACAAGTTATAAAGGGGTGCTACAAGTTGATTGAAATCCTTTATGAATCTTCTGTAATACCCAACATGTCCAAGGAAACTTCACACATCCTTCTACTTCTCTAGTGTGGGTAAGGTATTGATTACCTAAATCTTTGATGGGTCTACTTGGATGCCTTGTGATGAAATGAAATGACCGAGTACAACTCCCTCTTCCATCATCATGAAATATTTCTCACTATTTAGGGAAAGGTTGTAGTCTTGGCATCTCTTGAGAACCTTTTCTAGGTTTTCTTTAGCTTCATCAAAAGTATTCCCATAAATAGTAAATAATCCATGTAAATCTCCATACAGTCAGTAGATATATCAAAAAATATAATTATGATAGCTCGTGGAAATGTGGCTAGAGCATTTCACAGGCCAAAAGGTAGGACTGAGTAGGAAAATATCCCCCATGGACATCTGAATTTTGTTTTCTCTTGGTCCTCGGGAGCTATTTGTATCTGATTGTAACCACTAAAACCATCCAGGAAAGAGAAATATTTATTGCAAGCTAGATTATCAAGAACTTGATCTATAAATGGAAATGGAAAGTGGTCCTTCTTAGTGGCTGAGTTGAGCTCCTTGTAATCCACACAAAATCTCCATTTTCCTCCCTTCTTTGGTACAATAACCAAGGGTGAGACCCATTGGCTATCAGAGATGGGGTAGATAAAACTAGCATTTAACAACTTATGTAGCTCATTTTTAACTATATCCCTCAAAACAAGGTTGACTCTTCATTGAGGTTGATGGGAAGGTTTACATTCAGGACTGATGTAGATCTTGTGAGTGCATAGTTTAGAATCTAACCCTTTCATGTCTGAGTAATCCCAAGAAAATGCTTTTTGATTCTCCTATAGTAACTGCAGTACAATTTTCTGATGGGGAAGTGATAAAGTACTACTGACATTCAGCTCTCTCTGGACCAACTTCCATCTTGATGACCTTATCTGCCATGAATAGTTGAGCAACTGGAGAAGAATCCACCTCATGAGGTAATAAGGAGTGAAGGATTTAAGAGGCTTCTGAATGTTGAGGTGTGTCAAAAGGTGGTAATATGGTTTCCAGGATACAATCTACTTGTGGACACAATGGAAACTCTACTCCATACTCATTCATAAGAATAGATGAAATTATCTCATCTTCTTCTTGAGAGGCTACAAATGGCTCTTGACCTATCATCATTAGCTGATGGATGGAATTAACCTCTGGATCAGCATCACCCAAATCTGGCCATACTATTTGATCATCTTGCAATAGTGATTGAGCAAGGGAGTATAAAGTTAGGTTCTTAGTATGGATACCATTGGATATTGTCATCTTCCTAGATTGACATGCTATATAGGCATCAGTAGTAGCTAACCATGGCCATCCTAGAATTAGAGGATACCCACCCATGTTATCCTTTGGGGAGAGAACAACAAAGTCTAATGGATACTCCCAAGAGTTTAATGTGACTATGACATCCTCTACCATGCCGTCTGGCTTGATAGTAGAACTATCAACAAGTTGAAGTATGGTTGGTGTTTCTCTAAGGCCAATGATATGTAGTTGAGACAATACCTCTTTTGTCATGACATTTATGGATGGTCCTAGGTCAAATAAAACATTTTGGACTTGCATTCCATGAATGGTGACAGTAACCACAAGACTCCCATGTTTAGAATATTTGGGTATAGTCAGCTATTCCAACATCATATCAGAAAGTTGTCCTAAGACATGAATACTTTTAGGATCCTTATTCTTTATTCTTGGCTTTTTGATACATGCCTCCTTAATGGATTTAGTTTAAACATGAACTTCCTTAATAGCATCAAGTAATGGTATTTTAACTATCATCTTCTTCAATTGATTAAGAAATTAGTTACTGCTTGGTTTTTTGTGGGTTGACCCTGTTCTACCAACCTATGAGGAAATGGGGGCTCTTTGGCTGTAGGAGAGGTCTATTGGATTGGCTCATCCACTTTTTCAACTGATGATCTTCAACTTCGATTATTATAGAATTTTTTGGTGAAGGAAGAGTGGTGCCTAACCTTAAATGAATATTATTCAAGGAAATAGCATAGCTTTATTGTTGTGCTGGTGGTTTGGTATTGATGGGATTAGGATTAGGCTGAACTTGCAGCTGATTCTTCTTAGGGGGAGTATTAGTGGTTGTAGGAGGAGGCATTAGAGCTTGTTTTTGTGGTGGTGGCATTAAGGCTTGCTGACTAGATTGGTTATTCCAATTATGAGGCTGCTGCCACCCTTGCTAAGGCTAATGCCAACCCTGCTGAGGTTATTGCCAACCTTGCTGAGGTTGTTGCCAACATTGCTGAGGTTGTTACCAACCTTATTGAGGTTGTTGTCAATTATTATACCCACTAAAACCAACATTCTAATTATTTTTCCATTGACTATTATTATTATAATTTTGGAGAGGATCTTGTGGCATACCTAGTCTTTGGGCCCATGGCCTTCGTTGAGAAATGTAGAGCACCTATCCATTTTCATCAATGGCTTTAAACTCAGTAGGCATTGGCTATGACTCCAATCTTGCAACATAATTGCATCTATGGTTCCTTTTTTTCTCTCTACAATGTGGATAGTATTCAACTAACATGGCATCAGCTGCATCCTTCTTCCTTCTCGCCTACATGGTGTCCAGCTGTGTAGCCACATCATTAATGATGTCTTGCTTGAAATCTAACAATAGGTTTGACAACTCTACCTTGGACACCCCTAAACCATTAGACTTATGAGGTAGGTCTCTTAGTCCTCTACCTTTCTTTATAGTAGCTCTGGAATAGTTCACAAAGATGTCCTTAGTTTCATACCAACTCTTCTGAGTGATATCACCACCTGCCATAAGATCTAAAGCTTCAATGCTGCCATCATTTACACCTCTTAAAAAGAGATGTTTCTTAGACTCTTCATTCATCTAATGTTGTGTATTGCACTACAAGTTTAACATGAACCTTGAGACATAATCTTCTAAGGTTTCTTCTTCCTTTTGGGACATTTTAAAAATGTCATCTCCTTTCAAATCTCTTCCCTTGCAATACTCCTTATATTTTGAAAGGAATAGATTACTCATTGTAGGCCAATCTGCTACAGTGTTGGCACCCAACCCCATGAACCATCTTAGAGAAACTTCCTTTAGGGTGGAAGGAAAAAACTTTAGCTTGTGGGCATCAATTGTATAGTCATATCTCCTACAAAGGATGTCAAAGTCAAAGAGGAATGTCTCAGGGTCTTCTGTGATGAGGCCATAGAATTTGGGTAATGCAATGGCAGGTATGTTCTTCAAATTTTGGTTACCTTGCTGAGTAGGAATAGGAAAAGGAAAGGTAGGTTAAGCCATTTGATTATACTGGTACTCTGGGTTAGCAAAAAGGGCATTCAAATGGTTAGATTCTTCAGAGGATGAAGGTGAAGGCAATTGTTCATATGCATCAGCAAATACATTCTCAAATGGTTCTTCTTCTTATATGTTCTTGAATTAGGGTTCCTCAGGCTCTGGGTTTAAAACCTCAAATGGTTCTTCCCGAATAATGCAAGGAAGGAATCTCCCAAGATGGTCTCTTCTTCTTGTATGCATACAAAATAGTTCAAGATGTAAACTAACATAATGACTTCAGGGTTGAGCTAGATTGACACCATCCCTGGCAACGACACCAAAAATGGCTGGTCAATATAATCCCTAAATAATAAGGGATTGGACATCCTTTTACAATGATTCTATGGTTAAACAACATCAAATGTTATACTTAGGATAGTATACTGAGCTCACTAAATTTATCAACCTGGGAGCGTAAGCTTGAAATGATATCTGTAAAGTTTATGCTCTAGTCCATTTCCAAACTCATCATAACTAAGTAATGCAAATGCTATAGGAAATGTAAATGCTACAAGAAATCTATATTAAGGATGGAATTAATAGTTTAGTCTAGGACTGAAGATAATGCTGCAAACAGTAAATTTAACTATGCATCTATGCTGCATACAACAATTGTTGGTTCTGTTACCAGTGGTTGCAGGAACAACGGCGGATTAACTACTACAAGAAAAATCTTTGTCTAATTCCTAGCTAATCATGAACTGGGCTCACCTTCCATGTGGGCCCCCATGGGAGAGTGACTAAACTAAGAACTCAAAGATTAAAGTATAAAAATATCATTTATTTAGATAAAACATAAGTGCAAGATACAATTGTTAGGAATAGTCCCAAGAGATAACTGAGAGGGGGGGGGTGAATCAGTTATCTACAAGTTTCAATTCTTTATCCAACTAAGTATACTTAAACATAAATCATAAACACAATGAAATAACACTTGAACACAACACAATATTTTGGTTACGGGAAAACTCAAATTGGTAAAAACTCCAGTGGGAATTGACACCCACTAATATTCTACACTAGTGTATAATGATCCTTGTTAGAAGATCCTTTACCCTATTAGGAGTAGCTTTATAATATATTAAGTATAGTAGACCTAGTCAAGGGTCAGACCCTATTAGGATTCTTTTATAATTGTCCCTGTTAGGGGAGAGGACGCACTGTCCAAGAGCTCACTTCTCAAAGGGGTGAAGGCTACAACCTTCTGAATAACAAATACACACTATATCTATATCTTGGTGAACTACACTTTGACCTGCTATCTAGATCAGTTCCAATGTATAGCACAAATACTCTACTTGGTCACATAGGCCTTCTTCTGATGGCTCAACACTTCGCACACTCTGCTCTACTCTTCTTAATCAAACATTAGCCACACTTCAGCAATCACAAATGACTGTCTATAAATATCTTTCCTCTAAATGATAACATAAGGTCAGCCTGTTAGAACCACCTTATAATCACATTAGAGAAACCATAACAAACTCAAATAAATATCCTGTCGGCTCTACTATGCACGCAACACATTCTGGGACCTGTCCAAATAAGATAATTGTAGATGCACGCTACTCATTGTCGGCTCTACCAAAATAACTGTAACTTTCACCTTAAGCTAAATTAACTCATGCGCTCTTAAAAAAACATCAATAACTCTTCTCTAAGCTTAACTCCAAGGGTGCATACCCTCAAGATAGGTTCAACTCAAGAACCAATGAAATCTTTGTCGGCTCTCCTGAACAAACATAGGAAACTGCTACTAGCAAATAGCGACCGCATAACTTCACTTGCGCTCAACATCAGACTATGTGTCCGTAATTGAAACATCACTAACATGTCTTCATCATAAATCCTAGCGCGCATAGCCCCATGATAAATGTATAGACAACCACACATAGAACATTGTTTGTTACTCTGCCAGGAACACTACTGACACCAGCTGCTATATAACTATATGTGCTAACTGTAATACCCCAAAAATGGGCTATAAGTTCATTAATCTCCTACATCGACAATTTGAATGAAATCGACATCAAAGTCCTAATCTAAGGCACATCTAAACATCATCGAATCATAATTGATTATCTTAAATTCTGCATCGGGGAATATTCCTAGTAATATTCCTAATTATCTTAATTATCTTTAATTTAATGATTATTTGGTGATAAATCACATTTATCCTAAGTTTGATTAATTGAATATTTTCATATTTAATTAATTAGATTTAATATTTGCCACTTAATTGTGTAATTAAATTTAATTCTATCTATTATTAATTGTATTATTTAATTTTGACAATAGATCATAATTCCTATCTTTAATTGATTAAATTCTTATTTAATTAATTAAAACATGTTGTCATTATTTAATAATATAATTTTTAATAAAAGTTTGATTAAATAGTTAATTAACCCATAAATTAATTATTTATTTTCAAAAATTAGTTAAGTTGGAAATAAATCACTTTATTATTAAATTAATTCATAATTAAAACATGCACAATCATAAAAGCAGACAACTGTCAATTATCAATTAAAGCTAAACTCTATTTTGAGTTAAAGCTTAGCTTTTGCATGTTTTTGTGACTTAATTATCTGTTATTATCAGATAACTCAAAAATCAAGCTGAGTTAATTTGAGTGATTTATGGCTTTTATCCATGCACCTCCAAAGCCCTGGATTTCTATAAATTAAAGGCTTCAGCTCTTCACAAATCATCTCATATTTTGCACAATCACGCTGGAGAATTGGAATTGAAGAATCAAAGCTCTTACGAATCGACATCTTTGTGAGATCAATCTTATTTTTGCATTCATATTTCATATCATTGTTAGATTAGCATAGCATATCAGTTTTCATATAGATTAATTTCATATCAGTTTTTCATTCATTCTTATTG
The DNA here is from genome assembly GCA_027943335.1 of Chamaecyparis obtusa. NCBI lineage: Eukaryota > Viridiplantae > Streptophyta > Pinopsida > Cupressales > Cupressaceae > Chamaecyparis > Chamaecyparis obtusa. The sequence goes on along the minus strand of BSBK01007591.1, from coordinate 220,972 downwards.
CATAGAAAAATCTAAAAAAATAGCTTAATTGCATTTATTTCATATCCCTCTTTTGCATTCAAATCCTTCATTTAGGTGTCGTCTAGGTCACTGATCTCGATTACAATTTGAGAACATTAATATCGCACCTATTAGAAGGCAGTAAATCACTTGGTTAGATAGCTTTCAATTTTGCACGATTTCGATTATAGCTAACCTCTAATGTTTTACTGAGTGTTGTGTCTACAGATCAGGTACAATTTTCACACACACATTTATGGTGCCCACCGTGGGGCCTTGAGCCTCATTCTCTTCATTTTTATCTAATTTTATATATTTTTGGCGTCACTTTTTCATCATTTTTGCGCAAACAGGAAAAATGCCGCTTACGAGAAATCTGATCACGCCTACAAGCAATCTGTTCACACCTACAAGCAATTTTTTCACACCTACGAGTAATTTGTTCATGCTTACAAGCATTCTGCTCATGCATCTGACAGTTTCAGTCACGTATCTACTAGTTTCAGTCACGCATGTGACAGTTTTAGTCACGCATCTGCCATTTTCAGTCACGCCTGGGCACATTTCAGTCACGCCTATCAGTATTTAAATCACACCTGTGAGTATTTAAATCACGCCTGGGCACATTTCAGTCACGCCTATCAGTATTTAAATCACGCCTGTGAGTATTTAAATCACGCCTAGGCACATTTCAGTCATGCCTATCAGTATTTAAATCACGCCTATCAGTATTTAAATCACACTTGTGAGTATTTAAATCATGCCTGGGCACATTTTAGTCACGCCTGTGCTCATTTCAATCACGCCTATGCCTATTTTGATCATGCCAGCTTTCTATTTTTTGATTTGTTTTTTTTGAAAATTTTGGTATTTTCACCCATTTTTTTTGTGAAATTTTCACATATGGTATTGAAAGTTTAAGTGTGATATATCATTGGAAAGCTCTTTCCAAGCCAAATCCAAGCATGTTGGTTTCATTTTCAAAATTTTCCATTTGATCACAGAATTTGCATATTTGTGCTTTTAGATTATTGACTTCTAACGCTTACAGTTTGCTGTTGATTTGTCTTGGTTTTATACTTTCGGACGTGTGCTAAATTTTGGATTGCAGAGCGTTGGATCTAAGGTATTCTTCTCAAGCTAATAATATTTCAATTTGGATCCTAAAACAAATCTCTTATGTGTCTGGCTTGTGTGCATCTTTTCACGCTTTGATCTATTTCTACACACTTGCATAATTGATAGTAGGTTGTGACCCCTTAAGGATTCATTAAGTAGTCTTAGATACTTGTGATTGATCTTGATTGCTATCTTGGGTTATTGGACTCGCTAATCCGCCGGCCCCTCATTTCCACCCCGTGGTTGCAATCTCAGCGCCATAAAGGGGAGGGGTCAACAGGACAGAAGCGTTAAGTGTTCCACTTGGCAACCCTTTTGTGCTTTTAGGAACTCACTTGTTTTCTAAGTTGGGGACTCATTTTTAGCTTGTGTGAGGTGTTAAGTGTTCCACTCTGTGGACTCATCTCATATTCTCTTTAAGCGTTAAGTGTTCCTCTTTCTACTTTTTGGATGCTTTTGGTAGATTTACTTTCGAAACATACATCTGTGCTCACATAGTAATTAGGCCCTATGAACACTATTCATGATTCTTGAGAGATTGGATTCCCAGTGAAATCCTTCTTGACGATAGAATCCTTGTAGGTAGGGAGGATACTTAGTGCATTTCACATTCAACTTGGTTAGTGCATCTTCTCTTATTGATCGACACATTCTCTCTCCGGAGAGGTTGATAGATCACATGGGGTTGATATCACGAGCTTTGGTGAATCAAAATTGGTTAGTGCATCTTCTCTTATTGATTGATACAGTCTCTCCCCGGAGAGGTTGATAGATCACGTGGAGTTGATATCACAGACCTTGGTGGAATAAAACTTTGTCTTAGCATGTCGGATTAATCTGCTTGCTTTGTTTGGGTTAAAAGTGAAGAGGTGTCAAAACCTTGAATCTGGAGCCAAGTCCCCTTGTGGTATAAATCTGTGAGTCATCTTTAGAGAGGGTTAACCATAGTGGACAATCCCTTCACAAGGCAAACTATGTTGACAGAACCTCAAGCGGTCATAGCCATTTTCACCGTGGTAGTGACAGCCGCTATATAAATGTCCTTGTGGAAGAAATCTCCACGGGTTTGGTTCATTGTTGGGTTGTCAGATCTCCCTAGCAGCTCTTGAAGATTAAGTTCTCAGACTGTGTCAAAACCCTGGTGCGCCGGGATTGGAGTTCACCCCTTTGAATCATAAAAGTTGCAGAGTCAAACCATTACTAAAAACCCTAGAGAGGCCAATTTTTCATTCTCAGGTATATGTGTGTTATTGTAAAACTTTTCAGAACATACACAATTAGTACTCTCAGGGATTAGCACAATTTGGTCACTTGATTGTTCATGCACAAGGTTGCTTTTGCCCTTGTTCATTGTTTTTAGACGTTCTTGGAATCACTTGCTTACTATTCTGTGTGCTTATTTATCTACTTGGCTATTAAAAATGATCAAATCTGGTATAACCTTCAAAATCTGGACAATACAATTTGCAAACAATCCAAAACTGAAGACCTTACATTTTGCAAAAATTTACGCAAAATCTTTTCTAGAGTCAAAAGTCATTTCAGGAAGTCAAAAGTCGTACGAGTTTTGTCAAGTGTCATTTTAGTATTACCCAACTATCATATGAGTTTAGCAACTGTCATTTCATAGACTACCTAGTGTCGTACGAGTCTGCAGAGTGTCGTTTGGAAAAATTTGAGAGAGTTGTCAGAAATTGTCAAATTGCGAGATATCCAATGTTTTCAGCCTAGTTCCAGAATCTGTCAAAAATGTCATTGTGTCAGGAACAGAGTAGTAGCTATTGAGCATTCTACCATTTTCCGAGTTTGATCTTTTGAATCTGATCTAGTCTTCTATTTGATCAATTTGAGTCCTTTTTATCTCGTGTCAAAACCTTGTCATAACTATCAATCTTCAATCAATCTTCAAAAAAAGACTAAGTGTTGAGAACTCATGTCCGCTATCTTTTGGGCGATCTATCCCATACATCCAGGGCACAGTTTCCTTCACCCACATCTCATCAGATCTTTAAAACTATCATAATCTTGACAAGGTTGCGTCATCCGATTTTCTCGAATCAAATTGTTCTTCAGTTGTCTTCATCCTTTTCTTCTGTTTCATTCAAAGTTAATGGTGGAGACCAGAGCTTCTTCACACAAGAAATCAAAAGAAACATCTCAGAGCTTACTTTTGACCAATACCCCAGGTCCAACTCTTGAACAACTCATCAAGTCAGGTATCTATGAAGACGACGGTCTTAGTAACTTTTGATTAAAAGCTGGTTACATACCTCCTCTATCAACTCACAGAGGTAATCAACAAACTCCTTCTCAATCTATTCCAAGGAGCCCAAAAACTCCTACCATGTCTCAAGTAGGGACAAACCATGGTTCTCTAGGAGGAGGATCCCAGGGACACCATTCTCAACATAATGTGGACCAAGAACCTACCCCCTCTGAAATCCATCGATGTCAGAATGATGATGAATTCAACAGAATGATGAGCCATTTCTTGAAAGTGGATAGAGAGGCATACTTTTTACAATTAGCCCAGGAAGGGGCTAAGCTTCCTCCCAACTTTAACGTTGATGATATAATCACACATGAGGAAGAAACTCCACTCACAGCTATGACAAAATAGATGCACGCTATATAAGTTGAATTTAACAATCTTAAGAAGGAGAAGGAACCCAAGGAGTTCTCCATGGAGGCCCTATGTCCTTTCCCGTTTGATAAAAACTTGTATATGCCACCATTCCCAAAAAGAGTGGAGATACCAAAGTATGACGAATATGACGGACACTCTGATCCACAAGATCATGTCAGAGAGTTCTGTACACAATCCATGGAATTCATGCATGAACTGACTTATCTAATACGTCTTTTTCCTAGATCCTTGGGAGGAGCATCCATTCAGTGGTTTTCAAGATTACCTTCTACGATCAAAACTTTTGAGGAATTGATTAAATTGTTTTATCAACAATATTCCTACAATATTCAACATCTGATTACCATGATCGATATCTATAACCTCAAGCAATATCCAGGGGAATCATTCCTAACTTTCCTCAAGAGGTGGCGAAAGAAGTTTTCTCTATATGCTAGACCAATTCCCGAAATGGAGAAACTTGAAATCTTTATCAATAACCTTGTTCCAGAGCTCAACTATCCATTACAAATGCAAGATCATGTATCTTTTGATAAAATGGTGGATAATGCAATCAAGATTGAGAAAGTACTTGTCAAGAAAGGAGAAATCACACTTCAAAAGGACAAGTCTGAATCTAGATCTAGCTCAAAAGATAAAAACAAGAGCTGGAATAGAAACAAAGGTATCATCTCTGACAGTGTTGTTGACACTATCCACACCCCATCAAAGGCACTGGCCTACAATCTCACCCTTGCCACCAAAGCCATTGAAGCTTCAGAGCACAAATCTGCCGAACCATCTCCAAAGAAGTCATTCAAACGATGGGATAATAAATGAAAGTTTACTCCCCTAGGAGAATCTTTGGAATCTGCTCTGAGGACCCTGATAGTTGATAACATGATCTCTTTACCACCAATCTGAAAACCTGATCCGGATCCAAAACCATATTGGTGGAAAGATAATGAATTCTGTGCTTTCCATCAGACTAAAGGTCACAGAACTAATGGATGCTTCCACTTGAAGCATACCATTCAAGACTTGATAGATCAAGGGGACATCATGATCGATAATCCTACCAGCAATAATGATCACACAGCATTTATAGAACCATTTCCACAACATGGCAAAGGAGTTTCCACTTCCTAGCCTAACATGGAGGCAAAAGTCAACTATGCCTACCTTGGAAACGGTGCTGTCATCAATATGGTTGAACCATGTCTCTCTGAAAGCTGCAATGTCATCACAATTGTATGAAGGGATAGAAATCATTCCTCAGCTAATGCAGTTACCAGATCACAAGCTCAGACTCATCTGAAAGGACAAACACCAAGTTCATCTAATGTCCCTAAGATACCTTTCAATCTCACATCTGCTTCTAAACAGAAGGTTGCCTCGAAATCTTCCAATCCAAAGGATACCAGACCTACATCTTACATCATCGTCCAACAACTCCAGCACACCAATGCCAAAATCTCCATGCTTGAGTTACTTCAAATATCTCTAGCTCACAGAGATATCCTAGACAAAGCTTTGCTCGGCTCTAATGTTCCTGATGATCTAGATCTAGACAGGTTCCAGACTATGGTTGGTCATCTAACATCTCCGCAATATATCTCCTTTTCAGAGGAAGATGACAACTCTTTGAGTCACCCACACAATCAGCCCTTACACATAGAAGTCCTGATCTAGAACCGTCGAGTCAAACGTGTGTTGATAGATGGGGGCGCAGGCCTCAACATTTGTTCTTACAACTTATTCACACAGTTGGGATTCTCAGAGGTGGCTATTGATCCTCGAAAGAAGATCACTATAAAGGCCTATGATGAACAGGAAAGATCTTCTAAGGGCACCATTGTCTTACCCATCCGAGTGGGTCCAGTCATCAAAGATACCACATGTCAGGTGCTCGATCTACCATTGGCTTATAATATCCTTCTAGGGAGACCCTGGATCCATGAAATGCAAGCCATTCCTTCTACATATCATCAATGCTTGAAATTTCCCTATGAAGGAGTGGAAGTTACTATCCCAGCAGATCTGAATACAACTTGCAATACATTGAAGGAAAGTGTCGATAAGCTTGTTCCCAACAACAGAGAATCTTTCATCAAGCAACAAAATGTCGCTTCCACATCTAATATGGATGACATTGCTAAAGATATCAATATCAAAGAAAATGGGATGGGAGAATACACTATAGAGCCAGTCTTATCTCTGACATCTCTCCCAATCTCATCTAAGTCGTATGGCCAATCCTTGAAGCAATCTAAATCAGAACCTAAGGAACCTATGGAAGCATACAAAAGACATTTTGTGGTGGAGCAAGTATCCAAACAAGAATTTGAAGAGGATGAAGTTGTGCTGGCATGGCTATATAAAGAGGATTCTGAATCTAAAATTGTTCAACCTAGTGAATCTATAGCACCAACAATCCCTGCTAGTTCATATGGTCCAGGAAACAAATTGATAGCCAAGATGGGATATTCTGGTCAAGGACCTCTAGGAATTAGGGGAAAGGGTCTTGTGACCCCCATTTCACATATTGGTCGAGCCAAAAAAGATACTGGTGGCATAGGGTTTAAGAAGAAACCCTATCATCTCAAAGGTGGTTGTTCTCATGTCATAGAACAAATTGCACCCGAAGAACCCCTTCTTAAGAAAGAAGAAACAGAACCCTCTGATGATGATTCAGATAGATCTGAGCTTATCCCCTATGAAAAATTTCCTAAAGAGATCAAAGATCTTCTTGATGATACAGATGATCCTATCAGAAGAATTAATGTAGTAGAAACACAAGAACCTACTGTAGCGCAAGAGATGGTTGCACCACAAGAGCCAGCTAATCTTGAAGGCAATCAAACTGATCAAGAAGAAGGGGGTAGTTATTCTGACACTGATTCCCATGAATATGAATTCAAGTCAGAGACTAAGGGAAATCCTTCTTGGGGTATTCATCCTGATTTCACACATTTTTTAAGCTTTCCTAGAGATCCTGAATCAGAAGCTGAGTCAAATGACTATGAATGGGGTGCCATTCCAGAAGAAGATGAGCTTATAATAGAGAAATATATTGATGTTATTCACCAATATGTATCTCAACCCAACGTAGGTCTAGAGAAAAATAATGAACTTAACGTGTCTGATCCACCTATGGCTGAAGAGGACTCCCATGATGATGTTGAGCCTATTCACGAACTGAACATTTTGAGCTGTAATATCACCTTTGAACTTGAGCGTCAGGTTAGGACCAATGATGACATATCCACATCCGTGAACACCATATCCCAAGCCTTTCCCGCTTTGACTATCCAACGCCCTGATCTTATCGACCAAACTTCCACAAACCCAAACCAGGGTATGTATACCTTCCCGAATGACTATGCCCTTGCCTGTTACCTCAATGCAGTTGAGCCTATGAGTACTTCCATCAGTGAACCGAGCGTCAGCATGACCGAGTCAGACATCAAATATCTTAGTCAGAAAAACAAGAGTAAAAAGAAAAAGAAAAAGAGTTCTGAGGGTGAAAACCACTTTGTGGCAGTCTCAGAACCGACAAAAGTAAAAAGAAAAGATGTATCTGAAGGTGAAAACCTCTCTAAGGTGCCTAAGGATGAGATATTTGATGTCCTTCCAAGTCATTTACAGGATAGATCTCCAGTTCTAATTGAGCCAACTCAATCCATCAATTTGGGTACAATAGAGGAACCACAATTGGTACATGTAGCACAATCTCTATCTGAAGAAGAGAAACAGAAATTCACTACATTCTTATCAGAAAAAAAGATCAACTTTGCATGGAAATATTCAGATATGCCAGGATTGGATCCCAATCTCATTATGCACCATCTATCCATTGCTCCCGGAGTAAAACCAATCAAACAAAAATTGAGAAAGAAGCATCCTAATGTTGCACTCTTAGTCAAAGCAGAACTAGAAAAACTCCTAAAAGCTGGATTCATCCGTGTCATAGACTATGCTAAGTGGATTTCCAACATTGTACCTGTTTCCAAACCAGATGGTTCAATCAGAGTGTGCACGCACTTTAGAGATGTGAACAGAGCATGCCCTAAGGATGACTTTCCACTACCTAACATTGATATGATAGTGGACATGACTGTGGGCTATGAAATGTATTCCTTAATGGATGGCTTTTTTGGATACAACCAAATAAAAATTGCTCCAGAAGATCAAGAGAAAACAGCTTTCACATGTGCGTGGGGAACTTTCTGTTGGAATGTTATGCCATTCGGACTCAAAAATGCTGGAGCTACATATCAAAGAGCAATGACATCTATTTTTCATGATATGATGCATAGAACAATGGAGGATTACGTAGATGATACCTTGGCAAAATCCATGATTAGAATTGAACATCTAACAGACTTGAGCATGATCCTCGATAGAATGGAAAAATTTAGTCTTCGACTAAATCCTAAACAGTGTTCTTTTGGAGTCACTTCTGGAAAGCTCCTAGGATACATCGTCTCCAAGAAAGGCATTGAAGTTGATCCAGCTAAGGTCAAGGCTATAATAGAGATGCAACCTCCCACAAATATCAGTCAAATGAGGATGTTGCAAGGTAGAGTTCAATCTATCAGAAGATTCATATCACAGCTAGCGGACATCTCACAGCCTTTTACAAAAACATTACATAAAGGTGTGACCTTTGCATGGAATGAAGAATGCGAGAACAACTTTAAACATATCAAGAAGTATCTTTCAAATCCACCTATATTGATGCCTCCTATTCATGGGAAGCCATTAATATTATATGTCTCCGCAACAGATACATCACTGGGGGCATTGCTAGCACAACATGATCAGAACAAAAAGGAAAGAGCCATCTACTATATAAGCAGAACATTGCTGGCGTATGAAAAGAACTACTCAATGATAGAGAAGGCATGTCTCGCTGTGATCTTTACATCACAGAAATTGAGACACTACATGTTAGCTCATACCACTCATTTGGTAGCTAAAATTGATCCACTGAAATATCTCCTAAGCAAGGCTGCCCTCACGGGTAGACTAGCTAAATGGGTCATGCTCTTGAGTGAATTTGACATTGCATATGTTGAAAGAAAAGCTATCAAAGGATAGGTCATTGCTGATCAATTAGCTGAAGCACCACTGTTTGATGATACACCCATGCAAATGGAATTTCTTGATTCTTCTATCATGCACCTCTCTTCTAGAGCATGGCGATTATTCTTTGATGGCTCCTACACACAGAATGGATCTGGAGGAGGCATATTGTTCATCACTCCTCAAGGATACTCAATACCCAAAGCATTCAGATTAAAGTTTCCTTGCACAAATAATATTGTTGAATATGAGGCACTTCTCAATGGTATGAAAATGGCAATACAGTGGAGAGTTACAGAGATGCACATCCATGGGGACTCACAACTAGTTATCCACCAAGTCAATGATGTATACCAAACCAAAGATGAAAAGCTCATTCCTTACAAGAGAATGGTAGATGATTTAAAGAAATACTTCATCTCTATCACATTTGAGAAAATACCCAGAACGGAGAATAAGGCTGCTGATGCAATGGCGACATTATCTACTCTTTTACAGCAGCCCAAACATGAACTACGCTACGAGTTCCTAGTGGAAGCCCTATCCTATCCTGCATATGACTCCCCTGAAACTCGCATGATCTGCACTGTTGTAGGTTATGACTCATCTCGCTACAAAAATCTATTCTCCTATCTCCACGACCAAATCATCCTTGAGTCCTTTAACCATTTTGAGAAATGAAACCTTATCCGATCCGCACCCCGATATGTCATCATTGGTAATGATCTGTACAAATGAGGTCTAGATGGTACACTGCTTAGATGTTTAGAACGAGAAGAGTCTCAACGTGCATTAGAGGAAGTTCACGAGGGTATATGTGGGTCACACTCGAACGGTTTAACATTAGCTCAAAAACTTATTAGGGCTGGGTATTATTGGCCTGAAATGGAAAAAGAAGCTATTAAATTTGCTAAAAACTGTCAACAGTGTCAAGTACATGGCAACTTGATTCATGCTCCAGGGAGAGATCTGATTCCCTTTACTACACAATGGCCTTTTCAACAATGGGCATTTGATCTCATAGGTGCTATCCATCCGCACTCTTCTAATGGACATACCCATATAATCATAGCTACATATTATTTTACAAAATGGGTAGAAGCAGTTCCTCTAACACAAGCAACGGGGAAATAGATCTCTATGTTCATCCTGAACTACATCATTTGCAGATATGGGATCCCTCACTCTATAATCATAGATAACGGGGGACAATTCAAAAACAAGGATCTAGATGACTTATGTGCCAGGTTCAAAATTACTCAACATTGGTCATCTATCTACTATCCTCAAGGGAACGGACAAGCTGAGGCTTCAAACAAAAATCTCCTGAAGATCTTGCACAGAACAGTGAATAAAATAGGAAGAGATTGGCATCTGATGATCAATCCAGCTCTCTGGGCCTATAGAACTAGTATCAGAACGCCTACAGGGGCTACACCTTTCACTTTAGTTTATGGGTCTGAAGCGGTACTGCCTATTGAGGTTGAAATCCCATCACTCAGGATCAGAATGCATGGACTTGTCACTGATGAAGACTACAGAGTGTCGAGGTTACAAGAACTTGAACTACTAGATGAGCACAGATAAGAAGCGTATGATCATCTCAGAGTGTATCAGAAAAGAATGTCTAGAGGCTACAATAAGAAAGTCAAACATAGAGAATTTTAGGTTGGCGATCTAGTGTTGAGAGAAAATCCTAAAAATCAATCACATCGAGAATGCAAGGGGAAGTTCGAACCCAATTGGTTGGGTCCCTTTTTTATCGCTGCTACTTTTAGCTCTGGTGCCTATCAACTCTCAACGACTGAAGGAGAACAGCTCCAAGAACCAATCAACATTCTCCATCTGAAGAAATTCTACGCCTAAGGCATTTAGTGCTTGGTAAATGTCCTGAAAAAAATCTTAAAAATCAGAAAAAGTCCTAAAATAATGAACATCTTGGTGAAAGCCTAGCAATAGGCACCTTGATGGTTCACAAAAAAATAAAAAAATATCAAAAGTACAAAAAAATTGAAAAAATGAAAAAATACAAAAAAAATGAAAAAGAAGAAAAAGTGCCTTGGTGAAAACCTGGAAACAGGCGCCTTTGTAGCAAAAATAGAATCTCTACCAAGATGGTGAAAACCTGGCAACTAGGCACCACTTGTTCCAAAATGCTCCATCTATCAGCACAATCTTGGTCTTTCCCAGCTTTCAGTCTTGCTTTAGTTTGCGCATATCTCCCGGTTTGTTTCAACATTTCCAGTTTTCAATAAGTCAGTCTGTACACCAATCAGCTCAGGCGTCTGTATCCTATCAATGTTCACATTTGGGGGCAATCAATGTCATATCCTATGGCCTCCAATGTATCTTAGACATCCAGTCAGAGTCCTTTGAAGCTTCATGTGAGTCAGTCAGTCAGTCTCATCTCCAGAAAGGATTTTGCATCAACAACAATCAAACATCAAAACTCAACTGAAACAATTTGTGCTTTTCATGCTTTTATCTCCTTGTATGCTTACTGATTCGCATTGAGATTTTTGCATATTGTGTCCCTTTGAGCTCTTCGATGATGTCCTTTATAGGATTTAGAGAGTGATGACTGGGGGCATAGTCTTTTCTTTGTCTTCTGCTTGTATGTGAAAATCTAACGTCTTTGGAAATTTTGGATTGAAATGGTGTCCGACTATAAGAGCCTCTATCTCGAATTGGATGGCCATGCGTACTTTGACCATTGATACCCAGACAATTCAAGGAAGTTTGATCTAACTATTGTCTTTTTGAGTAAGTTCTTTCTCCCACTGTGGAATGCAATCTTGCATAAGGATGTGAACGATAAAGGGTCACTACGGGTAATTCACATTGGATTTAGAATGATCTCTTGACTGTTTGATGTGTTTACAATGCAAGGCCTACTCAGGTCATCATGATGTTTATGTTTTGATGCTTGTACAAATTGCTATATCAAAATGGACATGATATTCAGGTCATCCTGGCGTTTGTGCCTTGGTGCTTATATCTAATCCAACATTCTGAAAACAAATCAATATTCATATGTCCATGGTTGTATAACCAGTGGGTGTTGTATTGATTCTTGCGCATACAAATTGATATTCATATGTCTATGGTTTCATAGCTAGTGGGCATTCTATTGATTTATCCAGTTACCTAAAAGTTCAATGATGATAACAAATCGACATATGATCAGTGACTAGGTCCTAGGTCTTAGGTTGCATTTCATTTTGCATGTCTCATTGCATTTTGCATGTTTGCATGATCTCACAATGATTAAACGAACTTCAATGCTTAAATGATTCTTCAAATCGCATCTTCAAGTCTAATAAGAGTTGAATCTCACATGAAGGTTCCTCCAATGAAACAGCAAGTAGAATCCTTTTTCGGGATCAAAATTCAAATCTGAGATCATTCATATTATTAATTGCTTGCATAATCAACCTTCAATCATCACAGAAATCTAGTATTCAACTTAACTGATTATCTTACATCAAACTATCAAAATTTCAACTTGGTCAACCATGGTCAACTCATGGTCAAACCTAGTCAAACTTGGTCTTTTGGGACCTTCCAACGATGCAGAATGTGTTCTTGAATGTGTTTCACCACACTTCTCAAATCAATTAACATGCTTCTAAACTATAACGCTGACTTTTCTTGTCAGATTTCAATTTTAATCCCGAAAGGGGCATGATATTACACATCATTCAAAGTCTGTAAATCAAATTCTATCGATCAAATCTATCAATATCTTTCATCAGTGATCAAGACAACAATCACGTCTAGTCGCTAATTCATCAAAAGTCCTCATCGCTCGGGGCAAATCTATCATCACTTGGGGCATATCAGATTCATCGATCCATATCAATCTGGTATTCTCCTAATCTTGTAAACTGTATTAGTTTTTGCAACCATCAGATCATAGTGTTCTTTCCTTGGTTCTTCGGCAACTGAAGGATTCGGATGTGATACCTGCTAGTTCTGCTAAGACAATCGAGTCTAGAATGGGTCACTCACTTCTTATCAATCCTAAGGTTCAGAATCAGGTGTTTTGACACTTTTTCACAATCATAGGTTCATCGCTGTTACAGTGAACATTATCTCTGGTCATTCAGGACCTCCTATCTCAATATCTTTCAATTGGTTTTTATCTTGAGATCGGTTTATCTTTTGAATCAGTTTCATATCTTTATCAAACACAGACTATCTTTGAACCACTGCGCTTTGCACAGTAATTCAAAGAGGGGCAAAATGTAATACCCCAAAAATGGGCTATAAATTCATTAATCTCCTACATCGACAATTCGAATGAAATCGACATCAAAGTCCTAATCTAAGGCACATCTAAACATCATCGAATCATAATTGATTATCTTAAATTCTGCATCGGGGAATATTCCTAGTAATATTCCTAATTATCTTAATTATCTTTAATTTAATGATTATTTGGCGATAAATCACATTTATCCTAAGTTTGATTAATTGAATATTTTCATATTTAATTAATTAGATTTAATATTTGCCACTTAATTGTGTAATTAAATTTAATTCTATCTATTATTAATTGTATTATTTAATTTTGACAATAGATCATAATTCCTATCTTTAATTGATTAAATTCTTATTTAATTAATTAAAACATGTTTTCATTATTTAATAATATAATTTTTAATAAAAGTTTGATTAAATAGTTAATTAACCCATAAATTAATTATTTATTTTCAAAAATCAGTTAAGTTGGAAATAAATCACTTTATTATTAAATTAATTCATAATTAAAACATGCACAATCATAAAAGCAGACAACTGTCAATTATCAATTAAAGCTAAACTCTATTTTGAGTTAAAGCTTAGCTTTTGCATGTTTTTGTGACTTAATTATCTATTATTATCAGATAACTCAAAAATCAAGCTGAGTTAATTTGAGTGATTTATGGCTTTTATCCATGCACCTCCAAAGCCCTAGATTTCTATAAATTAAAGGCTTCAGCTCTTCACAAATCATCTCATATTTTGCACAATCACGCTGGAGAATTGGAATTGAAGAATCAAAGCTCTTACGAATCGACATCTTTGTGAGATCAATCTTATTTTTGCATTCATATTTCATATCATTGTTAGATTAGCATAGCATATCAATTTTCATATAGATTAATTTCATATCAATTTTTCATTCATTCTTATTGCATAGAAAAATCCAAAAAAATAGCTTAATTGCATTTATTTCATATCCCTCTTTTGCATTCAAATCCTTCATTTAGGTGTCGTCTAGGTCACTGATCTCGATTACAATCTGAGAACATTAATCTTGCACCTATTAGAAGGCAGTAAATCGCTTGGTTAGATAGCTTTCAATTTTGCACGATTTCGATTATAGCTAACCTCTAATTTTTTACTGAGGTTGTGTCTACAGATCAGGTACAATTTTCACACACACACTAACAGTTAACCTCTGCACCCATGCTATCATGCTGATATCATGGCCATGCCACATATACTGAAGGCTTACTACATAAGACTTCCACACATTGTACTTTCCATATGTTGTCATCAATGACAAACATACAGTCAGCACTAGCCTACTGGAAAATCTCCAACAATCTCCCCCTTTGGCATTGATGGCAACATGTGGAATGAAAAAATACCACCAACCCAAAAGAAAATTCTTTTATAACATTCTCCATTTCCTCATCAAAACTCCCCCAAAGATGAATCCGCTATCTGCTGCAATATTTTCTAATATTCTCCATTTCCTCAACTGAACTGTTGTCATACCTGAGTGTTGCTCCCCCTTTCTATATTACTCCTGCTTTTCCTCCTATTTTTCATTGTTTTTCATGACTTGTATATTACTCCCCCTTTGACATCAATGGAAAAGGGCACCATCTAGTTTAAGCACTAGTACTACTCCTGAAGTAGAGTAGTCAACCTTCCATTAGTCCCAGAGGACTCATGCCTTTCCTTCTTCTAGGTAGAATCAGGGAAGGGAATTACTCCCAACTTCTCCCTGAGATACTCAAAAGTATCCTTAGGAAAAGGTTTTGTAAATATATCTGCTAACTAATCTTTGGTACTCACATAGTCCAACATGACTTCTTTCTCTGCCACTTTCTCTCTTAGGAAGTGATACTTAATCTCAATGTGCTTTGTCTTTGCATGCATCATAGGGTTCTTTGACATATTGATAGTGCTAGTGTTATCATAGTGAATAACAATAGGATAATCAATCTGAATTCCAAAATCTTTTATCATCTGCTTGATTCAAACAATTGTAGAACAATTCAAGGCTTCTGCAACATATTCTGCTTCTACTGTTCACTGAGAAATACAATTTTATTTCTTTCTTGTCCAAGTGACAACTCTATCACCAAGAAACACTACTCCACCTAATGTACTCTTTCTGTCATCAACACTTCCTACCCAATCTGCATCAGTGTACACATAAAGCTCAACATTTTCTAAATTAGGATACCATAGACCATATTCTATAGTGCCCTGCAAGTATGTGAATATCCTCTTTACTGCCATGAGGTGACTTTGCTTAGGTTCTGCTGCAAATCTTCCAACTATGCCAACTACATTGGAAATATCAAGTCTAGTCTGAGTAAGATATATGAGTTTACCAATCATAGACTTGTACAATGTTATATCAACTGTCGATAACTCATCTTCTTTTGTAAGCTTGCATCCAGTGATCATAGGTGTTCCTACTAGCTTGCAATCATCCATCTTGAATTTCTCCAATATCTCTTTCACATACTTGGACTGATTAATTAAGATACCTTTCTTTGTCTGCTGCACATTTAGTCCTAGAAATTATTTGATAGGACCAATCATACTCATCTCAAATTCATTCTACATTTCTTTGGAAAATTCTTCACTTAGTTTTTCATTACCTCCAAAGATAATGTCATCAACAAATATAAATACAAGTAGTAAACCTTCAAATGTCTCTCTAATGAATAGATTACAATTTGCTGCTCATTTCTTGAATCCAATCTTTGTTAGATAACCATCTAATCTTTCATACCATGCTCTAGGGGCTTTCTTAAGTCCATAGAGGGCTTTCTTCAATCTGCATACCATATTAGGTTGTCTGATAAGGTGAATCCTTCTAGCTACTCAATGTATACTTCTTCTTTCAGATCTCCATTCAAGAATGCTAACTTGACATCCATCTGATAAAAATTGAAGTTTTTGATTGTAGCATAAGCCAAAAACAACTTGATAGCTTCTAGTCTTCTCACAGGTGCAAATGTGTCTGAATAATCAATGCCTTTTCTTTGCACATATCCCTTACATATTAATCTTGCTTTATTTCTTACTACAATTTCATCTTCATTCATCTTATTTCTGAATATCCACTTTGTTCCAATCACATTCTTATCACTAGGTCTTGGGACCAATTCCCAAGTGTCATTCTTAATGATCTGATCAAGCTCTTCTTTCATAACATCATGCCAATCTAAATCTTTACAAGCATCTTCAACACTTAAGGGTTCAATCTGAGATAGTAAACATACCGCTTCATTACTAGCTAAGTTCTTTGCTTCTGATCTTGTCATGACTTTTCCTCTCTAATCTCCAATGATGTCTTTCTTGGAATGATTTCTAGATGTATACTTTGGAACTTTAGGTGATGTAGAGTCATCAGCCTTAGGAGCACTTTCTCCACTTGTCTCAGGGTCATTGAATAATACATCAATGTTGTCAAACATTTCTTCAATAACTATCTCACTGGTGGAGGGTCTAGGTTCTTCTTCAATCATAGGTGAGTAATCATGATATCTCTCTTGAATCATAAAATTTTCATCAATTTTAACATCATCACTTTCAATGATCTTTTTAAATCTTAAATTGAAACATCTATAAGCCTTACTTTTAGTAGAATAACCAATAAAAATACCTTCATCACTTCTTGCATCAAACTTTCCTACTGCTTCATCCCTCTTGATGTAGCACTTGCTTCCAAAGATTCTGAAGTACTTTACTATGGGAACATTACCAAACCATATCTCATAAGGTGTTTTGTCAATGCCTGGCCTTAATTGAATTCTATTGATGGTATAGACTATTGTATTGACCACATCTCTCTAATAGGTGTGTGCAACTTTTCCTTCTATCATATGGTGTGCGCTATATCAAGAATGATCCTATTCTTTCTCTCTGCAATTCCATTCTGCTGAGGGGTTCTAGGTGCACTTAACTGTCTCTTTATGCCATGTTCTTCGTAGTACTCATAAAATCTGTCAGAGGTGAATTCTCCTCCTCTATCTGATCTCTAACATTTTGATTCATTCTCAACCTTAGCTTTGAATATTTTGAACTTCTCAAAAGCTTCAGACTTATCTTTCAAGAATGCAACCCACATCATCCTAGTATAATCATCAACAAATAAAATGAAATACCTTTCACCATAGTATGATCTTGTTTGAGTTGGTCCACATAGGTCTATATGAATCAGATCCAACTTGTTCTCTATTGAATTTTGCTTGCTCCTGAATGAATTTCTCACATGCTTTCCCATCATACATTCTCTGCATATAGTATCAACTAGCTTTGCTATACTAGGAAGATCTCTTACTTCTTTTACATTACTTATCTTTACTATGTTATCAAAATTGATATGACATAGTCTTTTATGCCACAACCAACTGTCATCAACTTTAGCAACAAAACAACTTGCTTCTGAATTGAGTTGAAAGACATTACCTTTGGTCTTTGAACCAGATGCAATCATAACACCTTCCTTGTTGTTAATGATGCATTTGTCATCTTTGAACTCCAACTGATAGTCTTTTCCAAGTAACTGTCCAACACTAAGAAGGTTATGTTTCAAACCATCAACATAAAGAACATCATCAGTACTGTTCTTTCCATCCAAGGTGATGGCTCCTCTACCAACTATTGGCTTAGGAGTGTTGTCTCCAAATCTAACCATACCACCATTGTATTTGTCCAAATGAACAAACCTGCCTTTATCACCTATCATGTGATGTGAACAACTACTATCTATAATCTAGTCTATCCTTATGTCTGCTTGGGAAATCAATGCTAGTTCATGATCCTCTTTTTTATCTTTATGAATTGTCTTATCATTTATTTTGTCTACCATAGCAATGAATCCAATTTCTTCTTCACCTGATTCATCATTTGAAACTCCATCTCTAGCAAAGTAACATTCCTTAGAGTACTTAGGCTTGTAATCCTTTTTGAACTTTTTAGTTCTAGTGGGACACTTAGATGCAAAATGACCTATCTTATTACATGAAAAGCACTTGAATGGTAACTGACCTTCATATTTTCCTTTTCCTTTCTTTTCTCTTTTGGAAATCATAGCAATGAAATCATCCAATGTACTCTCTTCATCATCATCATCAAAATTACCAGAAGTGTTTGCAGATTTCTTACCATGAACTGTTGTTTTGAATGTTGTTTCACTTTTTGGTTCTGTCTTCAATCTTGAGATTTTAAAAGTTGATATATTGTTGATTAAGGTTTCCTCTTGAAATTAGATGTAAGCTACATGGTCTCATCAAGGATGTTGATCTTGCTCTCATATTCTGAAGTGAGAGTTGTCATCAACTTGTCCATAATGTCCTCTTCTGAAATGTCTCCACCATTGTTCCTAATTCCAACAACTTCTTCATTTATCCTTTGATTGTAAGCTCTAATGTTTTCTTCAGGAATCATTTCTAATGCATTGAATCTTTTCTTCCATGTCTTTCTGTGTGCATCCTTAGCTTGTTTGTCTCCTTCAAATATGTCTTCTAGGTACTTCCATATCTTGTGGGCAGTGTCCACCTTCTTAATCTTTGAAAATTCACTATCAGATAGGGTGCTGATAAGGGCTTCTTTAGCTATAGCATTCTAATGAAACAACTCCTTTTGTCTATCAGTAGCATCATCCTTTGCAAGGTCTTCTAGGGTGGGAACCTTGGCTACTTTGATAGTAACATCAAAAACTTCAAATGTGATGCACTGCAAATGGGTCACCATTTTGTTTTTCCAATCAAGATAATTCTCTCCATCGAACTTAGGACTTTCTTTCCTGAAGTATGTCATCTGATCAACCTCAAGCTATTAAACTTTCTCTCTGAGGCACTTGGCTCTGATACCAATTCTTAGGAATAGTCCCAAGAGATAAATAAGAGGGGGGGGGGGCTGAATTAGTTATCTACAAGTTTCAATTCTTTATCCAATTAAGTATACGTAAACATAAAGCATAAACACAATGAAAGAACACTTGAGCACAACACAATATTTTGGTTACGGGGAAACCCAAATAAGTAAAAACCCCGACGGGAATTGACACCCACTGATATTCTACACTAGTGTATAATGATCCTTGTTAGAAGATCCTTTACCCTATTAGGAGTAGCTTTACAATATATTAAGTACAGTAGACCTGGTCAAGGGTCAGACCCTATTAGGAGTCTTTTATAATTATCCCTGTTAGGGGAGAGGATGCACTATCCAAGAGCTCACTACTCAAAGGGGTGAAGGCTACAACCTTCTAAATAATAGATACACACTAAATCTGGATCTTGGTGAACTATGCTTTGACCTGCTATCTGGATCAATTCCAATGTATAGCACAAATACTCTACTTGGTCACATAGACCTTCTTCTAATGGCTCAACACTTCGCACACTCTGGTCTACTCTTCTTAATCAAACATTAGACACACTTCAGCAATCACAAATGATTGCCTATAAATATCTTTCCTCTAAATGATAACATAAGGTCGGCCTATTAGAACCACCTTTTAATCATATTAGAGAAACCATAACAAACTCAAATAAACATCCTGTCAGCTCTACTATGCACGCAACACATTCTGAGACCTGTCCAAATAAGATAATTGTAGATGCACACTACACATTGTCGGCTCTACCAGAATAACTATAACTTTCACCTTAAGCTGAATTAACTCATCTGCTCTTAACCAAACATCAATAACTCTTCTCTAAGCTTAAATCCAAGGGCACATACCCTCAAGATAGGCACAACTCAAGAACCAATTAAATCTCTATCGGCTCTCCTAAACAAACACAGGAAACTGTTATTGGTAAATAGCGACTACATAACTTCACTTGCATTCAACATCAAACTATGCATCCATAACTGAAACATCACTAACATGTCTTCATCATAAATCCTAGGGTGCATGGCCCCATGATAACTATATGGACAACCACACACAAAACACTATCTGTTACTCTGCGAGGAACACTGCTGACACCAGCTACTATATAACTATCTATGCCAATAGTTAACCTCTACGCCCATGATATCATGCTAATATCATGTCCATGCAACATATACTGAAGGCTTACTGCATAAGACTTCCATGCATGCTACTTTCCATATGTTGTCATCAATGACAAACATACAGTCAGTACTGGCCTGCTGGCAAATCTCCAACAACAGTATCAAAGTTTTATTCTCTATTTGCTAGTTACAAAAAGGATTTCCTAAACATCTAACTAACCAGGAATCATGAACCTAGCTTATTTATTAACAACTTGAAATAGAACTCCTAGAAACTAGGACTCTCCACTACATGGATACTGCATTCAAATACACAGGAATATAGGAACATGACCATTGGATTTCCTCCAAAACACCTGCTAATTGAATTGACTTGGTCTAGAACAACAACCATTATGAACTTTGGAAATGGTTACTTGTCTTAATGATGCCACTTTGTTTATTGATTCCAAGTCTCCTTTCACCGCTGACTTATCCTTTCCTGCAAGAGATTAGTGTAGAAAGCAACACATATCCAAGATAAAGATTCATAATAAGTTTCCCCTAATTTAGCATAGCTCATCACATGGCTACAGGAAGGAATGCTACCCCATTAATTTAGAAGGAAAGAATACCATATTTCATCATACATAACCACATAATCCACATATATTCAGCATATTCCTTAAGTCTCAAAAGTATCAAATACACACATAAGCATAGCATAAAAACATAGAAAGTCTGAACATTATTTATGAGAAAATCATGAAATACTTCAAGTCTAAACCATAAAACCATAAACTAAATAACCATAAACTGGGCTCATTAGTGTGTTTCCATCTAATAAAGCTAAAGACAAACTTTTGTGGTTAAAGAACATATTTGGCATATCTTGGTGTGTTTCCATCAATACCGAAGGGGGAATTTGTTGGCATAATTACTTATGCATATGGGATGATTAAGTATGTTGATGGCTTGATGATGCATTTTTTCAGTTACGTTGTTCTCATTGATGTCAACTTAGGTGTTCTTGGTTGAGTATGTTCTTGATGTACCAAGTTATGATGGAGAAGATGAATTGAGAGTTATGTTGTGAATTATGGTGTGTGGTTTGGCACATGTGTTCTAGAAGTGTGAAAAATGTTACATCTATGATCACACATGTGTATGATGAGTTTTATTCAAGTTGTAGTCAATTTGATGAAGATAGGAAATCAGTTTAGTAGTGAAGAAGTGGAGAAGAAAGATTTGATCGGTGTGTCCCATAGGAATGGAATCATGTGTTATTGTCTGAGTTGTGTGATTTTAATGACATTATTGGATTGCTATTACAATCACATCAAGATTAATTATCAGTGGAAAGAGTTACATGATTTTGAAGTTCAGGACAATAAAAAAGGAAAAGAACAGTGAATAAAAATCGGTGAGATCCTTAACCAGTGATGGCAGATCAGTTTGAGAAGATGGTTAAGTATTCCAGATTATGTGATGATGTGTCTAAGATGATATGGAATTTTAGGTATGATTCTTATTGGTCCATTTGATTGATAATTCATGAATAGGTGCATGAACCTAGGGAAGTGTAATATGTTTGACTTCTCCTTGTCAAATTGATGGTGTGATGGATCTGGAGGCTGACATGAAGTCGAAATTGTAATTTTTAATTGGTAACATGTTTTAGGGTTGAAGGATTGAGTGGGAATTAGTTGTAATGATGTAATTCAAATGTAATTTGGGTCTTAGTCAACCTAGTTAGTGAAAAACATATTTTATATCTTTGTGATGTATTAGGAGAAGTGAGTATAAGAGGAAGATCACGCATATAGGAGTGCAATTGCAGTGCTTGGATGTTTTGCATTTGAAGAAGAGATTAAGCTTTACTTGGATTTGTAGTAGCCTAGGAGAAGTTCTATTTTCTCATATCATTATTCTTGTTGTTCCCTAATAGTTCTAGCAGGTTAAAACCCTTAACTAAGTAGATCCTAATAGATCCTTTTTATAAAATCCTTTAACAGGGTGGCACTTTAGCTAGTATCTGAAGTCCTCTAACAAGGCTACTCTTAACAAGGTAAATATCCTAATAGGGCTAGAGGTAAATCCCTTAATTGGGTGGCTCTTAATAGGGTATGTGCTTAATTAGACATCATTGTAATATTTTAACAAGGCTAAGCTCTTAACCAAGCGTGCTCCAAAGGAGTTCATTTTTCTTAGTGATTTCCATCCCCACTGTGGTTTTTCCCAAGTTGGGTTTCCACAATAAAAATTCATGTGTTATGTGTTGAATCTATGTGGATGCTTAATTTATGATGTATATTTATCACAATTAAAATTTATTTACTAACCTAAAAATGGACAAGATCAATTAAGTGAGAAATCAAGGCAAAATCAATCCAATTAAATCAAATCAAGCTAAAATCAAAGCTAAATTGCAATCAAGCCATAATTCAACTGTAATTAAAAATCAAAAGCCATAAAATCAATTTAAAATAAATAAATCAAATGAAATCAATTAATTGTGCAATTAATTACATTAATTGCATAGTTCATTTAAATCAAATCAACCCATTCAAGGGGTACACATGGCTAAACATATTAATTAAATTAAATTTCCCCTCAACCACCAAATGGGAGTAAAATGCATCAACCAATAGGATTTGAGAACCAAGCTCACATGGATCAAGCTCACATCGAATCTCCACCACCCATAGGGAGAAAGAATCTTGTCCACCCATTTTATCCTCTTGTCCCAAGCTTTGAGGACAAAATATTTAATGGTCTCCAAAGGTGGAACCATGGACTTAACCCTAACCAAACCATGATCAAATCAACTCTACCCCCTACCCTTGCCAAAATCTATAAAAGAAAGGCATAATTGAAGAACAAATCATCCACAAGTTTTTGAAAAGCATAAAACCTCTAGCGATTTTAAGCTAGAAAGGCAAATCTAGGAGCTAATTAGTCTATTTCATTTGGAATTAACTTGTTTTAGCTTATTTTATCATACTTTCTCATATTAGGACTATCACTAGTGAGAGCTTGCTAAGAGCTCTTCATTAGCATCCCTAATTAGAGAGCCATAGAGTGCTCATTTGTCTTTTAAATAGCTTAATTAGATTTATTTTGTGATAATTTAGTTCTTATTTTGATTTATTTGACAAAGCTAACCCTATGAAGGTACTAATCCTAGTACACAAAATGGTGCCCACCGTGGGGCATTAGGCCTTACTAATTTTTAAATTCAGATAAATTGATGTTTTCTAGCATATTTTTCTATTGTTCTCTATTTTGCATGTTTTGCAGTCCTTTTACCAGTTTTTGCAGCACGTACACCTATTCATGTAGAACGTATAAGGCCTAAAATAGCACATCCATGACAAACTTGTGCACCTTTACACAGAGTTTAAGTGCTTCTGATACTTCTATCTTCTTGTATTATCTTCTTTAAGCATGTGTGCCCTAACTCAGGAGTGCTTTCTATTTTTCTTGTTGCACATTTGAGAATTTCTTTTAACACCTTTTGATGCAGGAGCATCCTGGGTGTAAGAGAAATCTTGCATCACCCAAAAAATATTTATGTTTTTGTATTCAATAAGGGCTATCTTGTATAGAGCTGGTATTTATGGAAACTTGCTATTTTTTAGTAAGTTGGTCATCCGATCTCAAAATGTTCTGATTTCTTCCTTGGAGGTTCATTTTGGTCATATCAGCCTACCAGTAAAGTTTCATTGATAGATCAAGTCTAGCTTTGTAGATATTGAAGATTTTCAGTATTGGCAACAGGGTACAGAAACTTTGAACTTGGTTTTGAAGGCTTTAGAGGCCCCGGATGAGGTCAAAAATTTGGGTGACAAGCACTAAGCAAGCCAAGCCTATAGAGCACTTCGTGGCCTTTCTGGAATGGGGTTATAATAGTCAATCGGGTCAACTGGCAATGACTTATGGTCTTCAAAAGTTGGGTCACCTGAAATGGCAAAAAATGATTTTCCTTCAAAATTTATGTTTGGGTTTCATAAGTTATTTTGAGCCGACTTTGATGTAATAAATTGTAAAATAAAATAATTTTAAGTTTGGTTGGCCTTGTTGGCTAAAATTCTGGAACCTTCCCAGGCGGTGGAAAATTGCCTATATAAGGAAGGTTGTAGTGTTGTCTTAGGTAGTTTGGGATAGTTCTGGGTAGTAGATCTGAGTAATAATTCGAGGCTTTGTCCTACAGAATATTGTAAGGGAATGCCCATGTGGCTTTGCATATTGTAATTCTGAAAGTTTGTAATTCCACATTTGTGGAGATAAGAAGAAGCCAATATTCTGTTCTTACATATTGTTGTTGTTTCTCTATTTCTTTTATGTGTTTTTGGTATTAAGGGGAATACCCTTCATCACCTTTGTTGATTATAATGCTTATTTAAATTCTATTTCTGGGCTTTTAAACTTTTCCTGCAACACATCTAAAATTTTTAGCAGCGCATTTAAAAGTTTTAACAGCGCATTTGATAGATTATGTTGTGCATTCAATTAAATTGCAAATTTTCAAAATCTAACATTCAAAAAATGATTTGTCTGTGTCTATAGGATGACTGGTCATAAAAAGGTGAAAAACCCAGAGACCATATTCAATAGTAAAGGAAAAGCCTTGGCCAAAAAGATCAAAGAGGAGAATATTGCAAGCATTCAACTAGTTTTGGAGAACTCACAACAAGAAGTTGAGGTATATGAGCATTATTTGAAGATTGTAGAAGCATATAAATCCAAATTCACCTCATTAAATTGGATCTATTTACCTTAATCAATTTCTTTCAAATTTGATAAATAAGGTTAGCTTTCAATTTTATTCTTGTTTTTCTTCATTGTGTTTGTTTGTGTTGACTAACTTGTTGGAGGAGAGGAAAAAGGGAAGGAACGGTCACCACTAGGTGACTAGAAAATCATGGAAAAATCATCAAAAATGTCCCTAGCCTTTGCTAGCTTCGATTGAAGGTAAGCCTAAACTTGGTCAATTTTTCTTTAAATTGTCACGTTGTGATTTTTGCTCAAATATATTAATTAAAAATCTTAAAGGATAAAATCAAGCACTAAATCAAACAACCCCTTGTTTGTGGAAAAGAGTAGAAATACTCAATTTCGATTAGTTAGTGGGTTTTGGTAATTGAACCTTGTTAATATTGTTTGGGAAACAAGAATAGATAGGGATATGCTCTTTACCTTTTGGTGAATCAAACTCCCAAAACCTATCTCTTAATTCCATTTTTATCGCTTTCAATATGAACATGCTAAATCCTTAGTGGGCTCGCCTCCCAAGATTTGCCTTAATGAGGCTGGTGAGAGGGACAACCCAAAGTGGGATACATTTTCCTTTTCTGCAAAAATCCAACCCACTATAAAATGAAATGCATACATCCTTAATGGGGTGTGTGACAAAGGATATTAAGCTTTTGAACTTCCTTGAGTAGTCCTACAGGATTGCGCAAAACTCTGACATATCGGTGGTGGGAAGCCTCATAATTTAGGAGGATGAAAACTTAATGTCCATTTTAAATAGAATCCTGATTAAATACCTTGTTAACTTATCAAAACCTACCTTATAGAGCCATGTTTATGAACCTACTTGTGAACTAAGTAGATTTCTTGAAGTGTCTTTTTGTGCAAAAACCCATGATAACATTCTTATACATTCAAACACTTTATGTGTAGAGGGTTAAAATGAACA
This sequence comes from Chamaecyparis obtusa, assembly GCA_027943335.1. NCBI lineage: Eukaryota > Viridiplantae > Streptophyta > Pinopsida > Cupressales > Cupressaceae > Chamaecyparis > Chamaecyparis obtusa. The sequence continues at coordinate 195,188 of BSBK01007591.1, read as the reverse complement.
AGTGTATTTGTGATTTCTTTGTTTGAAAAATACATGCAACAAGTGAGAGATATCCATTTTGAAAATTTATCTTATATTTTTAATCTCTTCATAAAAATAAACAATTACCAAGTTTGGGGAAAACAATCTTAATTCAAACTTTTGTTGAATGTCGGTTTCTACACGATCTCATAGACTCAAACTATCTTTACAAGAAGACAACACTTGCATTGCAAAAGAAGTCCCCAAATTTGAATCTCAAAACTCTTTTATAAATCACAACCAAGGGGATAGTCTCCCAAATATTTTTGAAAAGATAATTAATCCAATGGATAGAAACTCCACATTTTATGACTACATCCATGGAGGAAATAATGACAACACCAATAATGCCAATCAAGTACCTAAAGAAACACTCGAAGATAAATCTAATAGGGTGGCTCAAGATATTGAATTTCTTGAAGTTATGGCCAAATTAATAGAAAGAGATAGGGAAACATATTTCCTAAATTTAGCCCAAGTAGGGGTGAAAATTCCACATGATTATGACATTGATCAACTTAAGAAAGACAAGGAAGATGATAATTTGATGGGGGCGATGAATAAAAAACTAAAAATGTTCCAAGCCCAAATTGACCTAATCAAGAAGGCATTTGAACCTAAGCCATTTTCCATCAAGGCCTTGTGTCCATTTCCTTTTGATAAAAGCTTAGTTATGGAACCTTTTCCAATCAATGTGGTCTTTCCAAAATATGACAAATATACGGGTAAATCAGACCCACAAGACCACCTTAGAGAGTTTTATGCTCTAAGTATCGAATTCATGCATGACACAACTTATTTAATGAGACTTTTTCAAAGAATTTTAGGAGGCCAAGCCATGGAATGGTTTTCAAAACTTCTGCAAGGGATAAAAACATTTGAGGAATTAGCCTCCAAATTTGTAACCCATTATTCCTACAACATTGAGCGTGAGATTACCATGCTCAACCTATACGACACTAAACAATGAGATGGTGAATCTTTCCTAGGGTTTCTTCAAAGGTGGAGAAAATTCTTTGCAAGATATCCATGAAGCATCCCTAAAAAGGAAAAATGGAGATATTTATGAATAACCTAAATGTGGAGATGAATTATAGGCTCCAACTTTAATGTCCCCCTACTTTTGAAAATTTTATTGAAAATGGGATCAAAATTGAAGAAGCATTGGTTAAGAGAGGGGAAATCAAGTTATTCAAAGATAATAAACCCTATACCAACACTAATAACAATCATAACTTATCTAATTATAACAATAATAAAGGAGCCAACAATCACAATGACAAACCAAGACTATGGTTGAAAAACAATAATAAAAATATTGTGAATGATGAAGTTGTGGAAGTGCACAACTTAAAGGCTACTCCCTTTAACTTATTAAGAGGGTCAAATCCAACATATAATTTCAATAAAATGACCAAAGCTCCTTATAATAACAATAACCCTAACAATAGAAACAACAAAAATGCTAGAAACTACAACAACAATCCTTTCAACAATGCCAACATCAACAAACCTAAGCCATTCTTTTCCACATATCAAAAGAGAAAATTCGCCTTTTTAGGTGAACCTTTGGAAAATGCATTAAGGACTTTGGTGGTTAATAAAATCATTACCTTACCCGAATCAAGGCCATATGAACCCCAAGTCAAGCCTAATTGGTGGAATGATTCTCATCATTGTGAATACCATCGCAACAAGAGACATAAAACAAATGAGTGCATGAAATTGAAACATCTTGTCCAAGACCTAATTAATGATGGAACAATAAAGGTGGAAGGGCCTCAAAATAATCAATACCATACAGCTTTCAAAAACCCTTTCTTAAATCATGAAAAGGGGGAATCATCAAATACCAATCCTAACAACAAAAGAGGTAATGAGAAGATTAAATTTTCTCATACTTATGATAACACCATCAATACTCTAAGAAGTGATGAAAACACTATAAATGTGAATGTGGTGAAAGAAAAGCCAAAAGAAGAAACATATAATGTTGTAACTAGGGGGCAAGCATCAAAGATTACCTTACCAAGAGGTTTCCCAAGAATTTTCTTACCAAATCAAACTTCATCCTCATCATCAAAGAAATATAATTTGGTAGATCAATTTCAAAGAACCCCTACTCAAATATCTATTCTAGAATTACTCAAGCTCTCACCGACTTATAAGGAGATTCTAGGAAAATCCTTAGTGGAGACCAATGTGCCTTTGAATTTAGATGCGGATAAATTCCAAAACATGGTAGGGCATCTTGTTGCACCTCATTGTCTATCCTTTTCAGAATAAGATGATATGTCCCTAAACCACTCGCAAAATCTACCTTTGAATATAGAGGTCTTGATCCACAAGCATAGAGTTGAAAGAGTCCTCATTGATGGGGGATCTGGCTTGAATATTTGTAACTCAAACTTGGTTAAAGCCTTAGGATTTTTTGAGGAGGCTATTGACCCAAAGAAAAAGATAATGATAAAAGCCTACGATGATGAAGAAAGAGCTTCCAAAGGTGTCATTGTACTTCCTATTTGAGTTGGTCCAATACAGAAAGAGACCATTTTCCAAGTCCTTGACCTAAAATTAACTTACAATATCCTATTAGGAAGGTCATGGATCCATGAAATATAGGCTATACCTTCAACCTACCATCAATGTCTCAAATTTCCCTACCTAGGACAAGAAGTCATGGTAAGTGGGGATTTGAATCCCTTGCAATATTGTAATAACATGAATCCTATTAATGACTCCTTAGTCCCACATAATGCAGAAGGGTCTATTTCTAAAAGAATAGAACAAGGGAAAAGTTCAAAATATCTTCCATATTTGAAAGGAAAACAAAAAGAATCAAAAGAAAGTATTGTTGTTGAGAATTACCAAGTTCCCACTAACGTAACTACATCGAAAAAAGGAAAAGAGAATGTTAGTGAGGAAAATGCTCATGAGGAAAAAAAAGAAGACCAAGAAATATCTATCCAAGTGTACACCAAGGAGGCCCATTATCAAAAGATGGACCACATGATGAAGAATTTTGAGAAGCAATGTCAAATCAAACAAAAGGGTGTAGGTGAATATTCATTATCTATGATGGATCTACCCTTATCTCCAAAATCCCATGGAAGACCATCCAATCTACCTCATAAATACAATGACCACTCCATGAGGGAAAGCACTTCTTCATCCATGGATGAGGAATTTAATGAAATCTTAAATTGGTTATATAAAGATGAGGAATCAAGTGCACATGAAAAAGTTCATTCAAAACATAGGCATCCCCACTCACCAATATGGAAAAGGATTTCAAATCATGCAAAAAATGGGATACAAAGGACAAGGGCCTTTAGGAACAAGAAATGTAGGACTCATTGAACCTATTGAAATGACATGGAGAGATAGTAAAGAAAAGACTGGATTAGGGTACCTAGAACAAGGGTACACTCAAAAGAAGTATCCTAGGGTTTATGACCAGATTTTGCAACTAGGGTCCCAAAGTGATGAAGACTCAAACAATTTGGAATGGGACTCATTTTCAAGTGAGTCATGTCAAGATAAAGAGGTTGATTTCATCCATACCTATAATCCTAGAAAGGGAAAAGAACAAGTCTTAGAATCAAGCTTCAAGTTCTAGTCAAGAGTTCTTATATAATGTGCCAATTAAGGAAATTGAAGGAAATTATTGGGTAGGAGAACCCTACATACCATCATGGAGACCTACGATAGAGGAATCTAACCCTAGGTTTAATCTAAGGGATTTTTACCCAAAGGAAACCCTAGATCATTTTAGTGAGGAATATTTTGACCCTACTTCTCTAGAGCATCTAGAAGAAGCACATATCATATATTTGAGTGATACAATGTTTGAACCTTCAAATAAGGTCATGTCCATAAACCCTATTGAACTAGACTAAAGCATCAATCCCTTGACCCTTATCTATCCCAAACTAATTGAATGGGATTCCATTAAACCTACCATCCTCCCTACATTCTTGAATGATAACTTGGTGTTCCAATACCTTAATGTGATTGAGCCTTCTTCTACCATGGAATATCAGGAAGAAGTGACAAAGGGGAGTATTCAACCTTTCACTTCAAAAAAAATGAAAAAAATAAAATAAAATAAAAAATGGAAAGAATCTAATGTTGAAAACCACATTGTGGCAACATTTAAATCAAAAAAGGAAAAGAAATAAAGAACGTCTCCAAAGGTGAAAACCCAATAGAGACACCTAAGGAAAAAAGGTTGGATACTTTTCCCAAGCACTACAAGGAAAGATCACATATCTTAATTGAACTAACAGAGAAAGTGAACATTGGGTCAGAATCAGAGCCAAGAATCATACACCTAGCAATGTCCTTATCTAATGGAGAAAGAAAGGATTTCATCAAATTATTCAAAAAAGAAAAAATCAATTTTTCATGGTCATATGATGATATGCTTGGATTAGATCTATATTTAATCATGCATCATTTGAATATTAGAGAAGTAGTAAGATTGGTTAAGCAGAAACTAAGAAAGATCCATCCACACATAGCCTTACTCGTAAAAGTGGATTTAGATAAATTGTTGAAAGTAGGGTTTAAAAAGAGCCATTGATTATGCCAAGTGGATTTCAAACATTGTGTCAGTTTCCAAAGAAAATAAATCCATCAGAATTTTCATAGACTTTAGAGATCTAAACCTTGCATGTCCTAAAGATGATTTTCCTCTACCAAGCATAGACGCCATTGTGGACCTAATAGCGGGACATTCAATGTTCTCACTTATGGATGAGTTTAGTGGTTTTAATCAAATAAAGATAGCACCAGAAAATCAAGACAAGATAGAATTTACATGCGCATGGGGAACGTTCTATTGGAATGTTATGCCTTTTGGTCACAAGAATGTTGGGGGAAACTTATCAAAGAGCCACGATGACCTGATTTCATGACATGATGCACAAGTTCATGGAGGAATATGTAGATGATATAATTGCTAAATCTCACTTAAGGGAGGAACATCTACCCATCTTAGAAAAGATATTTGTAGGATTGGAGAAATTCAAAGTAAGGCTAAACCCAAAGAAATGTGCATTCGGTGTACAATCCAGAAAACTATTGGGATACATAGTTTTAGAAAAAGAGATAGAGGTAGACCCAACCAAAGTAAAAGAAATCATGGAAATGAGGGCACCTCAAAATATTAGTCAAATGAGATCTCTTCAAGGAAGGATCCAATCAATTAGAAGGTTCATCTCTCAATTAGCAGAAAAGCGCCACAATTTCACTCAACTCCTTCACAAGGACACAATTTTCAAATGGGATGAGAAATGTGAAGAAGCATTCACCTTATTAAAAAAGTACCTAATGAATCCTCCAACATTAATGCCACCAATAAGAGGTAAACCCTTAATTTTATATATCTCCACAATAGAGCATGCATTAGGGGCACTTTTGACTCAAGAGGATGAAGTTGGAAAGGAAAATGTCATATACTACATAAGAAGAACATTGGTGAAATATGAGTTGAACTACACCTTCATTAAAAGAGAATGTTTGGCCGTGGTTTTTGCTTCCAAAAATTATGCCATTATATGTTATCCCACAAGATTCGACTCATTGCAAAGATTGATCCCTTAAAATACCTTCTTAGCAAAACAACATTGAATGGGAGATTGGCCATATGGGTCATGGTCTTAAGTGAATTTTATATAGAATATGTGGACCAAAAATCTATCAAAGGCCAAGTAATAGATGATCAATTAGCAGAATCACCTTTACAAGATGAACATCCAATCCAAGTGGAATTTCTAGATTCCAAAATTGTTAATATTGAAGAAAAGACATGGAAATTGTATTTTGATGGCTCCTATACACAACATGGGTTAGGATCAGGGATACTATTGATTACTCTTCAAGGGTCTACAATTCCAAAATCATACAAATTTCTATTCCCATGCACAAATAACATAGTTGAGTATGAAGCATTGGTTATCGGCATAAAATTTGCATTAGAATCGAAAGTAACAGAGCTACATATTAGAGATTCTCAACTGGTTATTAATCAAATTAATGACGAGTATCAAACTAAAGATGATAAGTTGATACCATACAAGAACATGATTGAGAATCTTAAGAAATACTTCACTCTAATCACATTTGAGCAAGTGTCTAGAGATAAGAATAAAGCAGCAGATGCAATGGCTACTTTGGCATCACTTCTCCAAATACCAGATCAAAGAGCCAGATATGAATTCCTGGTAGAATAAGTTGAGCAACTCGCATTTGACCCTTCCCATACTCATACTATTTTTTTACTAATAGGACATGAATCACCTTGGTATGAAGCCATTTACACCTACTTAAAAGACCAAATTTTACCCATAGACCAAACCAAAAATCAAAAGAAAAGATTTATTCGACTAGCCTCTCGCTACACCTTGATATTTGACATGTTGTATCATAAGAGTCTAGATGGAATGCTTCTAAGGTGTCTAGAGAAAGAGGAATCAACCATAGCCTTACAATAAATTTATGAGGGGATTTGTGGGTTGCATTCAAATGGTTTAACCCTAGCTAAGAAACTTCTTAGGATAGGATATTTTTGGCCTACTATGGAAAAGGATGCTTGTAACTTTGCAAAAATCTATCGTAAATACCAGTATCATGGGAACTTGATCCATGCACCAGCATAAGAGCTTCATCCTATGACAACACCTTGGCCCTTTTATCAATGGGGTTTGGATATGATAGGTATGATTTATCCACCATCTTCAAATGGTCATAAATTTATCATTACTACAACAGAGTATTTTACCAAATGGGTGGAAGTTGTACCCTTATCCACTGCTATAGGAAAGAAGATATCCTTATTCATATTAAATCACATAATCTATAGATATGGTTTTCCTCATTCCATAATAAAAAATAATGCTAAACATTTTAAAAATAAGTATTTAAAAGAATTATGTACAAAATTTCATATGGTACATCACTCATCTTCGATATATTACCCACAAGGTAATGGGCAAGTAGAAGCTACAAACAAGAACATCCTAAAAATATTGAAGAGAGGCATGGATAATTTAGGTGGAGATTGGAACATTCAAATAAACCCTACTTTATGGGCTTATAGAACGAGCATTAGAACGCCAACAGGAGCTACACCATTTTCCTAGTCTATGGAGCAAAAGAAGTCTTACCTTTGGAGGTAGAAATTTTGTCTTTAAGAGTCTCATTGCATGGATTATTGAGTGAAGAAGATTATAGGGTTTCTAGGTTACATGAATTGGAACTATTATATGAAAGACAACAACAAGCTTTTGACCAATTAAAAGTGTATCAGAATCAAATGACCAGAAATTATAGCAAGCATATAAAATTGAGGGCATTCCAAATAGGTGACCTAGTTTTGTGAGAAAATCCCAAGAATCAAGCAGAAAGGGAAAATAAAGGAAAATGGGAAGCAAACTGGTTAGGACCCTTTGTGATCACTTCATCTTTTGGGACAAACACCTATAAGCTAGCTGATTGTGAAGAAGAAGAGTTGCAAGAACCAATAAATAGTATACACTTGAAAAGGTTTTACACATGAAGCAATTAAAGAGGGATAGAGAAAAAGAGTATCAGATATATTAGATGAGAGAGAATCCTATTTATTGTATATATTCAAAAGAGATCTTGAAAAAACCAAAAACATTCAAAAAAAAAGAAAAGAGAAAACAATTTAGAAATGTAGAAAAGGTCAAAAATAGTAGAAAATTGAGCCTGAAGAAAGCCAAAAACATTCAAAAATGATCCTCAAAAAGATGTTGTCTTGGTGAAAACCTAGTAAATAGGCACCTTGATGATATGGAAACCAAGGAAATTGGAAAAAAAAGAAAAAATAAAAAAAATAAAAAACAGATAAAAAGTGCCTTGGTGAAAACCTAGCAAATAGGCACCTTGGTAGCCAAAAAACAAAAAAAGCTTAAAAATAGAAAAAGAGAGAAAATTCATTCAATTGGTGAAAACTTGGTAAATAGGCACCATTGAAAGTCCAAGTTAGTCTCATGTCTAGTGGTCATCCTTGTAAATATTGCATTCGCCAGCATTGGTATATATTGCATAATAAAACCACATAGTTGCATTTGTAAGTACCTAAAGGTTTTGTCACCAATCCAATCTGCAAATTGTCCCAAGTCCTACAAATGCAATCACATCAAACTAGGGTAAAAAACTACTCTAAAGGAGGAAGGATTCATCGAAACAAACATCAATCTAACACCAAATCAAAAATCAAAACACTTACACAATCAAGTCCAAATCCTAATCCAAATTTCAATCAAACGCAAAATTTTGATCCAAGATTTCACAAGGACACTATTCTTTATCAGGATTAAAAGTATGAAATGGATAAAACTACACTTGAACTATGGATTTGAAAAATGATGCAAATTTTTTCTAAGTGTTGAATTGATTGATGAAATCATGTCTTTCTAACAAATCGATGAAAGTTTTTAAACTAGACAAGCTATTATGGAAGCATGATATTTTATTGATTTCTGAATGACTGTCTTGAGATCAAATTTTAAAGTATGTATTATTTTTCTAAGGACGTGATCATCAAAGAATCATCAAGGGCATGTACATATGGAAAACTAAGATCTTTGTTTGTTTACGCAAAAGGATACCTTGGCTATTTTGATGTTAAATATCATAATACCAAAATCCACTTGCAACATAGAATTTGACAAAATTAGTATTCATACTCTCATGATTAGTCTCAATCAGTGACAGTCATACCAAGGATGGAAAAGCAACGAAAAAGGTGAAAAAGGTATTCATATCATCATAGTTAAACTAATGATGGTTGTACTGATTTCAGGATTCCCAAAATTGCTCAATGATGAATATAAGCTCCTAATTTATGAATAGTGATAGTTAGCTGCATCCATTCTAGATTAAATGCATTTAAGTGATTTTCTTATCTTGGTTTAAAAACAAAATTTGGAAAAGAGAAAAATAGAAAGGGGGTGGACTAAATCAAAAATCAAATCAAAATCAAAATGCACATCATAAACTATATGTGATAGAGTGTGTTGGAAATCAAAATCAACTCAAAAAAAAAAGGTGCCTACATTAGATTAATGGAATTTGTTAGATTCATTTGATTCATGGTAATCTTGCATCCATTTAGGACTTTAACCTAGGTACATTTAAATTGCATGACATTAGGTTGCATTCATTTAGCCACATTCATTGCATTCAGTTTCAAGCAGATCTTTAATTATCATTTATAGGTCATATCATTTAGATTCATTGCATTAGTTTGCATTGATTAATTAATATTCATCATTTAGCTGCATTAATTACATTGTTAGGACATTATTCATGTTACATATCATTAAGTTCATTCTACAATATTGCATTTTCAACACCATCTCATTAGTACATTACATTATTTATTTAGGTGCATTCATAAAAAATTCATCCATTTAAGCATTGAATTATATTCAAAAGTATTAGGTCATTTACATTTACATATAAAATCATCATTATATCATTTACATCATTAATCATTAAATCATCCAACTTCATACATTACATAAATACATCCATCACATTTTCCATAACACTTATATCCATTACATTTCATACATCCATACCATCAAATAGTCTGCATCCATAAAGCATCATCATTTAGTATTAATCATTAATATCATTAAAATCATATATCATACAACACTAACACATCTATCACATGCATCCATTTATTCCATGTCATAAATAAAACAAATATTTGCATCAATAGAAGAATAGGCATGTGCATTCATATCATAAATTGCATTTCAAAAACATAAAAAAAAGCATGTAGAGATAGAATCATATAGATTTGCATATCATATCAGGCACCTAGAAAATAAAGTCCAACACATGATGAAATCATAAAAATTAAATCTATCAACTGGGAATCAAAGTCCATAGTATCATCAAAATCATCAGTATGTGGAAATAAAGTTCCATCAAAAGTATAACCAAGTATCAAAGCATAAGTAGCATCAACTGATAAATGAATAATGTGAGTCCAATGTCTCGATATAAAAAATGAATCATCATAAAGTACATCAAAGAATAAATATATCAGCTCAAAAGAGGTCAACTTCCAGAACCACCGGCACCATCAGGACCACGATCAGCATTTGGAGCCCTACTGGAACTAGCCTGTAATCCATGCTAATTCATAGCAACCATGAAGGTCTACATCATTGAACTGGTCTGGATCACATGTTGTCTCATCTTTAACATCTCAAACTACAAAGATTGAACATCTGAGGCCAATATTTGTGCAGGAGGATTTTGTACTAGTACCTATGTGGGAGGAGCCTGCAGAGGTGGAGCATGTGGGGGAGCCATGGAAGAAGATGGAATGGAAAAAGATGATGGCATAGAAGAAGAAGAAGGAGCCTATATTGGAGGAGCTTATGGAGGTGTTGGAAGACCTTGTGCCTGATCTAACAATATCTGTGCATCTTGGGCATCCACATCTATCACAACCTGAGCACCAACCTACCTAAAAATCCTAACCCTGTGTTGGCCCCATCTAGCCACCCTATCCACACCCACCTGATGTAGAGCTCTGTCATCTCCATCTCTGATCCTCACCCACCCACCCCTCATCCAAACACCACCCCTAGGAGGAATAGGTGCAACAAAAATAACAAGTATCACAATCCTACCTCCTCATCGACCCCATCATCTTGGATGACCTCAACACCGACCCCTACCACCACCATCACCATCCCCACCATCATCATCAGGCTCCTCCTCAATACCTAGCATCCACTTAGTAGGATCTGTAAACCACAGAAATGGGTTCTGCAAGAACCAATAAACATAATCCTCTATCATGCCTATATCCAATATATGATCTCTCATCTCCCACACAAGGTGGGGCAGCTACAATAACTCCTAACAAGTTGTCGAATAATCAATCTGAGGGCCCAATAAGGACCTCTCAACCTATACCCATGCATATAATGCCAAACCCTATGGCATGCCTTGTGTCCGACCAGACTAGAAAAGAACCCTCAGGAAGAAAAATCTCTCTATGATCAAGGGCATCCACCCTATGATCCATTGAGGCATGTGCATATATGGTAACTCCGATGCATCCTCTAGCCAAGCCTTGCAAACAATGTATGGTCTCCATATAACTTGATCAATATCATCAATAGTGTGATGCCAATATTCTAACTTTCCCAAGTGGGCCTACACAACCATGTCATTATACATCCAAGCGAAGGGCTAGTCTGGATCATGGTGATGAATAGAGATGGGTCGAGTAATAGGGAGGTGCTCCTAGGTCCACAACTGCAATAGGACCACCCCAACATAAAGAGTGGCCCTGCATCAGTAAATGACATCATGGAGCTCATGATACAACTACGCTAACATGTAGGAGCCTCAATCAAATCTCTAAGGATGTGCAATCAAATCCTCCATTATCCTACCCCATTCCATAGTAAATTCATGATCGTGTTGATCAAGAATGAGGAAACCACCCACAAGTTCTCACAAGACAACAGGAAGAATAGGAAAAGAGGGAAACTATGCCCACTAAATACTATAATCTCCAATAGTATCATCTACGAATAAACATAGACATATGGCCCCGTCATAGACCTGATCATAATATACTAGCTTTCCATGAGTCAAGATGTGCAGAAGATGATACACATCCTTGGGAGTAATAGTCATATCCCCCATTAGTAAATGGAAATTATTATGGTCAGAGTACCATCACTCTTCCACAGCTGTCAGTAAACCTTGATTCACTTGGAATCAAAGAAGAGAAAGAAGAAAGCTCAAGCCACATCTTCCTATCACATGATGATCTGCACCTCTCAGGTCGTTAATCATCTTGAATGGTAAAGGATATAAACCATGGACATCAAGCTATTTAAGCTCGGCCTACAAAAGCAAGTTTCAATACATTAGTAATCAAAATTATTACATTTTGGATCATCATAAGTCAATCAAACATTTAAAACCTATCAAACCACAATCAATTTTCCTAATTCTACTTAGAGAGGACAAAAAATATATTATCATTCACCTTCTAAATCTAGATTGACCATCAAATATTCAAAATGACATGACTAAAACTGACATCATATGACTCGCTATCAACCAAACTTGAAACCTAAGCCAATCGACTGATTGACGACATCAGACAGATCAAAAAACTATTTAAAAGTGCTACTAAAAGCATTGTACGTGTTGTGAAAAATTGTAGATGTGTAGCAGGATGGGTATATGCGCGGCTAAAACTATTAAATGTGCTATTTAATTTGAAAAATAAGAAATAGGGTTTTTCCCTAGAAAAATTCAAATTTTTAAAATTAAAAATGCAAAAATGGACAAAGCGAGTTGTCAGGGTACATACCGGAGGTCCATATCCAAGTGGGTGTTGATATTGACACCCTCACTCAAATTTGTGCTCATGAATAAGGATCACCATCATCGAAAGGTCAAAAAAGCTCAGAGAAAAAAACAAAAAAAAAGTGAAAAGGAGAGGTGAAAATGAATAGTTAAAAGGACTTTTACCCCTATATATGGCCCATTTTGACCTTAAAAGGACATCTTTGACTAGAAAATGACTAGGGAACCAAATTTTCACCCATTCTACCAAATTAGGGGCATTTTTCATCAAACAATCGTGATTACATTATCAGAAATAAAATCAAAATTCATTATTAATTGACCTAATTCATGCAAATTGATTGAAAATGTAATATACACTCAAATTTCATTTCATTTTCGAGGGGGCATACAATCGAACAATCAGGATCGACATCAGTATTAGTAAATTAGGGGCACAACCATCAAATCAAAGCTTAATCTTTCATCGAAATTTTTTTCTTATCAATCAAAAGCGGCATCAAACATCAAATTGTATCAAATCAGTGTTATGTATGTGGAGCCTAATCAAACTTATCCACGGGGTCTTGGGGCAGTGCCCCAGGTGGGGTCAAGGGGCAAAGCCCCTAATGGGGTCAAGGGGTAGCACCCCGCTGCCCCTCGACACTAAGAATGAATTAATAATATTGTAAAGTGTCAGCCATCTATTTTCTATTAGTCAGAGTATTTTTGCCCTAATTTCGTTATGTCAAAAATACTTGTAAAAAGGGCTTAGGGTTTGAGATTGAAAGTGTGAGGGATTATTGTAGCTTCCTGTGGTGGTATTGAGTTGCAAGTTTTAGATTGTAATCACTGGATAATAATAAAGATATTGGACTCGATGTTGGTGGATGTAGCCTAGGGATTGGGTGAACCATGTTAAATTATGTGTTATTATGTTCTCTCTTGTTTGTTAATATTTGCATTTTTTTCTTATTATCCTAACAAGTGGTATCAGAGCGAGGTTATTTTGTTTGCTCTTTCATCTATTCTCTAAATCAGGTCTCACGAGTTAGTGGGAGAGTCTCTCAGTTAAGTGGGAGAAATGGCAGACGAGGGTAGGCTAAAGGTTGATAAGTTTAATGGGTAGAACTTCAAGTTATGGAAGATGCAAATGGAGGACTATCTCTATCAGAAGGATCTATGGCGGCCATTAGAGGGAATAGCCAAGAAAGAGGCAGCAATGTCTCAGGAAGATTGGGATATTTTGGATAGGAAGGCACTGGGGAGTATTCGTTTATGTTTGGCACAATCGGTGGCATTCAATATTACTAGAGCAATGAATGCTAAAGATCTGATAGACACCCTAGTGAAGTTGTATGAAAAGCCTTTAGCTTCAAACAAGGTATTTCTTATGAAGCACTTATTTAATATGAAAATGGTAGAAGGTGGATCAGTCACTCATCATTTGAATGAGTTTAATATAGTTACAAGTCAGTTAACCTCAGTTAAAATTACTTTTGATGATGAGGTTAGGGCTCTCTTGATTTTGTGTTCTTTCTCAGAAAGCTGGAATGGCTTGGTAATGGCTGTTAGTAATTCTATTTTTGGTTCAAATACCCTAAATTTTGATGATGTTGTTGGTGTTATATTGAGTGAGGAAATTCATAGGAAAAGATTAGGGGCATCCACATCGGGTAGTGTATTGAACATAGAAAGTAGAGGCAGAACAAGAGATAGAGGAAACAACTCGGGAAATCATGGGAAATCAAGAGGAAAATCAAAGGGAAAGACGTCTGAATCCAAAGGGCCAAATGATTGCTGGTACTATGGAAAACTAGGTCATAAGAAGAAAGATTGTTGGTCTCGGAAGAAAGATCAAGGAGACAAAAATGATGGAAACAAGGAGGTAAATGTGGTAAGTAACAAATCTGAAGAGGATGCTTTGCTTTTGTCTTTAGAAAATGTTGATGATTCATGGGTGTTAGATTCGGAGGCTTCATTTCATGCTACACCCCATAGAAGTTATTTTGGTGATTATGTCCAAGGGGATTTTGGGCTAGTTTATTTGGGAGATAATGAACCCTGTCAAATTGTTGGAAAAGGGAAAATCAAGATTAAGTTGCACAATGGGAATCATTGGCTACTACAAGAGGTAAGACATGTTCCAAGGCTGAGTAGAAATTTAATTTCAGCAAGGCAACTCATTGACGAGGGTTGCATAGTTACTTTTAATGATAAAAATTGGAAGGTTTCAAAAGGTTCCTTAGTAGTAGCAAAAGGTGTGAAAGTAGGCACCTTATATCTTTGTACAGGTCATACTGTTCCCTCTACTTTAATTGTTTTAGAGAAAAATGAATGTTCAGGAACAATTGCTACAGTTGAGCATGTAGAACAAGAGACAGTAGCTGGAGATTCTGAAACAGTATTGTGGCACAATAGACTTGGTCATATGAGTGAGAAAGGTATGAAATAAATTCATTCAAAGAAAGCTCTACCAGGTCTAAAATGTGTTAATATGGATTTTTGTGAAAGTTGTGTGTATGGAAAGCAAAAGAGAGTCAATTTTGTAAAGAGTGGGAAGGAAAAGAAAGATGAAAAATTAGAGCTTGTGCATACAGATGTATGGGGTCTAGCTTAGGTATCTTCCCTTGGTGGCTCTCAATATTATGTTACATTCATTGATGATGCAACTAGGAAAGTATGGATATATTTCATTAGATAGAAATCTGTGTATTTGAAACTTTTAAGAAATGGAAAAGCTTGGTTGAAAATGAGACTGGAAAAAGATTAAAATGTCTCAGATCTGATAATGGTGGTGAGTATCGCAGCAAAGAATTTGAAGATTATTGTGCCTCTACTAGTATTCATAGACAAAAAACTATACCAAGGACTCCACAAGAAAATGGAGTGGTTGAACGCGTGAACAGGACAATAATGGAGCGTGCAAGGAGTATGAGGTTGCATGCTGGGCTGCCCAAAAATATGTGGGCAGAGGCTATGAACACTACTATTTATTAATCAATAAAGGCCCCTCCACTCCTTTGGAATATGGTATTCCAGAGGAAGCATGGAGTGGTAAGAAGGTGAGTTATTCTTTTCTCAAAACCTTTGGTTGTGAAGCTTTTGCACTTATAGATTCTGAAAATAGAACCAAGCTGGAAGCTAAGTCAAAGAAATGTGTATTTTTTGGATATGGCATTGATGAATTTGGTTATAGGCTTTGGGATTTTGAAAATCATAAAATTGTAAGAAGTCGGGATGTCATATTCAATGAGAAAGTGTTGTACAAAGATTTTTTGCAGTAGCATGAGAAGAAAGAAAATGATTATGTAGTGCTAGATGACATTCCAAATGCTAATGTTCTAGAAATTCCTTATGCTCTGCAACAACAACAACAACAAATATCACACACCCCAGTGAATGTTAGACGGTCAAAAAGGCTAAGTAGACCTCCAGATAGATTTTCACCTTCTTTATATTCTATCTTATTAATTGATGCTGGTGAACCTGAATGTTATAATGAAGCTATGCAGGTGGATACAAAACTTTAGTGGGAGTCTACAATGACAGATGAAATGGACTCTTTGCTGAAAAATCAAACATGGGATTTATGTCAGTTACCTATAGCAAAACGGGCTTTGCAGAATAAATGGGTTTACAGGTTGAAAGAAGAAGATGGAGGTAAGAAAAGATTTAAAGCCAGATTAGTCGTAAAAGGATTTTCACAGAAACATGGTATTGATTTTGATGAGATTTTTTCCCAAGTTGTTAAAATGACTTCTATTCATACTGTTTTAAGTATTGTGGCTACTGAAGATTTTTATTTAGAGCAGCTTGATGTTAAAATAACCTTTCTTCATGGTGATTTGAATGAAGAAATTTATATGGTAAAGCCACAGGGATATGAGGTCAAGGGTAAGGAGAGTTTAGTGTGCAAATTGCAAAAAAGTTTATATGCCCTGAAGCAAGCACCTCGGCAATGGTATATTAAATTTGATACTTTTATGCATGAGAATGGATACACTCAATGTAATTCTGACCATTGTGTTTATTTCAAGAGGTTAAATAATGACAGCTACATTATTCTATGTTTATATGTTGATGATATGCTTGTAGCTGGCTCTAACATGGATCATATTAAGGGGTTGAAACAACAGTTAGAAAAATATTTTTCTATGAAGGATTTGGGGGCAGAAAAACAAATCCTTGGCATGAAAATTTGCAGAGATAGGAAGAACAAAAAATTAACTCTATCTCAGGCTGATTATGTTGAGAAGGTGTTGCAAAGATTCTACATGAAGGATGCCAAAGCTGTCACTACACCTTTGCCTAGTCATTTGAAATTGACTAAAGAAATGTGTCCAAAGAAACCAAAAGAAGAGGCAAGAATGTCCAAGATACCTTATGCTTCAACTGTAGGGAGCTTAATGTATGCTATGGTATGTACTAGGCCAAATATTGCACATGCAGTGGGAGTCGTTAGCCAGTATATGAGTCACCCTAGGATTGAGCATTGGAATGCAGTCAAATGGATTCTCAGATATTTGAGAGGTACATCCAATAAGTGTTTATGCTTTGGGGGCTCTTCTACTACTATTCATGGCTATGTTGACTCAGATTTGGTAGGAGATATTGATACCAGACGAAGTACTACAAGTTATGTATTTACTATTGGTGGGACAACAGTGAGTTGGATTTCTCAGTTACAAAAGGTGAATGCTTTATCTACTATAGAGGCAGAGTATGTTGCTGCTATAGAGGCAGCCAAGGAGATGATATGGCTTCAATTCTTCATGGAAGAATTGGGACATCCATAGGTAGATAATTATTTGTATTCAGATAGTCAGAGTGTCATTCATCTTGCAAAGAATTCTACTTTGCACTCAAAAACAAAGCACATACAGTTGCGATATCATTTCATTCGGTCAGTATTGGATGATGAACAGTTAAGGTTGGAGAAGATACATATAGATGATAATCTAGTAGATATGTTTACAAAGGCATTCACAAGGGAGAAGTTGAATTCCTGTTCAGCTTCGGTTGGTCTTCTAGACTGAATAGAATAAAACAATAGCTAAGTCCAGGGTGGTTTCATTATTCCAGTGGGAGCTATAGGTTTTGGTCAATCAGTCTCCAAGTGGGAGGATATTGTTGTGGAGTCTGATCAGTCTCCAAGTGGGAGATTATTATGTATGTGGAGCCTAATCAGACTTATCCATGGGATCAAGGGGCAGAGCCCCTTGTGGGGTCCTAGGGCAGCGCCCCAGGCAGGATCAAGGGCCAGAGCCCCTGATGGGGTCAAGGGGTAGTGCCCCACTACCCCTCGACACTAAGAATGACTTAATAATATTGTAAAGTGTTGGCCATCTATTTTCTATTAGTCAGAGTATTTTTTCCCTAATTTCGTTATGTCAAAAATACTTGTAAAAAGGGCTTAGGGTTTGAGATTGAAAGTGTGAGGGATTATTGGAGCTTCCTGCGGCGGTATTGAGTTGCAAGTTTCAGATTGTAATCACTGGATAATAATAAAGATATTGGACTCATTGTTGGTGGATGTAGCCCAGGGATTGGGTGAACCATGTTAAATTCTCTGTTATTGTGTTCTCTCTTGTTTGTTAATATTTGCATTTTTTGCTTATTATCCTAACAATCAGGCAACATATAGGAGAACATATCATCAAATTGACCATTTGATGACTATAAATCAATTGAAATTGTATCAATCTAATCTACATCTTCTATCAAACATCGAATTAGACATCAAATTTAATTAGGACTTCACATAAAAAATGATCAGGACATTCTTTGAACCGATACACTTTGTGCATCAATTCAAAGAGGAGCATATGTAATCACCTAAAAATGGACAAGATCAATTAACTGAGTAAAGGAAAAATCAATGCAATTAAATCAAATCAAGCTAAAATCAAAGCTAAATTGCAATCAAGCCATAATTCAAATTTAAGTAAAAATTAAAAGCCATAAAATCAATTTAAAACAAATAAATCAAATGAAATCAATTAATTATGCAATTAATCTAATTAATTGCATAGTTCATTTAAATCAAATCAACCTATTCAAGGGGTACACATGGCTAAACATATTAATTAAATTTAATTAATTAAATCCTATTTTCCCTCAACTGCCAAATGGGAGGAAAATGCATCAACCAATAGGATTCGAGAACCAAGCTCACATGGATCAAGCTCACATCAAATCTCCACCACCCATAGGGAGAAAGAATCTTGTCCACCCATTTTGTCCTCTTGTCCCATGCTTTGAGGAAAAAATATTTAAATGGTCTCCAAAGGTGGAACCATGGACTTAACCCTAACCAAACCATGATCAAATCAACTCTACCCCCTACCCTTGCCAAAATCGATAAAAGCAAGGCATAATTGAAGAACAAATCATCCAAAAGTTTTTGAAAAGCATCAAACCTCTTGTAATTTTAAGCAAGAAAGAAAAATATAGGAGCTAATTAGTCTATTTAATTTGGAATTAACTTGTTTTAGCTTGTTTTATCATACTTTCTCATATTGGAACTGTCACTAGTGAGAGCTTGCTGAGAGCTCTTCATTAGCATCCCTAATTAGAGAGCCATAGAGTGCTCATTTGTCTTTTAAATAGCTTAATTAGATTTCTTTTGTGGTAATTTAGTTCTTATTTTTATTTATTTGACAAAGCTAACCCTATGAAGGTACTAATGCTAGTACACAACTACATGCATGCATGTGGTGAAGTTTTTAAGAATAAGTTTTATCATATCAAATTTGTGTTTATTAGAAGATTATTAATTCACCCCCCCTCTCAGTAATCTTAGGGCCTAATTATTATAACAACCCTATCTCTTAGGTTTTGATGATGAGGTATTGCAAAGTGTCTTTTCTCTTTTGAATTTTGTGGATCAACCTCTATGCATTGATGTTCTTTACTCTTAAGACTATCTTCATCTCCATGGAGCTCATACCATGATTGTTTTTATATCTTCTTGGTTGTGAAACCCTTCATACATTGATGATTGATATGGTCTCTTCAAATAGTGAAAATAATCTCATAAAATAATGAATATTGCTTTGAAATCATCCTTTGAGACAATGAAACTCCTCTTCTTCTAGAATGGTGAATATGTTAGCTCAAGATAGTGAAAAGGCTATCCTCAAATAGTGAACATATTGTCCTCTCTAAAAGAGTGAAAATACTTATGAAAGATAATGAATAAATGTTGAAACAATTGAAAGATCACTTCAAAAGAAGTGACAAAATCATCTTACACTATTGTTCTTTCTTGTCATTCCATATTCTCTTTTTCTAATTGTTGTTCATCTTCTTCATTCATTTCTCTTTCACAAATGTATTTGTTGCTATATACCTTGAGACTGATATTACATGATTATGAACATGTTGTTAACCCTTTGAAACCCATTGTTTCTTCTTGTTGACTATTTTTTCTTCATGGACTTTCTATTCTCTATGAGATTTGACTAGAAACTCATTGGAATTTGCCTTCCCTTTCATGAAATGTGTTGTTCTTGAATGAATATGTTGTTCTTTACACATTGAATGAATATGTTGTTCTTTGCAAAAGTTGTTCTTATATTACAAACAACTTTTCTTATGAGAAACATGCAACTCTTTAACTTGAATATATTTTTCCATTGCATTGATTAGCTTTTGCTCTTATTGGCATGCTATTGGCATATCACTATTACTTTTTTTTGCTATACATAATTAGAAAATAACCTTTTTAGCTGACTTTTTCTACTTGAATGTTCTATCATTTGAGTGTTTAGAATCTCATATCATCCATCTGAAACTTCTTGACAACCATCCTTTTTGGAATTGTTCATCATATCTTTAAGTCACTCTTTTTATGTATACATTCACCATTTCCACCCTATCATGACCTATGACTATGCTATAGGAAAACATGAGACTAAAATAGGGGAATTATGATGTATGGTAGAGGATGAAGTGAACAAAGGTGCAAGTTTTTTAGGAGTGTTGTGGGGCTTCATGAAGATATAAATGGCATTAAAACCCTCAATGAATCATTAATACATCCCCACCTCAAAAATAGAGCACAAGGTATTGGATGATGATAGTTAAGTGTTATGATAGTGACCAAAAGACTTGTGACAATGACTATGATAGTATGTTCATGATGTTTTGAAATGGGTATGAATATTATAGTAGTGTTGTGAAAATACATTTCAATAATAGCCTCATATCACCAAGCCCTTCATATCAAGAGTTTTTTCTCTTTTTCCTTTTTTTCTCTATGTCTTTTGACTTCTATGCACTTAGTAACAAAACAATATCCTCAAGTATACAAGAGAATATTTTAAAATCATAGAAAATTTGTATCTTCTGAAACCCAACAACATTTAAGATACATGCACTATTTTTTTATCCATACATAGAATTGATGAACTCTTTTTATGCTCTATTTATAAACAAGGGTCTTCACAAACCATGATTTATACGATTATGTGATGACTTATGACAAAAAAAAAGGTTTTAATGGGTGGGTGCTGAAATAGAAAGAAAAAACTAAGATACAACCGATGAAGTTCATGTTGAGGTTGCAATTGTGAACTTATAAAGCACGTGGGCACAATTTGTCCCATTTCCCTAAAATTTCTCTAACAACATGCAATGTGCAATAATTTCTTACTTTCTTTCATGCAACATGGATCATTGTAGCAACAAACTATTGGCTTTATGCCATGTCATGAAGCCTTGGACTTATTCAACATTAAACTCCTTTCAAGCTACGTGCCCTAAAACCCCCAAAATGAGTCTCTAATGTGAAAGCCAATGAAGAGGCTCCACAAAAAAATATAAAAATATTTGTCCCCTTTCATTTTGGCACCCAAAAATTCTATAAAAGTGTTTTCTCTTTGTGAAATATGACTCAACTTTGAAAAAAGGACGTGGCTATCCTCCTGAAAGAATGCACCATCGTACAAAAATTGGACATTGTCACATACATAGGGACATACATAGAACCCATATAAAGCCATGTTATCCCCGACAAGAAAGGACAAAGGTCTTCTTAGTTTTTCACCATTTTCAAGTGATGATGAGATGTGTAGTAAAGTATGTGAAAGGTGAATTAGACTAGAAAAAATGAAACTATTCAGTCCAATACACTGAAAAATCAAACTGCATAAGGAGACAGTAACCATGCGAAGGAGACTGTGAAGAAAGGACATAAAAGAGACAGTTAAGTGTGGTGTAAAATGTTAGGGAGGGGTTACTACATCTGCTAGTGGTGAGAGGACAATGTTAGTGACTGTTGCATTTATAGTCAAGTGGCGTAAAATGTTAGGGAGGGGTTATTGTGTCTGCTAGTGGTGACAGGACAATGTTAGCGATTGTTGCATTTACAGTCAAGTGTGGCGTAAAATGTTAGGGAGGGGTTACTACGTCTGCTAGTGGTGATAGGAAAATGTTAGTGAATGTTGCATTTATAGTCAAGTGTGGCTTAAAATGTTAGGGAGGGGTTATTGCATCTACTAGCGGTGACAGGACAATGTTAGCGACTGTTGCATTTACATTCAAGTGTGGCTTAAAATGTTAGGTTTTACTGTGTCTGCTAGCGGTGAGAGGACAATGTTAGCGACTGTTGCATTTAGAGTTAAGTGTGGCATAAAATGTTAGGGGTTACTACATCTGCTAGTGGTGATAGGACAATGTTAGCGACAGTGGGTATTTACAGTTAATTGTGGTGTAAAATGTTAGGGGTTACTACGTCTGCTAGCGGTTAGAGGGCAATGTTAGCGACAGTTGCATTTATAGTTAAGTGTGGCATAAAATGTTAGGGGTTACCACATTTGCTAGCGGTGACAGGACTGGTTAGTATCAACTTCATTTTATGACTAGAGATAAAGTAAAGTTTCATGGCCTTGATACCATATTGATGGTTGTCGCATGATCTGAAGGCCAGGAAAGATTCCTTGCAAACATACGACAGTCATTGGATCTTTCTTTCAGTGATGATAGCTTAATAAATGGATTAAACAAACTGGCCCCACTTAATTACCACATCAGCAAATAACTTTGACCAATCAAAAATGCCCATGTGTATACACCTCGCACCGGTGGCAGTAGGCCCACCGTTTGGAGGCACCTATGAATAAAGTCATATTGATGGCTGTCACATGATCGGAAGGCCCCAAAAGATACCTTGTGGTCATATGACAACCGTTAGATCTTTGCAGAGCTATCAGTCCAGTAGAATCCATAGATACTGGGCCCCTATGTGCTGGCTTTAAAACCAAGATTGACGATTAACACATGATTGCAAGGACTTAAAAGATACCATGTGGACATATGACAACCGTTGATCAACATTAGATTTAGATTTCACATACGATGCTGAAACTATATGAATGAAATAAGGTGTTGAAGACTTAGGAATATTTTCAAAATCTGAAAACACCTGATGTTTTTGAAATCGCACTTGCGCACTTAAGATAGCGATGGTCAAAAACAAAAAACATTTTTTCAATTCGGCACTCGCACACATAACATTTCATTCTACAAGTGGGGCCGACTTCACAAAAATTACTTGATGTTTTTGACCGCACACTTGCGCACCTAATATAGAAACTACATAACACA
The DNA here is from genome assembly GCA_027943335.1 of Chamaecyparis obtusa. NCBI lineage: Eukaryota > Viridiplantae > Streptophyta > Pinopsida > Cupressales > Cupressaceae > Chamaecyparis > Chamaecyparis obtusa. Next base: position 172,187 of record BSBK01007591.1, on the reverse strand, counting down.
TGATGTTTATGAAATCGCACTTGAGCACTTAAGATAGCGATGGTCGAAAACACAACATTTTTCCAATTTGGCACCTGCACACATAACATTTCATCCTACAAGTGGGGTCGACTTCACAAAAATTACTTGATGTTTTTGACTGTGCACTTGCGCACCTAATATGGAAACTACATAATAGATGATGTTTTTGAAATTGCACTTGCGCACTTAAGATAGCTATGGTCAAAAACACATAACATTTTTCCAATTTGGCACCTACACACATAACATTTCATCCTACAACTGGGGCCGACTTCACAAAAATTACTTGATTTTTTTGACCGCACACTTGCACACCTAATATGGAAACTACATAACAGTTTTGACAATCGCACTTGTGCACTTGTGATTGCGATAGTCGAAAACACATAACATTTTTGCATTTCGCAATTGCCCACATAACATTTTATCATACAAGTGGGAGCAACTTCACAAAAATTAATTGAATTGGTTGAATTCTCATTTTGGACCAAAATTAGAATTAAGTTATACCAATTTACTAATTCTCATTTTCCTATTGCAAGTTTATTGCATTAACAAAACAATTTCAACAATCAGAATTGTGCACTTGTGATAGCGATTATCAAAAACACATAGCATTTTCAAATTGCGCACCTGCACACATAACATTTCATTGTACAAGTGGGACCGACTTCATAAAAATTACTTGATGTATTTGATCGCAGACTTGCGCAGCCACAATGGAAAATACATAACAGTTTTAACAACGGCACATGTGATAGTGATTGTCAAAAATACATAACATTTTCCAATGTCACACCTGCAGACATAACATTTTAGACGCGGCTATCCTCCTGAAGGATTGCACCACCGTACATTTGCAAAAAATTTGAAAACACCATAGAATTTCTTGAAAATTTTAGGATCTATTCTTCATCATAAGCATAATCTGGATCGAAAACAACCCAAAATTTCTGAAAAAAAACACGGGATATTTGCAGATTTGAAAAAAAAAAAAATTCAATAGATGGTGCATTCTATCGGGAGGATAGCCACTGTCTAACATTTCATCATACAAGTGGGACCGACTTCAAAAAAATTACTGGATGTTTTTGATCGTGCACTTGCGCAGCTCCAATGGAAAATACATAACAGTTTCAACAATCGCACTTGTGCACTTATGATAGCGATTGTCAAAAATGCGTAACACTTTCCAATTTCACACCTACGCACATAAGATCTCTTCCTATAAGTGGGACCAAATTCACAAAAATTACTTGATGGTTTTGATTGCGCACTTTGTTGGAATTAACCTCAAAAAGGAAAATGGGAATTGGTGAATTGGTATAAAAGCTAATTCTAATTTTGGTCCAAAATGAGCATTCAACCAATTCCTCTATGAAACTAGAATTGGTTGAATGCTCATTTTGGACCAAAATTAGAATTAAGTTATACCAATTTACTAATTCTCATTTTCCTATTGCAAGTTTATTGCAGCAACCAAATAGTTTCAACAATCGCAATTGCGCACTTGTGATAGTGATTGTCGAAAACAAATAGCATTTTCAAATTGTGCACCTACACACATAACATTTCATTGTACAAGTGGGACCGACTTCATAAAAATTACTTGATGTATTTGATCACAGACTTGCACAGCGACAATGGAAAATACATAACATTGTCAACAATGGCACATGTGATAACGATTGTCGAAAATACATAACATTTTCCAATGTCACACCTGCGGACATAACATTTCATCGTACAAGTGGAACCGACTTCACAAAAATTACTTGATGGTTTTGATCGTGCACTTTTTTGGAATTAACCTGGAATAGGAAAATGGGAAATGGGGAATTACTATAAGCTAATTCTAATTTTTGTCCAAAATGAGCATTCAACCAATTGGTTTCTTAAAGTGGAATTGCTTGAATGGTCATTTTCGACCAAAATTAGAATTAACTTATACCAATTCACCAATGCTCATTGTCTTATTCTAGGTTTATTCCAACAACCAAACGATTGGAAAATACATAACACTTTCCACAATCGCAATTGCACAATTGTTATAGCAATTATCGCAAACACATAACATTTTCCAATTATAGACCTGCACACAAAACATTTCAGCCTACAAGTCGTACCAACTTCAAAAAAATTACTCAATGTTTTTGATTGTGCACTTGTGCACCTACAATGGAAAATACATAATAGTTTCCACAATCGCACTTGCGCACTTGTGATAGCTATTGTCAAAAATGCATAACATTTTCTAATTTCGCACCTAGGCACATAACATTTCATCCTACAAGTGGGACTGACTTCAGAAAAATTACTTGATGGTTTTGATTGTGCACTTTGTCAGAATTAACCTAGAATAGGAAAACGAAAAATGGTGAATTGGTATAAAAGCTAATTCTAACTTAGGTCCAAAATGAGCAGTCAACCAATTCGTCTCTAAAACTGGAATTGGTTTAATGCTTATATTGGACCAAAATTAGAATTAACTTATACCAATTCACAAATTCTCATTGTCTTATTCCAAGTTTATTCTAGCAACAAAAGTGTTGGAAAATATAGAACACTTTCCACAATCGCAATTGCACAGTTGTGATAGCGACTGTCAAAAACACATAGCATTTTCCCATTTCACAACTATGCACAAAACATTTAATCCTACAAGTGGGACGGACTTCAAAAAAATTACTAAATGTTTTTGATCGTGCACTTGCACACCTACAATGGAAAATACATAATAGTTTCAATAATCGCACTTGCGCAATTGTGATATGATTGTCGAAAATGCATAACATTTTTCAATTTCGTACATGCGCACAACATTTCATAGTACAAGTGGGACCAACTTCACAAAAATTACTTGATGAGTGACCCCTTAGGCTGTTTGGTCTCGTCAATACATCATTAAAAAAATTAACCGGGTCCAATTGGTAGTTATAAAGACCAGCTTAGCAAAAATGGCTCCTTAAATTGGCTTTGGCCCGTAAAAGTTGAAATCCGATTGTTCCTTTTTCTATTCGCATTGAGAAGAGCGGCAAGTGACATGATTGGTGTACTTTGCTGCTTGTAGCTCAGTGTTTCTTTTCTCTCATTTTTGCGGTGATGTGCAGACTCTTTCCATGACTCATTTATGTTGTTTGTATTGGAAATGTCGAGGCCTGGATTGCATTTATGTTCAAAATGTCATTTGTTGCACTGCTTTCCTACACACAGCATGATCAGAACTGTGCGAATGCGCACCTACATTTTAAAATACATAACAGTTTCAATAAACGCATTACGTACTTGTGATAGTGATTGTCAAAAATACATAACATTTTCAAATTTTAGACCTGCTCATTTGGAGCAAAATTAGAATTAACTTATACCAATTCAGCAATTCTCATGTTCCTATTGCAGGTTTATTCCAGCAACTAAAGGGGTTGGAAAATACATAACAGTTTCAACAATCGCATTTGGGCACTTTTGATAGAGATCGTCGAAAATACATAACATTTTCTAATTTGACACCTATGCACATAACATTCCATCCTACAAGTAGGACCAACTTCAGAAAAATTACTTGATGGTTTTGATTGCGCACTTTGTTCATATTAACCTAGAATAGGAAAATGAGAATTGGGGAATTGGTATAAGCTAATTCTAATTTTTGTCCAAAATGAGCATTCAACCAATTCCTGTCAAAACCTGGAATTGGTTGAATGCTCATTTTGGACCAAAATTAGAATTAACTTATACCAATGCACCAATTCTCATTTTCATATTCCATGTTTATTCCAGCAACCAAACAGATTGGAAAATACATAATAGTTTCAACAATCGCACTTGCACACTTCCAATAGCGATTGTCAAAAATACATAACATTTTTCAAGTCCGCACCTATGCACATATCATTTCATCCTTACAAGTGGGACCGAGTTCATAGAACTTGATGGTTTTTATTGTGCACTTGTGCACCTATATTGGAAAATACATAATAGTTTGAAGAAACGCATTGTGCACTCGTGATCGCGATTGTTGAAAATGCATAACATATTCCAATTTCACACCTATGCACATAACATTTCATCCTATAGGTGGGACTGACTGCACAAAAATTTCTTGATGGTTTTGTTTGCGCACTTTCTTGGAATAAACTTGGAATAGGAATACGGGAATTGGTGAATTGGTATAATCTTATTCTTATTTTGGTCAAAAATGAGCATTCATCAAATTCCTCTCTGAACCTGGAATTGGTTGAAAGCTCATTTTGGACCAAAATTAGAATTAACTTTTACCAATTCACCAATTCTCATTTTTGTAATCCAGGATTATTCCAACAACCAAACGGTTGGAAAATACATAACAGTTTCAACAATCGCACTTGCACGCATCTGATAGTAATTGTCGAAACACAACATTTTCCAATTTCACACATACGTACATAACATTTCATCCTACAAGTGGAAGCAACTTCAAAAAAATTAGTTGATGTTTTTGTTCGCACCCTTGCGCACCTAAAATTGAAAAGTGGGGAAAATACATAACAGTTTTGGGAATGTACCTGTCATAGCAATTTTTGAAACACATAACATTATCTAATTTCGCACACATGTACATAACATTTCATCCTACAAGTGGAAGTGACTTCACCAAAATTACTTGATGTTTTTGTTCTCGCCCTTGCACACCTAAAATGGAAAAGTTGGGGAAAATACATAACAGTTTCAAGAATGTACTTGTGATAGCAATTTTTGAAACACCACATTTTCTAATTTTGCACACACGTACATAACATTTCCTCCTACAAGTGGAAGTGACTTTACCAAAATTACTTGATGTTTTTGTTCGTGCCCTTGTGCAACTAAAATGGAAAAGTTGGGGAAAATACATAACAGTTTCAGAAATGTACCTGAACAGTTCCGCATCAAATGAGCAATGGAAAGACCGCCAAATGGATGAGAGAATGAATTGAGGAATGGCATGAATTAATGCCATTAATGACAACCAACTCACTCTACTTTGGCTTTTCCTTTCCCGTCGAAGTTAATGGGAAGTTTATTAAGTTACAGCCTTTAGTTACTTCACTCTTAAGCATTCCCTTTCCTTCATAACTTTGTTCGTTTGAAAGTATTCTATGTTTGCGGGATTGCTGTGAACAGTGGGAGACGGAAAACACTATGTAATTTTGGGGAAGATTTCGATCGCAAATACAAAAGGATTTAACATTTTAGGTCCAGAATAACGAAGAAGACAAGTGTGTTTTATATTTACAATTTTAAAAATAGCATTTATATCTGGCTTTATATTTATTAGTATTTGTGTGGATTTTCTTTTGGGTTATAGTAGGTCTGGTCCTTACAGTAGTTTCTTTCAATAGTTAAAAAAAATATGTTTTTTTTTGTTTTTTTTTTTGTCTCAAAGGCCTAAATGTTCGAATATACATAGTAGTTTTGATCTTTAGTGAGTCATAGAAAAACCAAAAGCATTTTGAATGGGGAATACAAAGAATAGCGTGCAGCCCCGTGCACCAGCGTTTGGACACCAACATAGGTAAGTAGCGAAAAGTTGAGATTTCTTATATCAGCAGAACATTTCCCATCGCAGAAACTCCATTTTTCGCAAAATAAGAATACTGTTAGCTCTATTTATCGTGGTGATAATGCCCATCAGAATGTTTGGAATCTATCTCACCAAAGAAAATGTGATTTGAATAGCTCAAAGAGAGAATAGCCCGCACCTGCACAGTAACCCTTTCATCCATCTCGAGAAATATGGCAAAAATATTAGGATTAAAAAATGGTAGTTACAGCTAATTAAACCTTAAACATGAGAAACATATATTGAATCGCAGAAGCATGATTTAATAAAGTAGCATTTGATGTTGACAAATATTACCGCCCATTGAACCTTAAATCATTAGTAACATAGGTAAGTGGTAGTCACAATAGCGAAAATGGAGAAAATAGTGTGTAATTTGTGTCCATAATTTGTCCCAGCAAAGAGGCTAGTTATGCCGATTGCGCAATGTCATGATGTTTACCATTCACTTGACAAGTGCAAAAATCCTAGAAGACTTTATTCAGGGGTATAGAAAAAGTTAGGTATATCCCAGAAGACTTTACTCAACTGTTCACTGTAAGGTTTTTGACCCCTCACAATGGCCTATTTTATACCGATAAATGCTTGAAGTGCGAAAATCCCAGAAGACTTTATTCAGGGGTATAGCCAACGGCTAGCCGGTCAACTTTAAAACATAGCCATCAATTCATTGTCCTCCCGAAACATTGGTGACCCCTAGAGGAATCTTGGTTTACATTTTATGCTTAGTCGGAAGATCGCAAGACACCTTACTAACCATTGCGATCATGCGACCACCGTCTCTTAGCCACATAGTCATCGGTCCAAACCCCCTTTGAAAAGTCTTTGGCCACATCACCAGTCAGTAACCAATCAAAATCGAGCACCTCAACAATTCTGGCACTGCGGACCCACCTTTTAGCATTTAAACTTTATCGCAAGGTCAGGCGGTTAGTCACATGATCACAAGGCTTGAAAGAGGGCTATGAGATCATGCGACAGACCATGAACTCAGTGGAAAATAGGTCCCGCTGACAACTGGCACACATTATCATCCATCTCGGCCAATGAGAAATAGGCACCTCAAATCTATCTGGCATAGGACCCACCACCTGGACTCACCTTTTCAATCGGACAGTTGTTGTTAAAGTGGAGAGCACAAACACTGTGCAACTCCCTTAACTGAAACACTGATAGCCACCAACTGGTCGTAGTAGTGTAGATAGGAAATGCCAACAAAAGGGAAGAAGTGCGAGGTTAACTACACCAAACAACCATGAGAAACTAGGTCCCACCAACCAGTCGTAGTAGCAGAGATAGGAAATGCCAACAAAAGGGAAGAAGTGTGAGGTTGAAAACATCTAGGGTTTTCAACATTTTAGCATATTAAGAACTGTGATATTGCTATCAGGATTCAACTGTGTAGTTTTTTGAGTCAAACTCATTGACCCATGATTCATGAGTAGTGGCTCAACATGAACCCATCTCTCATGAGAATGAATGTAACACTTAGCACTCATTGGATCTAGGTGATGCTCATAGAGGTGAAGCACTGGGACTTCCCGGGAGGTCACCCAGCCCAGTACTACTCTAGCTTGAGCTCGTTTAACTACGGAGTTTCCCCCATGGTTAAACCCACTCTGCTTGCATCCTCATTTGCAAAACCTTCATCAAGTTTTGTGCCTTTTGAACCATTAATTATAAAGCCCCTTAAGCTCATCAATTGATAAGAAGGAGATATTTTCCATAGCAAGTCAAATTGTGAAAAATATTTTCACAATTTGACTTGCTGTGGAAAATATCTCCTACTTATCAATATTAAGAACTATTTCCTGCAGACACTAGAACTTGAATATCTCCCTAGGTTTTACGATTCAGCACGTGCACTTTGAATTGGAGCTTAGTGAGACATTGAAGAACATGGGGCTAAGAGCACAAGCCATAAAACCTTGTAAATTTTCTTCACAAGTTAAAACTATGTTTGCAGGCTGGGTAGAGACAACCTTAGAATTTGTAGGGAAGAGGCCATTTTCAAAGGATTTTTGCCATGACTTGAAAATGGCCAAACACGCATATTCGCACACTTAAAAAAAATTTTATCTTAAGTTGAATTGCCTATGCGGTAGCCAATGAGTGTACAAAATGTACTGAACACAAAAAAAAGCCAATAAACCTTTTTTTTTAATCGGATTTGCCAAAATAGTGTTTGTGCAAATTTTGTGAAAATGGTGTCTGTTTTTGTCTTTTTTGAAATTTTGTCAATGTTGCATTTTGTAAGGAGCTTAGATGTGTCTGTGATGTTCTTTGAGAACCCCTTAATGTTGTCAATGAACCACATAATTTGTTTGTTGATAGTTTTTATTAGCAATTTGTGGTGATGGGGAGAAAATGCAAGTGGCACCTGCTTGCGCAACTTGAAGTGCAAGATGGAGGTGGTGGTGTGCATCCTTTCTAATTTAATGAAATTGATTGGATTCCAATTGGTGTGGAAGATGATGAGGTGACTGACTTGTGTGTGGCAATTCCAGTCCATAGAATTGAGACTTTTATCGCAGGGGAGTCAAAGAGGGAAGGCGTGGAATGTGCATTTATTCGTGTCAAGCATATAGAGCATAGGCATGAAGAGTACAGAGAAAAAACAACCAAGATATATTCTACGTGAGTAGAAAGAATCATCATTAGATTCATGATTCCAAACTGTCACAATTCATTTATGGTTAATAGCAGGACTTTCTTTATGCGCAGTTATTGGTGTTCATTTGGGCCAAATGACAAGAGGAAAAATGCACCAGCAGAGAAACACGTCTATCACTTTATAAAGAAAAGGGGTTGTCAGTGCCACTTCAATGTTAAGCTTATGTTCGGTAGACCGGACATGGCTATTTTGAGTTTCACTGAAATGTTTCACGTAGATGCGAATGGTAGAGAATGTCATGGTGTAAATGATCTGAGCAACAAGCCACAGTCTGAGTTTGCGCCTCACCTTTCTATGGAATGCAAGGCTTACATAGAGGACCTATTGGCAATGGATGTCAGTGTGGATGATGTCATGGATAGACACCTGAGTGATCCATATTTTTTGGGTATGTTGCAGATGAGAGATACCTTCCTAACATATAAAGATGTAATGAATGCATGAAGAAGAGTGAAGTCCAGTCGAGCCCAAAGACATGTTCATGACCCCACTAGTATCCTGAAAGGAAACAATTGGATCAGAATAATTTCTTTTATTGGTAGCAACCAAAGAATGATGGGACACCTTTTATTATGGGCATTCAAACCCCATGGATGCTTGATATGATGATTCAACACTTGCACAATTCTATAATCTCCATGGATTCCACATTTTCCACCAACAAATATGGGGTGAGACATCTATAATCGTGCTTGCATTGAGTACTAAAAAAGTATTTGCTATTTGTTACACATCATTAATATAGTGCAGTCATCGTCATTGTATTTACCACGTGCAGTATTAGCTTTACTCGCTAGTCATGTTTGACAAGCAACAAATCGGGGTTCCTGTCACATGGGTTGTGTCCTCCCGTAACATGATCGAGGACATTGAAGGGTGGCTATCTGTGATATGTCAATGAGGAAAGGAGGCTAGAAATGGGTGGATGGTGAAGTCTTTCTTGACTAACGATGCCAATGCCGAGATACACGCCATTCAGTAAGTTCATCCATCTCTTAGTTTGAGCACCCATTTCTGGTGGCATTTCAACTCCATACGGAATTATGTTTACCCAATTTCAGTTTTGATCACTGACCCCAGTCATGCTCCTATTCATGTGCATCAGCACATCTTTTCAATGTCATGTCATTCTATGCACTTGGCATGTGCATCGTGCATGGCTAAAGAATGTGCAGAAGTATGCATCGAAAGATCGAGTGAAGGCAATATTTCAACAGCTTGGCACAATAATGATGACAATGGGTGAGAGTGACGAAATCACTCGCAGGTTATTACATGAGTTTTTTGATGAGTTTTCTGATCAGCCGCAATTTCTAGACTATTTGTATAGGACATGGTGTCAAGGGGACGGCCGTGTAGGTAAGAGATCTCTATCTTTTTGTGCAAGTGTTTTGTATTTAACAACACTTGTTCTATTAAGTACAGTGCATTTCCTTTAAAGCTAGTCAGACATTGTACATGCAAAAATGTGGGCAAAAAGCTCTAGACTCTTCCCACATGCAAATCAACACACAAATGCCACCATAGAATCATACCATTGCACGTTGAAGATGCGGTACCTTTGTGACCGTCAAAAGAAATGTACACGTCAAATGGATCATTTATACTTCACCCTCATTTACAAGATGGAACCATTCTACAGGAAAAAGGAGAAGTTACAAGATGTTGGTTTCATCAAGAACTACAAGGTGCAAAGTTTGGAGAAAAGTATAGAGAAGGTAAAGGCAATTCCCAATGATGATTGCTTTCTTGATGAAAGTAGACCAGGATTCTACTTTGTGAGAAGCCAGACATCATGTAATTTTCATTTGGTCAGACCTTCTGGTGATCACCTTTATGTGTGTGATTGTCCTTGGGCGCTGCAGGGGAATACATGCAAGCACACATTGAAGGTTTTAGCCATGACTGCGGGAGGCATTAGTGGCAAGTGAATGTTTTGTGGCAATTTACTCTTTATTCGAATGATGTAATTTTTCTATGGATTTCTGCATTCATCGATTGCATGTAAAAAGAATTTTTGAATGCAGATGATATCCAAATGGAGAACAATTTTGTCACATCACACATGGACAATTCTCCACCTCATATGGGCATTGAGAATGCACGCCAGGGTGCATGCACTTTAGAGTGCCCTGAAAGTGTACTTGATGTTCAATCGCCTCTCCAGACAATGGATCAATGGAATGAATTGATCGGGTTGTTGAAGTCAATGATGAAAACAAAGCCATAAACACACAAACAAGAGAAAGCATTCTTAGAATGTTTCGACCGCTTTCTCATTGATCTAGACCAATCCGGGGCCATGCCATTTAGCCTGACTCCCAACACAAATCCATTGTCAACGAGCATAGTTCAGATGCATCCATGGTTCAGTGCAAGTAGGGTTCCCATCCCTCGGAGGTGACAACACACACGTGGTTCTAACAATGACCAATTCAGTGATTTTTTCCCTTCACAGTCATTCATGTTTCCCACAAATGGTATGAGGGGGAGGTCCAAGAAGGATCCCTTGCATTTTGCAGAACATGGTGGGCACGCTTCATCTACTCCAGTAATCATTGGTGAGGACTTAATTTTCTGAAAAAGACATTCTTTGGGAATGGTTGATAGCATGGGATCTTTTTTTTTTGCTTTTTCATTTTTATTGGCAGTCTCCAAACTTACTCACCAATTGTTTATCATGATCTAGAACCACCACTAGCAGGTGGGTCAAGGAATCATAGATGGAGATTATCTTATCACAGTGCTAGTGGTGCTAAAGTTTCCCACAGTGGTACTAATTAGTTTTCATGCAGAAGATCATGTTCAGTTATTCTCTGGCAAGGTTTTTTAATTGGTAATGACCCATGCAGTACATAGGTTTCACTGGAAAGAGTTAGAACAAGAAAGTAATTATTGGTCTAACTTTCTACCTTGCAGAAGCTTAATATACAGAACCCTGATTTTAAACCTACCTAAATCCTTGCTTGTTGAAAATAAAAATATAATGAACCCTTGAAATGTAACAATCAACTTAAACCTAATCATAATACAATTAAATTATAACCAATATTATGAAAAAAGATGAGAAAGTATAGGATTTAAGGGATCACAGTACTAAAATATTATTTGTCTGTTTGTTGTCTTCACATAGAATTATCAGTTTTTGATGACCTTTTATATCGTACATTTTTTGTATATCTATTGGAAATTAACGTGTTTTTGTAACATACTTGTTAGTTTTTGGCAAGTGCAAAAACTCTTGGATTCAGGTTTTTCTTGCTTCAATTCATTACACATGAACAGATTAACAAGAGTGCAACGTATGAGGTATCGTCTTCCACCGAAAATAGATTTATGGTTGTTTATACTTTATAAACATATGTACATTTCTATGGATCATTTGAATTATTTGTTGTCTTTGCTATGCACATCCTTATATGTGGTTGACTATTGTACTCACTATATATACAAAATGCTTGAGGCCCATGCGATAGTGTTTCCAGGTGTTAGGAGATTAATAGAACTACCAGTCCACGCGCAAGTCAGTTGTGGAGCGTTTAATTGATATACACTCTATGTGGAGGGGTGTGTAGATGAGTTCCTTTTCAGATGGCGCGAGCAACCAGGATTTAGAAATTGTAATAAATGCCTGGTGGTTTTATGTGTCATACGTTGTTGAGGGACAGGATATGGTGCGCCAAGCAAGGACATTACGGTCTACAATAATGTATTGGCCGGGACGTCTCCAAAGGATTATAATGTTATGCCAATTGGGAGAGACCAGGAGAATGTGAGAGCCCGACCAACTGTTACCGAATGACTTCGTTGCTGTCGTATGTGCTTTTTTCCCAGTAAATCTCATTGTGCTAGACTATATAGAAGGGTTCAAGGCATAGCGAAGTCAGAGTTTGCCTCTAAGATTCTGAAGGATCGCATTGAGATGGTGAAGGCCACACGCCTAATTTTATGACAATAGATTTTCAGGAACATGTTTATGTTTCATATTGATGATTTGCATCCTGTGTATTTTAAACTGACAAATAACTTTGCCCAAAAAAGCAGTGTGGTTTGGGCATTAATGTAATTTTGTTTTTTTATTATCTAAGAGTTTCGTGCATTTTATATGGAGCTTAGGTAGTTCGATATTAATGTTTCAGTTGTCTACAGTGCTGTTGTAAAAGGACAATGTTTAGTAGTCGCACTCTACAACGGGTTTTATGCTTAGTTTTTTATCGATGAAATTAGTTGTTTCAGGTGTTGTGCTTAAATAAAACCAACTGCTAGAAGAAATTGAGAAACAGGTATCATGTTTTATTATGTTGGTAGGAACAATGGATAGGAAAGTACAATATGAGGATTCGTATGTTTCGATGTAAAGATACCATATAACATAGAAGTCTTGTTATAGTCGATGAATCAACTTGGTACAACAAATTTGAAGAAGATTTGAGCTCGCATGCATAAGTTTTGCACTCATGTCTTTGACATTAAAACTAGATTTAAGAAATATCTTATTTACATATATTTTCCAAATTTAAGATAGACAAGCTATTGTCTAAATTCTTTAGTTTTCTATTTATTTACTTTTTTTATCGAAGAAATTTGGTTTGCACATATAAGGGTACTTGCAGAGGCTCATAAACACAGACAAAATGTAAAGCAATGAGAATAATTTATTTTCATAAACTACGAGACGAGAGCCATAAATTTTATTTTATTTTTCAAAATTGAAAAGTACAAGCTCTGTTCAGTGTGGACAGTGGTAGGAAAGAATAGAGTTAGAAAGACCTCCAATCTAGCCTGGGAGGCAACTTTGTTCTATAAAAATTCTCAAAAATGAAAGTTGTAATACCATAATGTGATGAAACACAACATCACCAGCTAGGGAAATGCATGGCGCAGGACCACAGATAGAAAGTGAGGAAAAATAATAACAAAAAAAAATAGAGAAGGAAATGGAAAGGTTGATATCAAAATTTAGTGAATTTAGTTCAACCTTTATTTGACATATTCAAAATACACAAGTTATAACAAGAACTATAATTGCTCTAATTATGTGAATACAAATTGATGTGACTCCATTTACGTGCATAAGGATGTGTCATGCAAAACCATATAAACACTCTTCACCTTCTTCAACTAAAATCTGACACAAAATGTTATCATAAGAAAGCCTTTGTAAATGACAACATGAAGTATACAGAACCTACATTATATTCGTTGCTATCGATTCATCTTCTATTTCGCATTTACACGTTTGATTTGTATATGAACCTTTTGAGACAGGCCATTGCATTGGGTAAAGTCATTTGAAAATAATTAATACCTTTAACAAAACTTTTAAACTGAAAACATAATGAAAATTACACCCTGCGGACCCATGATTTGACCACAGATAAATGTTCCATATATTCATCAGATTTGTATGTCACCACACGACTGATGCTTTCCCTTATAGCAATTTCAATGGTAATGAACTTATCCATGAGACTATGGATGTTCTGAAGCATGGGATCAAAAGTCTTTGCCTGTTTGAAGTCCTCGTCTATGATTGTCCTACACTCTTCCACCCACTCATCCACACCTCTCATGTCTCCAATCTCCATGTAAAGGTTGGGCAAGCACCCATCTAAAAGATAGTTGAACTTGTGCATCTCTAATTTCAAAATTTTTACGAATTCTTTATGTTTATGTTTCAATATCCTAGCCTCCTTTATGTCTTTATCGGTACATGGCCGTCTGCTCTCATATTCTTTCAACTTCTCTCGAAGCGTGCTTCCAATGCTTTCAGCATCTTGAATAGCCTTCGCATTGTTTGAATGGCACTGCCAAAATGTTTCAGCCCACTCCATAAACTCACCATACCTTTTTTGCACCAATGTGGAGGCCGTTTCAAATCGGATATTGAAATGATCTTGTAGATGTCTTTTTTCATTGATTAGCCCTTGCTCTTTCAAATCTTGCATGGATTTGAGATGGTGTATATACTCTGTATCACAAATTTCTGTCTTTGCCTTGCCAAGTCTAACCCATCCGTGCTAGATTCTAACCAAGTCCTCAATTTGATTATCAAATACATTCACTATTCTATCTTTGTTGGCTCTCAATGATAGAAGGGCACTATCTCACATTCTATGAATTTTAGCCTACCAAGCAAATGATGTCTTTAGAATTTTTGTTACATTGTCTCCCTCTTTGTGGTCGGTGTAAATGGAGGGCATCCCACAATCAGTCAGACTATAAAAATGTGTAAGTTCTCTCCTCATCATCTTGGTGTATAACTGATGCTTGGAGAACTGTTTGGATAAAACAACGAACTTCCACTCAAAATCAATGACAAGATCAGAAAGAATAGAAGGTGGAAACTTCATAGAATAGAATTTAAAGCCCCTTATTAACTTGTTCAACTTCGACAGTGAGCATGCCAGAAAGCGCTGACACTGCAGATGTGTATTCTGAAACTTGAGAAACTCCACAAAAACATTCCATGTTTCTCGGTCATTATTTGTAAGGATGTTTCTCTTACACTAAATGACAGCACACAGGGCATTATTAATGGCATCACTAGTCTGAGCATCTGTATTGGCCTTTTTAAAATTGGCTTCCAATCTCTGGTTCTGAACATTTAATGTTGCAATTGTAGTCTTCAATTTATCAAGCTCCTCACGATGAATCCCTTCATTAGGAAGTCCACACGTTGCCTACAGTTGTTCTTGAAGCCTCTTATTCATAGCCTCCAATGCTGTAATCCTATCCTGTTCCCTTGATGCAAATTCATGTGACGTCTTTGCAACATTAACATCCAAACTACTTGCTTGTAGACCCAAAAATTCAGGTGACTTTCTCATAAGCAACTGTCCATAATATTTATCCTGAAATGAAATCATCGATGGCTTATTGGTATTGGGATAAAATGACCAAATAGAAAGCACATCAAGGTCATCATCAAATGTGGAACCAAATACGAGGCTCTATTCTTTGTCTCACGAGAGGCTAGAGAGATCAAGATCCTGCCTCCTCATGAGGCTATCAAATGCAATGGCAGACAAAATATCACAACCTTCCAAAAGAAGAATACCACTTTGTGATATAAATTCTCTCCCCTTTTCCAGAGTCATTGTTGCCATCAAATCTTGTACCCTTTTGAGTACCTCATCGTTTACTTGTGACTGCTCCTCTTTAGTCAAGGATTGAAAATTTAGACCCCTGGTAGCAACTAGGTTGATGGCCTCTTGTTGGAGAACAAACTATTTGAACTCCTTTTTTTTTATGAATTTATCATCACCAATCAAGTCCCTGCATGCCTGCAATCATATATCTTTAGTCAACCATCCACCTAACTTGAAAGTAGGAAGTGTTCATTCATTGGACGGTGGCTCCAGTTCAATTGCTTTTACAATGTCAAAGCATGTAGGAGGTGGAAGTGGTCAAATTGGGGTCTGAAATGCCTCATATGGTGTGTATGGGATTTTCTGATTAGGAGCCAGTGTAACTAGTGGCAGAATGGGGAAAGGCCTATGCGCAATAGGAGATGGCCCTGAGCCTGGTGACGAAGTCTCCTCCACATGTGTAGATGAATTAGATGGACTGGGACGTTTGGATGTAGGCCCAATTGGGGATCCAATCGAAGTAGGTGATGAGTCAGACTCTATTTCCATTTCTGCGGGCCTACACTCTTGACCCTCAGTGTTGATTTCATTGGGCAATGGCATGTTATCAACATCAATGTACAAGGTTGCAAGCATATTCATTTGTGTCTCAACATTACGAGCAAATTTATAGTCAGGTTGATAGTTACCTTCTCTCTGCCTCCGGTGCTCTGATTGCTATATCTTGTACCACCTCTCCCTTTGCCTAAGTACATCACCGTACTCTATACAATTACATATCCAATCTTCTAGCTCATCATATTGGTGATTTTTATAGCCCGGGTATATTGCCTTTATGAATCCCTCTGGGTCATAAAATCTATAATTCACATCGGTCATGTTATAGTCTTTCATTTTGGTAGGTATCACCTCAAATCCCTTTCTTGATAGGAAGTGCAGAAGACCTTTAATGACCACCTGGGCAGGGAAGAAAGAACCTCTTTTTCTATTTCTCGCTCTTAGAGAATATATTTCTATAGATTCAAGCTGCCTCATGACTTCATAGAATGCAATTCTATCAGTGACTATGATCAGTAGTGCCTTGGGTGGCACTTGACTTTTGAATACTCTGATCACTATATGGTCCTTGTAGTAAAACCATGACCCCCAATTGTGATTGATTCCTGTATCTAGGTTTAAATCCTTTGGTCTGAGGAATTGCTTCACTCTATCAAACAGCCCCCACAGGACAGTTCCTTTCAAATAAGTCATCAGAGGCTTGACAAAATGATTCTCAAACAAAATATAGGACGATGACCTATCATCCTTGTCCCAAATGTAAGTCCACTCTTGGACTGGGGCCATCTCTCCATCAACAGTGGCTTCGACTCTCAGGTTTGGATCCCAAATGTTGAGTTTGCTCCATAGAATCATGTGCATTAAGATGGAGTAGAACCTGAAGTTACTACTCTTCCCCTGCTTTATACTAATCAAGGCCTTATGGATGACATCTGCTAATGTTCCCGCATAATCAAAACATCTATGGGCTTCATTTCCCTGTATATCCAAGCACATGAGCAACATCCAATTGGGGATATTAAATGTTGCATCCTCACCATGCCACTGACATAAAGCATAGTATGTATCTTTCACGTATGGAGAAAACAAATCTACATGATACGGAGGGTTTTCTGTGGGACTCAATTCTTTCTCTGCCATAGTCAACTGCCCTGGCTTGTGAAGAGAAATCTTGCTTCTATAAAGATTATTTAACTTTTCAAATTCATGGTCCATAATATTTGTATCAAGTGGCCACCAGTCCTTGTCTGTGTCTAGCATGTATGTCTTCTCTATACTTTGTCTCGTTATCTTGATAATTACCTTGTTATCATGGGCCAATACCTATTTGGTGTTAGGGATGTACCTATTTGTAGTTTGTTGTATCAAATCCGCATTAACAAAAACATTTGGGACAATGATCCTAGCTAAATTGGAATCCCATATGTTCCTGACAGGTTTTTCCTCCTTTCTCTTATTGTAATTTCTTCTCCACAAGGCAAACCCTGTAACACCAGGTCCTAGAAAAGGGTCTTTGTATCCTGCGTGGGAGTCGATTAAGAAATCTTCAGGGCGAGTATTACAGGTTGCTCTTTTTTGGATTCCATGTGACCCTGGTAACTGTCTTGTTATCTCATTGGGATATGAATTTGCATCACAAGGTCCTTCATTCCGCTTCATGATTACAATTATTCAGCACGGTCGATGGGAAGGTTAGGGCTTCGAAATCAAAGCTTTCCCTGAGCTCACTATTGTAATCTATTATGATACATGGCCTCTGAAGAATTCAGTAATAGCAAACTATGCACTTGAAATATTCATTGAAATTGTTTATAGAAGTTCATAATGCAGAGTGATTTGCACAATTTGCAGGAGGAAAAGTGGAAAACGGAATACAAATGGGAATAAAGTGTAGAGACTTACTGTTAAAGAGTGCAGAAGAACACCTTTACCGGTGACTTCTACTGCAATGGCCCAAACAAGACCTCAACCACACCTGCATGCTCAGGCAAAACAATGAGCCGTTACGAATCAAATTTGAAACCTAGGAAATGCGTAAATCACAGTGGGTGGAAAGGCAACAAGTATTAAGTTGTCTTAAGCTGTTTGATGGTTCAACAATGCTACAAATTTGACGTCCTGTTAAATCTTCGCAGGCCATTATTTTTGTTTTGAACTATTTGTGCACATCTACCTTAATTTTGTAAAGGTGACAGCATGGCGTCCGTTGATGTTGGTCGAGATGGTCTGCAAGGGACCCACTCGTGGATGGACTTGTGGTGGGACGCAGTGTATACACGTGGCCCAATATGAAGGGACAACAACTAAATTCGTCATTTAGATTTAGATTTCTATTAGTATTATATTTAGATTTGGATTTAGAGTTCTGTAAGATTTAGATTTATATTTCTCCCACATTTATATTTTATTATTATTTCATTTAATATTTAGTTTTAATATTTAGATTTAAATTTAAATATGGAGGGAAATGTGGCCATCAGCTTGTTTTGTTTTTTAATGATTAATATTTTATTTGTAAAAGACAAACAAATTTGCAAAAGACATAGTGGATAAAATGAATAGATGCTCTTGGATTATAAAAGAGTGCCTCCGCATTTCATTTCTTATTTTGTTTCATTTGTTGTTCTACAGAGGGAATAATTGGAGTGTTTTAGAGGACCCAACAGTAGATTCAATTTAGGAGCAAGTTCTTTGGAAGAGAGATTTTTATTTTTTGTATTTTACTTTTCAATAGATTTAGTTGCATTTAAAATATATATATTTCAATTTGCACATGTCATTTTGATTTGTATATTCGATTCCAATTTAAATAAAATGATATACATTTAAAATATAACTTGTTTTACATTTCAATGTTTGATTTGCATTCAAAATCAAACATGCAAATTAAATCAATAGCATGGGTGAATTGCATGTTTCATTTTGAATTATAAATTATATCATGTTTCAAAACCTGACTTTTAGATAATTTAAATATAAAAATAAAATTCAACAACTAATATATATTATTCCAATGTAATTAACATGTAAAGTTTGAAATGGCAATGCAAAATGGTTATTTTGATTAATTGTATAAAGTAATGTTTCTTTTAAAGTTTGTAGGACACCAGCCCACGTACATCTGCATCTGACACATAGTTGAATAGCATTGTTACGAGCCTGTGTAGGGGAGAGGGATGAATACTCACGAGGGATAACTCTATCAGCATGTAGCCGTTGCATGGAATATTGTAAGACCTTTGTTTTTTTTTTAGAAATGTAAATTGGATAGTTAACAACCTATAACTATGGGTTGAAGTCGTGACTCATCATGCAACTCGTTAAAATATCATGCCTAGTTAAACATGTACAAAAAATTGGCTTTTTAAAGATTCAACCAAAAACTTAATCTAAAAATCATTACTACTAGCTTATATATATTTATATATATATATAATACGCCAAGCTAATTTTTCCTGAGGCACCTATTTTCTTTAAATTACAACTTGCAAAAGGCTCCTCGACAAGGATTACTCTCGGCGTATTATATATATAAATATATATAAGCTAGTAATAGTCCCAGCGCAACACAGTAGAAATATACGATTTCTAATATTTATGAATATTGCTGAAAAACAAAATCAAATCAAATTATTGGGGCATCAATTAGGTTTTATGTTCTAAAATTAAAAAAATAGTATATATGTAGTTAGGGTTAGGATCAGGGTTAGGGATAGGGTGAGAGTTAGGGTCAGGGATAGGGTGAGAGTTAGGGTTAGTAGGACATTTTACCTAAAATATAATTAGGGATAGGGTGAGAGTTATTGTTAGCAGGATATTTTACCTTATGAGTTAGGGTTAGAGTAAGAGTTACATTTAGGATTAGGGTTAGGAATAGGGTTAGGATTATTGTTGGGGTTAGGGTTAGGTTCAGGGATAGGGATAGGGATAGGGTTAGAGTTTGGGTTAGCAGGATATTTTGCCTTATGAGTTAGGGTTTGAGTAAGAGTTACATTTAGGGTTAGGGTTAGGAATAGGGTGAGATTTAGGGTTAGTAAGGTATTTTTCCATATGAGTTGGGGTTCGAGTACGAGTTATAGTTAAGGTTAGGGTTAGGGTTAGGGTTAGGGAGAGGGTGAGAGTTAGGGTTAGTAAGAAATTTTACTTTGTGAGTTAGGGTTTAGGTAAGAGTTACAGTTAGGGTTAGGTTAGGGATAGGTTGAGATTAAGGATGTGGTTAGGGATATGATGTTAGGTTTACAGTTATGATTACTATCATATTTAGTGTAACATTAAGGTTTAAGATTACAGTATGGGGTTAGGGTTAGGGTTATTAATACAACGAGGCTTAATCATGGGTTAATGATGTAATGCAAAGTGTTGAGTTTGGATTAGTATTAGGGTAAAGTGCTTGTCAGATAGCTGTAAGGTCATAATAACATTCACATGACAAAATGTACATGCTAGGCGTACACATTATAGATAATTTTGGCATGCTACAAATCAAAAGAGAAAAATTCCTCCATTTTCTAACGACAATTAATACGATTACAATATATGGTAAATTAGCAAATAGACAATAATTATACATATACATATATATATATATATATATATATATATATATATATATATATATATATATATATATATATATATATATATATATTAAAAATAAAAATAAAAACCAAAACCTCATATAGTGTAGTATATTAAAGTTGATGCACAAAATCAGAGAATCGTATTTCCTTGAGACTTAAATCTTATTATATGTATTTGTGTTTACAGTTTACATAGTGTGTGAATATGACAATCGAGTCCACTCTCCTTGTAAATTAAAACTATTACTTTAAATAAAAAATGTATAATATAATATGAAGACAAATGGCAAGGTTGAAATTATAGGGCCGAAATAATAGGAAGACAAATGGCAATGCCAACATAATATGAAGACAAATGGCAATGCCAAAATAATATGAAGACAAATGGCAAGGCCGAAATAATAGGGTCCGAAATAATAGGACCTGAATAAATAGGGGTGCCACATGGATGAACAATAAGTTAAAAAAAATAAATTAAAAATTAAAAAATTAATGTGTTTTATGTTTTTTTTGGAATTTGGAGATGCAAAAGGAATTGGAAAAGACACCTTTTGGGGAATATGAAGAGACCCGCTCATATTATTAAAGAGCGTCTCAATTTAATAATTTTAGTTTAGTTTGTTTTTAGATTTAAAGGTGATCAAGCAAGTAACTAACCAAATATAAAGGTGATCATTTTATTTTCTATTTCATAATTTTATTTTATTTTAATATAGTTTTAGTTTAACATTTAAATTTAATTTTAGGTTTAGCTTTATATTTAGAATTAGAATTAGAGTTAGAGTAAGTTTTGGTTTTAGTTAGATTTAGATTTATATTTCTCTTAGATTTAGATATTAATCATTAATTGATTTAATATTTAGTTTGAATATTTAGATTTAAATTTAAATACGAAGGGCAATGCCGCCATCGGTTTTTTAATGTTTTTTTAATGTTGAAAACGGTTTAATTTGAAATTGAAAAAGATAAAGGAATTGCAAAAGACGTATTGGAGAATATGAAGAGACGCTCTTAGATTATAAAAGAGCATCTCCTCATTTCATTTTTTATTTTATTTCATTTGTCATTTTCCAGAGTTTTAAGAATTGGAGAGTTTAGATGAGCCAAGACTAGATTCAATTTTGGTGCAAGTTCTTTCCAAGTGAGATTTTCATTTTGCAAATATTTTACTTTTTGCTTTAAAAATATTTAGATTTCAATTTGCATGTTTCATTTTGATTTGTATGTTTCATTTCATTAAAAATAAATTGATTTGTATTTAAAATATAGCTTGATTTAGATTTGCATGTTTGATTTGCATACAAAATCAAACATGCAAATTAAATCAATAAAATATTTGATTTGCATGTTTCATTTTGAATTGCACGTTTCATTTTGATATGCATGTTTCATTTAGATTTGTATTTTAAATAGTTTGCATTGTACATTTAGATCTGTATTATAAATAGTTTGAATTTTAGATCCATGTCTAGATTAGTATAAGGGTTAAAATATTGGTTAAGGTTAGTATGACAAATAGGGCCAGTTTAAGGTTATGCACAAAGTTGTGATTTATGGTTTATAGTGACGGTTAAATCATATGTAGTTTTGGGTATACAAATAGTATTAGGGTTTTTGTGAGAGTAAGATTATGGGCTTGGTTAGCGATGGGATCTAGGTTATAGAGTTATGATTAAAGTATCATCCTTGGCAATACATTTTTGGATGTTGTTTAGAGTTTAATATGATAATTATCATTACTATCTTATTTAACGTTAGCATTTAACATATTGTAAATGGTAGGGACATGGTAACAACTAACTTGAACAATTACCGTATATAAGTAATTATAATGTTAACGATAACATATTAGAGTTAGGATTAGGGTTATGATTGGGGATAAGATTCTATGTTTATGATGCAGGAGCATCCTGGGTGTAAGAGCAATCTTGCATCACCCAAAAATATTTTTGTTTTTGTATTCAATAAGGGCTATCTTGTGCAAAGTTTCTATTTATGGAAACTTGCTATTTTTAGTAAGTTGGTCTTACGATCTCTGAATGTTCTAATTTTACATGTGGAGGTTCATCTCAGTCATATTAGCCTGCCAGCAAAGTTTCATAGCTAGATCAGGTCTAGTTTTGAAGATATTGAAGATTTTCGATATTGGCAGCAGGGTACAGAAACTTTGAACTCAATTTTGAAGGCTTTAGAGGCCCCGGATGAGGTTGAAAATTTGGGTGACAAGCGCTTTGCGCAAGTCAAGCCTATAGAGCACTTCGTGGCATTTCCAAAATGGGGTTATAATAGCCAATCGGGTCAACGGGCAATGACTTATGGTCTTCGAAAGTTGGGTCACCTAAAATGGCAAAAAATAATTTTTCTTCAAAATTTCTGTTCGGATTTCAAAACTTATTTTGAGCTGACTTTGATGTAATAAATTGTAAAATAAAATAATTCTAAGTTTGGTCGGCCCTAAGGGCTAAATTTCTAGAACCTTCTCGGGCGGTGGAAATTGCCTATATAAAGAAGGCCCGTAGTGTTGTCTAGGGCAGTTCTGGGTAGTAGATCTGGGTATTGATTCGAGGCTTTTTCCTACAGAATATTGTAAGGGAATGCCCATGTGGCTTTGCATATTGTAATTCTGAAAGTTTGTAATTCCACATTTGTGGAGATAATAAGAAGCCAATTTTCTGTTCTTGCATATGATTGTTGTTGTTTCTCTATTTCTGTTATGTGCTTATGGTATTAAGGGGAGCACCCTTCATCAAGTGGTATCAGAGCAGGAGTTCTTGAGTGTGTTAACAGATCACCGACTATGAGGCAGTTTGCAGCAAGACCGTGGTTAGGGTTTTAGCACGCATCACAAAAATGCCTCCACAAAGAGAACGTGGTGAAAGAGCTAGTGTTGTGACACCTGAGGTTAGAGAGTTGTAGAGACAAGTGCGAGCATTGCAAGAAGAGATTTGCAGAGGAATGAATCTTAATGTTAGAGACGAAAGAAAGGATGAAGCCGAAGAAGAATATCAAGAAGGAGAAGCTAAAATTGTGAACCAGGAGGAAGAAAGACTTTTTCGGGCGATTTCCAAGATTGGGAAAAGACCTAAGATTGAGGTTCCTACATTTTCTGGAAATCTTAACCTAGAGGAATTGATCAACTGGATCAATGAATGTGAAGAATATTTTGAGTATGAAGATGTTGAGGATCCTGATAGGGTCAAATTTGTGAAGGCCAGACTGAAAGGTCATGCGAAGATCTGGTGGCAAGAAATTCAATTGGAGCAAAATAGAAGAGGGAAAGATAAAATCACAAGATAGGATCTGATGGTGGATAAATTGAAGCAATAGTTCATTCCTGTTGATTATGAGCTTGACCTACTAAAGAAAATGCAAAGTTTCAAGCAAGCAGGAAGATCTGTTCAGGAGTATACAGAGGAGTTTTATCGACTCCTCATCAGAACAGGCCATGCAGAAGCTGATAAGGAGAAAGTTGCTTGATACCTTAATGGGTTAAGGCCAAGCATTCAGGAGGAGTTGAATCTGGTTTGAATGAATAGTATTGAGGAGGCATACCAATTTGCCCTAAAAGTAGAGGAAAAGCTGAACAAGAAGTTTGAGAGAAAACAAAATGGAAGAGGTCATGGTGGAAGATCTGGTGGATGGTCATATGGTGGCCGAAATGAAGATCTGAAAAAGAAGGATGAGGCCAGTAGCAGCTAGAATCAGAGAGGAAATAATTCCAATCATTTCCAAGATTAGAATAATAGAGATTAGAGAGGAAGAGGAAGAGGACAAGGATCTAGAAGAGGAGGCTTCCGTGGAACATGTTTTCATTGTGGAGAAGAAGGTCATAGGGCATTTGAATGTCCTCAATGCCAAGGCAGAACAGACAGGAGAAATAAAGGCCAGGCCAGAGTTGCACATGTAGATGAAGATGCTAGATCATCAAATTCTGAAGATGTTGAAAGAGGAGAAACGCTAATTAATAGAAGAGTCTTGCTGAGTGGTGAGAATGAACCTGAACAAAGGAGGAGCCTGTTTCGCACTAGATGCAAGTGTGAGGGTAAATGCTGTGATGTGATTATCGATATTGGAAGCACTGACAATTTGGTGTCAGAAGAGATGGTGACAAAGTTGAAGCTCAAGAGACAGAAACACCCACATCCATATCGGATTGCCTGGGTGCAGGATGACCACAAGGTCATGGTCAGTGAACAGTGCCTGGTAAAGTTCAAGATTGGCAGGTACCAAGATGAGGTACTATGTGATATCATCCCTATGGATGCATGTCATATGTTGTTGGGTAGACCGTGGCAATTTGACAAATGTGTTGTACACGATGGTCGTGCGAATACCTATTCCCTGACAAAGGATGGAGTGCGACATAAGCTAAAGCCATTGAAGGAAACCGAAGAAAAGGTATGTGGTAATGCAAGAATAACATTTGTTGATGGAAGAAAATTTCTAGATGGTATGAGGCATGAGCATGTGTGTTTTGCTTTAATTCCAAAAGCTAGTAAAGAAGAAGTAGAGGATGTACCTAAAGAGGTTGTAGATTTGTTGAACAAGTTTCAGGATATTGTATCTGATAATGTACCTGATGGATTACCACCCATAAGGAAGATCAGTCATCAGATGGATTTGATTCCAAGAGCCAGTTTTCCAAACAAGGCAGCACACAGAATGACACCAGCAGAAAGTGAAGAGTTGAATAGACAAGTACATGAGTTGTTACATAAGGGATTGATTCAGGAGAGCCTGAGTCCATGTGCTATACCAGCAGTATTAGCACCAAAGAAAAATGGAGAATGGAGGATGTGTACAGATTCTAGAGCAATAAACAAGATCACAATCAAGTATAGGTTTCCATTGCCACGAATGGATGATATTATGGACTGTTTGAGTGGAGCTGTGTATTTCTCAAAGATAGATCTGAAGAGTGGATATCACCAGATTCGGATCAGAGAAGGAGATGAATGAAAGATTGCCTTCAAGACAAAGAAAGGACTATATGAGTGGTTAGTCATGCCTTTTGGGCTAACCAATGCACCGAGCACTTTCATGCGGCTCATAAACGAGGTTCTGAAAGAATTTCTGGGTAAGTTTGTCATTGTTTACCTAGATGATATTTTGATTTTTAGTAAGACATTGGAGGAACATATGATGCATATTCATATGGTATTTGAGAAGTTGAGAGATGAGAAATTATTGATTAATTTGAAGAAGTGCAGTTTTGTGAAGAAAGAGTTAGTGTATTTGGGATTTGTAGTTTCAGCAGAAGGTCTAAAAATGGACCCAGAGAAGGTACAGGCTATCCTTGAATGGCCTACTCCAAGGAGTGCTACTGAGGTAAGATCTTTTCATGGTCTAGCTAGTTTTTACAGAAAGTTTATCAAAAAATTTAGAAGTATTTGTGGTCCCTTGACTGAGACAATGAGAGGGGCTAGAAAAGAGTTTAAGTGGACTAATGGGGCATAAAAGAGTTTTCAATTGTTGAAACAAAAAGTTATAGAACAACCTATTTTAGCACTTCCAAATTTTAATAAGGTGTTTCAAGTAGATTGTGATGCTAGTGGTACTGCAATAGGAGCTATTATGAGCTAAGAAGGTAAACCTATTGCTTATTTTAGTGAAAAGTTAAATGATGCCAAGAGGAAGTATTCTGTTTATGATCAGGAATTTTATGCTATAGTTCAGGCATTAAAGAAGTGGAGACATTATCTGCTTCCTAAAGAGTTTGTCTTTTATACTGATCATCAAGCTTTGCAATATTTGAATAGTCAAGGAAAGTTGAATCAGAGGCATTTGAAATGGGTTGAGTTTTTGCAGAGTTATACATTTGTTTTGAAACACAAGAGTGGAAAGTCTAATAGGGTTGCGGATGCTCTTAACAAAATGCAACTATTGCTGACAGAGATGCTTATTGAAGTGGTTGGGTTCAAGGAACTCAAGAATTTGTATCCAAAGGATCCTGATTTTGGTGGAGCTTGGAAAGCTTGTAAAGAGTCTGTTACTCTAGATAGGATGAAATGGCTAGATTTCATCATCCAAGATGATATGCTATTCAGAGGGAGTCAGTTGTGCATTCCAAGAAGTTCTATGAGGGAGAATCTCATCAAAGAGAAGCATAGTGGAGGATTGGCTAGACATTTTGGTCATGATAAAACCCTTGCTTTGGTTGGCGAGAATTATTATTGGCCATAATTGCAGCAAGATGTGAAGAAGTTTGTACAGAGTTGCAGAGTATGTCAGATGGTGAAAGGAGTGAAGTAGAATACAGGGTTGTATCAGCCGTTACCTGTACTAGAGAAGCCTTGGGAGGATATTAGTATGGACTTTGTTCTTGGTTTACTGAGGACACAGCCGGGACATGATTCAATTTTTGTAGTAGTTGATAGATTTTCAAAGATGGCACATTTCATTCCCTGCAAGAAGACTAATGATGTTGTTCATGTAGCAGAATTGTTTTTCAGAGAAGTGGTGAGACTACATGGTTTTCCAAAGACCATAGTTTCAGATCGAGATACTAAGTTTGTTGGATATTTCTGGCGGATATTGTGGAAGAAGTTGAAGATAGATTTGAAGTTCAGTTCATCACATCATCCACAGACTGATGGGCAGACAGAGGTGGTGAATAGGAGTTTGGGAAATTTGCTGAGATGTTTGGTTGGAGATAAGCCAACAGGATGGGATTTGATTTTACCACAGGCAGAATTTGCATACAATAATTCTATCAATAGGAGCACTGGTAAATCACCATTCCAGATTGTATATGGAAATAGTCCAAGAAATGCATCTAAATTAATAAAGATAGATAAAGGAGAAATAAGTAGTGCTGAGGCTGAGGATTTTGCAGAACATTTGAAGAACATCCATGAGGAGGTGAGGAAGCATATTACCAAGATGAATGTGTAGTATAAGGCTAAGGCAGATGAGAAAAGGAGGCATAAAGAATTTCAGGTTGGAGATGAAGTCATGGTTCATTTGCGGAAGGAGTGGTTTCCAGTTGGTACATATAACAAGCTGAAAATGAAGAAGTTTGGACCATGTAAGATACTGAAGAAGCATGATTCAGGAAATGCATATGAGGTAGGATTGCCTACTGAGCTAAATATTTCACCAGTGTTTAACATTTCATATTTGATAGAGTATCATGAAGGAGGTGTTGAAGATGAGGTTGCAGCAGCATAGTGGAGTATTCTAGCAACCAGTTTAGATATCAAGGAGATTGAAGACATACTGGACAGTCATGTTGGCAGAAGCACAAGGAACAGGACATATGAAGAGTATTTGGTCAAATGGAAAGGATGACCTGTTGAAGATTCATCATGGCTAACAAAGGAGGAGGTTAACCGTCTTGGTTTTCCTCTGTACACCTGAGTCATGATAGGGTCACTTCTCAAATTACCTCAGGTGTCTGATGCAGGAGCATCCTAGGTGTAAGAGCAATCTTGCATCACCCAAAAATATTTTTGTTTTTGTATTCAATAAGGGCTATCTTGTGGAGAGTTTCTATTTATGGAAACTTGCTATTTTTAGTAAGTTGGTCTTACAATCTTGGAATGTTCTAATTTTACATGTGGAGGTTCATCTCAATCATATTAGCCTGCCAACAAAGTTTCATGGCTAGATCAGGTCTAGTTTTGAAGATATTGAAGATTTTCGGTATTGGCAGCAGGGTACAGAAACTTTGAACTCAGTTTTGAAGGCTTTAGAGGCCCTGGATGAGGTTGAAAATTTGGGTGATGAGCGCTTTGCACAAGTTAAGCCTGTAGAACACTTCGTGGCATTTCCAGAATGGGGTTATAATAGCCAATCGGGTCAACGGGCGATGACTTATGGTCTTCGGAAATTGGATCACCTGAAATGGTAGAAAATAATTTTTCTTCAAAATTTCCGTTTGGGTTTCAAAACTCATTTTGAGCCGACTTTGATGTAATAAATTGTAAAATAAAATAATTCTAAGTTTGGTCGACCCTAACGGCTAAATTTTTAGAACCTTCTCGGCGGTGGAAATTGCCTATATAAAGAAGGCCCGTAGTGTTGTCTAAGGCAGTTCTGGGTAGTAGATCTAGGTATTGATTCGAGGCTTTGTCCTACAGAATATTGTAAGGGAATGCCCATGTGGCTTTGCATATTGTAATTCTGAAAGTTTGTAATTCCACATTTGTGGAGATAATAAGAAGCCAATTTTCTGTTCTTGCATATGATTGTTGTTGTTTCTCTATTTTTGTTATGTGCTTGTGGTATTAAGGGGAGCACCCTTCATCAGTTTACAGTTAGGATCAATATTGTATTAGAGTTAGGATAAGGGTTATGATTGGGGATAAGATTATATGTTTACAATTAGGATCAGTATCGTATTAGAGTTAGGATAAGGGTTTTGATTGGGGATAAAATTCTATGTTTACAGTTAGGATTAGTATCGTATTAAGGGTTACTATAAGCATCACATTGACCATTTTACTTATGGTAATCAAGAGGGTTATCGTTACAATTAGGTTTTAATTTTAACCTTGGGAGTACTATTAATTTCATACTTACACCTGTCACATTAAAAGAAAAGATTAGAGTAAGGGGTTAGGGTTAGCATTACAGTTAGTAATATGGTGAAGATTACTAATAGTTACAATTCCATTTAAGGTATTGTACATGTAGGGTTAGGGTTAGGACCAATTTAAGGTTGTGTGTAGTATTAGGATGTATGATACATTGTTAGGCTTACATCATATGTAGTTTGAGGTATACGATTAGTAGTAGGGTTTGTACGAGAGTAAGATTATGGATGTGGTTAGTGATACAATATAGGTTTTAGAGTTAGGATCAAAGTATCATATTTGGGAATATATTTTTTGATGTTGTTTATAGTTTAACATGAAAATTATCATTAGTATCACATAGAGCATTACCATTTAAGGAAGGGTCAATGGTTGGGACATGGTAACAACTAACTTGAACGGTTAGCATATTACTGTAACTATAATCATAATGATAATATATTACAGTGAGGGTTAAGGTTATGATAATTATTGTTGTTAATTTCACATTGTGCTATGGATTAAGATATAGTTTTTATTTCATATTTACTTTTAATAGTTTATTTTATATAGTTAAAGGTTTTGGTATAGTTGTTTAACATTGATTAGGATTATGTTAGAGTTTGGATTAGAAATACAGATTT
The DNA here is from genome assembly GCA_027943335.1 of Chamaecyparis obtusa. Lineage (NCBI taxonomy): Eukaryota > Viridiplantae > Streptophyta > Pinopsida > Cupressales > Cupressaceae > Chamaecyparis > Chamaecyparis obtusa. The sequence continues at coordinate 142,522 of BSBK01007591.1, read as the reverse complement.
TGACAAAACATGTTGCCAAATGTTGCTAGTATAGGGGTAATGATAGCCAAAAATATTTATTTATTTATTTATAGGGGCAATGATAGCCAAAAGCATCAAAGAGGAAAGAAATGGGTTTTAGATCCAAATTATCTAAGAAATGCATGATATCCTACAATTTACCCTCATCTGGAATATTATAATTACATAATCAACCATACACTTGTAAAAGGAAAGCATGCTTCAGGGCAATTGCACTCAGACGGATGTTGCAGGAAGGGAAGAGATACCATGTTTTCACTAACCTGTTTATTCCGTGTGTAGATACATAAGAATCTTTGACACTATTTCTTTCCCTCACTCGGATAATAGTGGCACTAAAATGATGGTATTTTTCTAGAAGGTACATCCTAAAACTACCATTTGTTGGAGATTTGCCACCAAGCCAGTGCTGACTGTATGGTTGTCATTGGTGACAACATATGGTAAGTAGCATGTGTAGAAGACTTATGCAATGAGCTTAGAGTATATGTAGCATGGAAATTTGATCAACACGATATCATGGATGCATAGGTTAAGTGTGTACAGACAGAATTGTAGCAGCTTCTGTCAGCAGTGTTCCTGACAGAGTTATAGGCAGTGTTCTTTTGCAGTTCTCTGTATAGTTGTCATGGAGCCTTGCACCCTTGGATATGTGAAGTTTACATGTTAGTGATGTTACATTGATGAGCACATAGTCTGTTATGTAGTACAAGTGTATTTTTTTAGTTGATATTCAGCAGTTGCAGTTTCCTGTGTTTGTTCCATGGAGCTGACATAGATTTCATTGGTTCTTCAGTTGCACCTATGTGTTCGGTATACGCCCTTGGATTTATGCTTGGAGAATAGATAAGGATGTTTGGTTAAGAGCGCATGAAGTAATTCAGCTTGGAGAGTAAGTTATCATTAATTTTGTTGAGCCGACCACTATGTAGCGTGTGATTATTATTATTGATTTATACAGGTCCCAGTTTGTGCTGCGTGTTTAGAAGAGCTGACAGATTTGTGATTGGAGTGTGTTATTGTTTCTTCTTAATGATTTGAAGGAGGTTCTAACAGGGCGACTTGATTATATCACATAGAGGAAATATATTTATAGCCAATCATTTGTGATGGCTAAAGTGTGTCAGTGAAGTTGAGATATTAAGTGCAGAGCAGAGAGTGCGAAGTATTATCTCATCAAGAAGAGGTCTATGTGACATAGAAGATTCATTGAACTACTAATTAGAACTGATCAGGACAAGAGGTCTATAGTGCAGTTCACAAAGATCCAGATATAGTGCATATCTGTTACTAAGAAGGTTGTAGCCTTCGCCCTTAGAGTAGTGAGCTATTTAACAAACCTAACACTATTATCCATGTCAGAAAACCTAATACTATTATCCATGTCAGCAAAATATACAAAATATTTTCTCACTGTGAGCAGAAAACCTAACACTATTATCCATGTCAGCAAAATATAACCAATGAGTGATCAACACTAGCAACTGTCACATCAACATTTTATGACTAGACATAAAGTAAAGTTTCATGGCCTTGATACCATATCGACCGTTGTCGCACGATCTCAAGGCTAGGAAAGATTCCTTGCAATCATACGACAATAGTTGGATCTTTCCTTGATAGATGATACCTTAATTTACGGTCCGGTGCCACTTAGCTATGACCAATCACAATCTCCCACGTCACAATATCCGGCAAGTGGACATACACCTTTCTTTTTTATTTTGTCCTTTCTTTTAACCGAGCACTGATCTTAATGATAATTTCCACATCAGTATACACCTGGCACCCATGGCAGTGGACCCACCGTTTGCAAGCGCCTATGAATTCAGTAAGGTCGACGACTATCACATGATGGGAAGGCCTCAAAAGATACCTTGCAGTCATACGACAACCATTAGATCTTTGCAGAGTTGTTAGTTCGGTGGAATCTTTAGATACTGGGCCCATGCACTAGCTTTAAAACTGAGATCGATGGTTGTCGCATGATCGCAAGGACTTAAAAGATACCATGCAGTCATACGACACCCATTGATCAACATTAGATTCAGATTTCACATACGATGCCGAAACTATATGATATGAAGTATGGTGTTCAAGACTTCGGAATATTAAAAGGATATCACCGAGCCACAGACTTAGGAAAATTAATAAGTGTCGTGTAGTGGCCAAGAAGTTGCTGGACTTTATAATTAATTATAAATTTAATTTATATGTAAAGTGATTTTTTAATTATAGATAATTATAAAATTATTATAATTCATTTTTAGTCTTATAAAAAATTATAAAATATTAATTCACTAATTAATTTGAAGTGTAAATTAGTTTTATTTGTAATTAATGTTACTACTACAGGGCAAATAATTATTTGTTAAGTAGGAGATATTTTTTGATAACAAGTACACAATCATAACAATATTATAATATTTTAAAAATATAATTTATATTAACTTAGCTTTTATATATTTACATATATAATACGTTGAGCTAATTTTTCCCGAGGTGCCTATTTTCTTTATATTGCAACCTGCAATAGGCGCCTCGATAAGGATTACTCTCGGCGTATTATATATATAAATACATATAAGCTAATAATATTCGCAGGGCAACAGAGTAGAAATATACGATTTCTAATGTTTATGAATATTGCAAAAAAAATAATCAAATCAAATTATTGGGGCATTAATTAGGTTTTATGTTCTAAAATAAAAAAAATAGTATATATGTAGTTAGGGTTAGGGTTAGGGTTAGGGATAGGGTGAGAGTTGGGGTTAGGATTAGGGACAGGGTGAGAGTTAGGGTTAGTATGACATTTTGCCTCATAGTTATGGTTCAGGTAAGAGTTATATTTTGGGTTAGGGTTAAGGATAGGGTGAGAGTTAAGGTTAGTAAGATATTTTACATTACGAGTTAGGGTTCGAGTAAGAGTTACAGTTAGGGTTAGGGTTATTGATAGGGTGAGAGTTAGTGTTAGTAGAATATTTTAGCTAAAATATAATTAGGGTTTGGGTATGATTTATAGTAAGGGTTAGGATTAGGGATAGTGTGAGATTTAGGGTTAGTAGAACATTTTACATTATGAGTTGGGGTTTAGATAAGACTTACAGTTAGCAAGATATTTTACCTTATGAGTTATGGTTCGAGTAAGAGTTATAGTTAGGGTTAGGGATATGGTGAGAGTTAGGATTAGTAGGATATTTTACCTTATGAGTTAGCGTTCAAGTAAGAGTTATAGTTAAGGTTAGGGTTACGGATAGGGTGAGAGTTAGGGTTAGTAGGATATTTTACGTTGTGATTAGGGTTCAGGTAAGAGTTACAATTAGGATTGGGGTTAGGGAAAGGGTGAGAGTTAGGGTTAGTGGGATATTTAATGTTATCAATTATGGTTCAAGCAAGAATTACAGTTAGAGTTAGGGTCAGGGATAGGGTGAGAGTTAGGGTTAGTAGGACATTTTAGCTAAAATATACTTAGGGATAGGGTGAGATTTAGGGTTAGTAAGACATGTTACATTATGAGTTAGGGTTCAATTAAGACTTATAGTTAGGGTTGGGTTAGGGATAGGGATAGGGTGAGAGTTATTGTTAGCAGGATATTTTACCTTATGAGTTAGGGTTTGAGTAAGAGTTACATTTGGTGTTAGGGTTAGGAATAGGGTTAGGATTAGTGTTGGGGTTAGGGTTAGGTTCAGGGATAGGGATAGGGATAGGGTTAAAGTTAGGGTTAGCAGGATATTTTACCTTATGAGTTAGGGTTTGAGTAAGAGTTACATTTAGGGATACGGTTAGGAATAAGGTGAGATTAAGGGTTAGTAGGGGGGGTGTGTTAGGAGTTGGGGGCCAATTTCATGAAAGTCCACAGTGAAGCAAAATTGGGAATACAAAATGGGCACCTGATATTTACAAATCGGGAGCTCGTTTAGGTTCGGGAGCCCGACCCAGTTTTAAAAATCAGGCACCCATTTAGGATCGGGCACCCAAAGAGAAACAGGCACCCGATTTGAACAAATCGGGCACCCGTTTCTAAAATCTATATATTTTTTCTTTTAAATGAAATACCCGTCCATAATTTTCATCCATAGCTAAAACGGAATCACATTTGGTACAGCTCGGGCACCCAGTTTTAGGATCCCCTATCGACTCCACTTACCATTTTTTTCATCTTCCAAGTACGTACTAATCTTTTTTATTACTTTTTTATGATTTTTGTCTTTAAAAATTATAGTTTGAGGTTATTTTTAATTTAAAAATGTATAGTTTAACATGTTATTTTCAAAATTTTTGCATAAATTTAATTATATTTCATCTTTGAAAGTTGTAATTTTTTTTTATTTCAATTTACTTAGTAAATTACCGTACTAAAGTAGAAAACTAGTAAAATTTAGGTATGTACAAAATTACATTGCAAAACCCTACATAGAAAACCAAAACCCTAGACAATAAAACAAAAATGTAAATCTAGATAAAAAATTAATTTATGAATCCCTAAACTTAGAAAATCAAAATATAAATTTAGAAAACCCAAACATAAATTTAGTTCAACCAAAACATAAATTTAAAAACACAGACACTCTCTCTCTCTCTCTCTCTCTCTCTCTCTCTCTCTCTCTCTCTCTCTCTCTCTTCCTCTCTCTCTCTCTCTCTCTCTCTTTCTCTCTCTCCTCTTTCTCTCTCCTCTCTCTCCCTCTCTCTCTCTCTCCTCTCTATGTACTATTGTTTTTTATTATCTTAGAGAATGAAAACTTAGAAAATCATTTAATATAAATTTAGAAAACCAAAACATAAATTTAGTTCATGCTATAGTTTAATGTTATTTTCAAAATTTAATGTTCATGCTATAGTTTAAATTTAGTTCATGCTATAATTTAATGTTCTCTCTCTCTCTCTCTCTCTCTCTCTCTCTCTCTCTCTCTCTCTCTCTCTCAAGTTTTGATTATTTAAGTCATTCAAGTTGTAAGGTAAAATATATTTTACAATATGTTAATTTTAAATTATCATGTTTTTATTTGTACGCAGATTGGCAATATGGATGATTTTCACATTGATGAGATTATAGGTCAGCATGCACCACCACCTCCTCCTCCACCTCCCCTGCCCCCTCCACCCCCCTCCACCTAGAGATCTGAGAGATAATATTAGGAGAAATGTAGAGGACATCTTGAGAGACATAAACATTATTAGGCATGATCCATATCCGTCTGTCCAGCTACTACGCCTTGCAGATAGCATGCAAGGCATAGTAGATTCCATACAGACATTAGACTACAAGATTGATAGTTTTGATTCATGGAGGGAGTCTATGCGTGTATATTATGGTGATGGCCTCTCTTATCAAGATCTTAATAAGTAAAAAATTACAAAAAATGATATGGCACACTATTTTTTGAACCCTACAATGGGTGAGCAAATAGTTGGCAAGAAGCCACGCATTTCCATTAGATGGTGTAGACACCTCGGGATAGCAGCGCATTTTTGGGAGCAGTGGTGGATGGTATTTGACCATCCACCACACGCTAATCATGAGGTCCCACTTTATTTTTTGAAGAAATTATGGGTTGAGTTTGAATTGGGTAAGAAACCCAATTATTTTGACATGAGAGCATTGCAGGGGATTGGCTAGGGCATGCCATAGGATAAGCTAGGGGCCAAATTGAGTGACAGAAGTAGAAATCATGTGTGCAATGAGCCCCTTGTTCCTCTTCCATCTCTTGTACTTCCTACACCTGTCTATCATCGAGCAGTGCAGTCATCTCTTGGTTCTTTGAGTGCCCTTACGGGAAATTTGTTACAACACATGACCCAAGCGAGGACTGCCCCGAGCATAGCACATGTTTGCATGAGTTGTGGGGGTATATGTATGGGTCCCTAGGCTAATCCTGATGCTGTCCATGCTGGATATGGTGATGATGTTGGTGGTGCACAGGGTGGATATGTTGATGATGATGATGGCGTACATGGTGATGTCGAAGATGATATCTCATCATATGTTGATTTACTCAATGCAGATGATGATCATCCCGCACAGGTAAATTTAATTATAATTTAAATATAGCGTAATATTAAATTTTTTATTTATACAATTATGAGCCATAACATGTGGATTTTTCAGTGAACAGAGGAGGGTTGACCCTCCAACATTCATTAGTCATCATCATATGAGATCAACACCTCGACATCTCGGTGCTCCATTCATGGCATGCACTTTGATTATGATACATTTAAACTTTAAACAAAATAAACTTTAATTGATAATGTGTTTGACATATTTTTGTGATTTTGTAGGGTCTCTCATGTATGACTGAGATTGGCAGTCCTTCATTCTCTACCCCACCATTCACCGAGAGTTAACTGCATATACCTGTAGTATGTTTTTCATTTATTAATGTACACATGTTTTTATTCCATATTTATATATTTAATCAAGTTAAATATATACTTTATAATTTATGTATATATATGTACTATAAGTTTGATTCATGCTTTATATATGTTGTTTAGGTCGACACCACCATCAGTCTTGGCATGGCTATAGGATTAAGCCAAATGCATCCATCGACACTATCCTTTGAGGTGATGATTAATTTAAGTAATTTTTCAATGTCCTGTATGTATCTAGATCTTTTTCAATGTCCTATGTGTATCTAGATCTTAGATGATTAATTTAAATCATTTTTAATTTGTACATCAATTTTTTTTACAGGACTTGGCTTCATCCAATTTTCATGTAGTTGAGGATGAGCACGCTCGAGACTAGACAGAGCAGGATCAAGGTGCTCAGGACCAGACAGAGCAGGATGAGGGTACTCAAGACCAGATAGAGCATGTTGATGCATCGCAGTCCTCTTCACGTGGAGTGAAGAGGACTGTAGATCAGCTAGATGAGTAGAGTTAGATTATGATGACTATTTGGACTTATTTTATGATGACTATTTGGACTTGTTCATTTTATTTATAATGACTATTGTTGGAAATATAGATGTAGTAACTGAGAGGGGGGGTGAATCAGTTAACCAAAAAATATTACCACTGATCCCTTAAATATCTTAACAAATTATTTACTATGCCACTCGGTAAATATACAGAGAAATGCTAAAACTTGATCCTTGAAGTGTGTAATAATTAAACTGTTCTTAAGCATTCATCACTGATTAACTTACATGAATAAATAAAATAACATGAACACAAGAGACACCAAATTTACCATGGAAACCCAATATGGGAAAAACCACCAATGTAACTAGTTACTATTTTTCACTCTTCTAAAGTGATGCCCGGTTAGAAGCCAACTCGGTAAAAGGTTACAAAACACACTATTAGGTGTGACCTTGTTAGAGGATTTAATCACCCTGCTAGGAGTGGCCTTGTAAGAGGTCTTGAAACAATTCAATAGAACTATCACCTTGTTAGAGGATTTACAAAATGGTTGTTAAACCAACTCGTTTAAGAGATTTTGATATCACTGCTACAATTGTAAGAGAGTAACAATGAAATGACCTGCAACTGAATTGCTGAATATAGATCTTTGTTCTGCTTCACTAGATCCTTACTAATCAAATGAATCTTTGCTGCTCCTCAAGGATATCTAACCATCCTTCAAAATTCGCACATACCTTTCTTCAAAATGATTTCTGCATGCTGTATATATTTTATTCACCACTTGACCATCTATATATATATGTCATTCTAATTAACATTTAGATTGTCAAGTCGGCACTAATAATTATTATAACAGTCGGCTTGGATAAACAAACTGTAACAACAAAATCCTTTGAAGGGCCGACATTGCTCACTAAACATTAATCCTGAAAAGATTTCCTTCGGTGACCGAGTGAACTCGGTAACCACAGTGAATTCTGCAACATCCTTCGGAGACCGAGAGAGCTCGGTAACCACTAATTTTCCTTCGATAACTGAGGAGGCTCGGTTAACATTGTTTCCCTATCATGTTTCTTTTTGACACTCGAGAGATCTCGGTAGACACTAAAAACTGCCTAGCTGACCGACTGAGCTTGGTAGACACTGAGAATTGCTTAGCTGACTGACTAAACTTGGTAGATGCTGAGAATGATAATTGATATGACATTTGTGTGACATCAAAGACAACACATAGCTAATCCAACAATTTCCTTTAGACAATTGTATCCAACAATCTCCCTCTTTGGCATTGATGGCAACACAACATGTCATAGCACAATGAAATTTTACAGAGAAACCTAGAGTAAGAAACATATCCTTAGCTTCATTCTGATTCCCATCATCTTCAAACTTCTTTTTGACTGAGAACTCTCCCTCTTAACTTCTCAAATTATTCTTCTTAGAAATTTCTTGAAATGACAGCAAACTCTCCCTCTTTGACAACACATGCCAAAGACAACTTACACAGTTTTGGTAAATATCAATGTACCTTATGTACTGATTCATATGCAATGATTCCCTGACTATGCTACATCAATTGATTGATCTTCAACATGTTCTAGTTGATGCATCACTAAAACTTTATTTAGTGAACCTCAGATAGGGGAGTGACCCCTAACTTGCCTCTTAGATACAAGAATGCATCCTTAGGTAGTGGCTTGATGAAGATATCTGCAATTTGTTCTTTTGTATGAATATATTCCAATCTGATTTCCTTGTCCTGCACCAATTCTCTAACAAAGTGATATTTTATTGCAATGTGCTTGGTTTTGGAATGCATTACTGGATTCTTTGAAATATTTATTGCACTTGTATTATCACAAAACATAACAACTGGTTCTTTGATCTCAACCTTCATGCCTTCCAAAAGCTTTTTAAACCATACAATATTAGAGTAGTTTACTGCTACAGCAACATATTCTGCTTCTATTGTGGATTGGGATGTGCAGTTTTTCTTTTTACTAGTCCAAGATACTAACCTCTTGCCAAGAAAGAATGCTCCACCACTTGTACTCTTTTTGTCATCAATGTTTCCTGCCCAATCAGCATCAGTAAACACTTTTAAATCCAGATTGCCTCCAAATTTATACCACAAGCCATAATCTTCAGTTCCCCTTAAACACCTCAAGATTCTTTTGATTGCCATCATGTGATTTTCTCTTGGTTTAGCCGAGAATCTTGCCACTATACCAACTGCTAAGGCAATATCAAGCCTTGTGTGTACTATATACTATAATTTTCCAATCATTGATCTGTATAAGGTCTGATCTACTTCTTTTGAATCATCATCTTTGGTAAGCTTCAGTCCAGTACACATGGGTGTACCAACTGGTTTTGAATCTTCCATACCAAATTTCTTAAGTATTTCCTTGATATATTTAGACTGAGTAATGTAGATACCATTTTTGTTCTGCTGAATCTGAAGTCCAACAAAAAATTTTATCTGACCAAACATAGACATTTCAAATTCTTTGTTCATATGCTCTGAAAATTCTTTGCACTGATCATCATTTCCTATAAACACAGTATCATCCACAAATATTTTTGCCAAAACAATTTTGTTATCTGATCCTTCTTTGATGTATAAATTATTGTTGTCATTAGCTCTTTTGAAATCAATCTAAGTAAGATAGTTATGTAATCTTTCATACCATGCTCTAGGAGCTTGTTTCAGACCATACAATGCTTTGTGTAATTTTCAGACCATATCCCTTTTGTCTGGATCAATAAAACCTTCAGGTTGCTCAATGTAGACTTCTTCCTCAAGAATACCATTGAGAAATGCAGATTTTATATCCATCTGATATACCTTAAATCTTTTATGTGCTGCATATGCAAGTAAAGTCCTCACACCTTCTAATCTTGCAACAAGAGCAAAAGTCTCTCCATAATCTATTCCTTCTTCTTGAGAATATCCTTTACATACCAATCTTGCTTTGTTTCTTGATACTTGACCATCTTCATTCAACTTATTTCTGAATACCCATTTTGTCCCAATTACATTTTTATCTTTAGGCCTAGGTACAAGAGTCCATGTCTTATTTTTCTCTATTTTCTCTATTTCTTCATTCATAGCCTCAGTCCAACTTTCATTTTCCAATGCATCTTTGACATTTTTAAGTTCAAAATTAGCAAATAAACATGTACCTTTTAGTTTACTTCTTGTCATAGTACCATTTGATTTGTTTCCAATAATCTGATCTAGTTTATGATGCTTTCTAATGTACTTGGCCAATACAGGTTCCTTGCTTCCTGAATGAGTTACATTGTCATCTTCTTCATCTCCAGGTTCAGGTTGCTCGGGCTCAGTAGATACTTGCTCGTTAGCTTTAGAATAAGACTCGGTACTTTGTGACTCGGTCTGAACTTCTTCTTGTGACTCAGTTACTGTACTAGGCTCGGTAGATGTAGTTTCCTTATTGACAGATGTGTCTAGCAATGTATCAGGTTCGATGTAAACAAATTTTTTGTAATCCTATGGTTCCCTTTTTCTTTCTTCTTCGGTCTTTTCTGCAAACTCATCAATTCTCACATGTGCACTTTCTATGATTTTGTGAGTAGACAAATTTAGACATCTATATGCCTTACTTTTGCAAGAATATCCCAAAAATATTCCTTCATCACTTTTTACATCAAATTTTCCTTTTCTAGATTCTTTTAAGATGTAACATTTACTACCAAATACTTTTAAGTAACTTACATTTGGTTTGTAGCCATACCATAGCTCATACGGAGTCTTGAATGTGTCTTTTCTTAGCTGTACTCGGTTCAAGGTATGAACTGCAGTGTTGATAGCTTCCTTCCAGTATTTCATAGCAATGTTCTTTTCAATCATTAGAGTCCTTGGACAGTCCATGATAGATCTGTTCCTTCTTTCGGCTATTCCATTCTACTCAGGAGTTCTCAGGGCTGATACCTGTCTTTTGATTCCTCTTTCAATGCAGAAATTATTGAATTCATGGGAGATGAATTCACCACCTCTGTCTGATCTCAAGCATTTTATTCTTTTTCCTGTTTCCTTTTCTACTCTTGCTAAATACCATTTGAACTTCTCAAATGCTTTTGACTTTTCTCTTAAATACATAACAGTCATCATTCTAGAGTAATCATCAACAAAGAGAATAAAGAATTTTTCTCCGGTATAGCTCTCAATTCCAACAGGTCCACATAAATCAGTATGCACAGTTTGCAAAATATCTTCAGACTGATAGTTTTTACTTTTAAAACTAGACTTTCCCATTTTACCAATTTGACAATTCTTGCATAGACCAACATCAGGTTTCTTCAAAGTAGGAATACCTCTTACTTTCTTGAATTTGCTTATTTTCATCATGTTGTCAAAATTTACATGACATAACCTTTTGTGCCATAACCAACTTTCTTAAATTTGAGCAATCAAACATGAGTAATCACCAAGATCAAGATAAAATAGGTTACCTTTGGTTTGTTTGCCTGATCCTTTCAGTTTTCCTTTGTCATCCAATAGTCTTGCTTTGCCATTCATGAATTCAACCTCAAATCCAATGTTAATTAGCTATGCTACACTTAGAAGATTATGCTTTAGTCCTTCAACCCAATATGCATTATCACATATAAGTTCTTTGGTTAATGAAATTCGTCCCTTTCCTTTTATACAACAAGGTTCATTGTTTCCAAACCTTACATTACCACCATCAAAGTTTTCAAAGTGTTTAAACTTAGTCCTATCACCAGTCATATGATGTCAACATCCACTATCTATAATCCATGTATCATTCTTGCTCATATGAGAGATAAGTGCCATCTCATCTTCATCATTATCAGATTCATCTTTTACAGCAATGAAAACAATTTCTTCTTCACTATCATCTGAATCTTTAGCTAAAAAACATGTTTTCTTACCTTTATCCTTAAATGATTTGAAATTCTTCTTGCCATTGTACTTGTAACTTTTCTTCTCATCTTTGCTTTGCTTGTTTGGACACCTAGCTGCAATATGACCAATTTCTTCACATGAAAAATAGATTAAGGGAGTTTTACCTTTGTATTTTCCTCTGCCTCTTGAATACTTCTTTGCAAGTAATGCTTCAATAACTTCAAGATCGCTATCAAAAATTTCCTCTGATTCTTCTTCACTTTCTGATTGGATTTTCTTCCCTTTCTTGAGTGAAAGTTTGGCCTCAAAAGCTGATTCAATATTTTTAGAAGTTGGAACATAGTTGTCATAGTTATCCAGTTCAAAGGTTGTCAATCTTCCAACTAAGGCATCCAAAGTTATATTGTGATTTTCTTGACATCTTCTTTCTTGAATAGCAGAAACTCTTATTGCATAAATAGGAAGTAATGTTCTAAGAACCTTACTTATAACAGTTTCATCATCAATTTTTCCTCCAGAAGCTCTGATTGCACTAACACTTGTCTTGATCCTTTCAACATATTTTGCAATGTTTTCTTCTTCTCTCATTTTTGTCTGATCAAACTGTCCTCTTAGGATTTCTGCTTTGGCTCTCTTCACATTGTCATCACTGCCATAGATTTTCTTCAGCTTGTTCCACATTTCATGAGCAGTTGTGCAATCTTTGATTTCATCAAATTCTTCATAGCTAAGAGCTGATGCAATGTTTATCATCATAGTGTTATGGTTCTTCTTCTTTGCAATGTCTTCAACAGTTAATGTGCCAGTAGGAATTGTATATTCTTGATCAATATATTTGCATCCTGAATCACCAATGGAAGCTAGATGAAGTCTCATGAGACCTTGCCATGCTGAAAAGTGATTTCTGTTAAGCTTGGAATTTCTCTTTTGTAAGACAGCCTGATCTTTAGCTTAGGTCCTTGAAACCCTTCCTGTAAGAACCAAAAGCTCTGATACCAATTGTTGGAAATATAGATGCAGTAACTGAGAGGGGGGGTGAATCAGTTAACCAAAAAATATTACCACTGATCCCTTAAATATCTTAACAAATTATTTACCGTGCCACTCGGTAAATATACAGAGAAATGCTAAAACTTGATCCTTGAAGTGTGTAATAATTAAACTATTCTTAAGAATTCATCACTGATTAACTTACATGAATAAAGAAAATAACATGAACATAAGAGACACCAAATTTACTATGGAAACCCAATATGGGAAAAACCACCAATATAACTAGTTACTATTTTTCACTCTTCTGAAGTGATTCCCGGTTAGAAGCCAACCCGGTAAAAGGTTACAAAACACACTGTTAGGTGTGACCTTGTTAGAGGATTTAATCACCCTGCTAGGAGTGGCCTTGTAAGAGGTCTTGAAACAATTCAATAGAACTGTCACCTTGTTAGAGGATTTACAAAATGGTTGTTAAACCAACTCGGTTAAGAGATTTTGATATCACTGCTACAATTGTAAGAGAGTAACAATGAAATGACCTGCAACTGAATTGTTGAATATAGATCTCTGTTCTGCTTCACTAGATCCTTACTGATCAAATGAATCTTTACTGTTCCTCAAGGATATCTAACCATCCTTCAAAATTCACACATACCTTTCTTCAAAATGATTTCTACATGCTGTATATATTTTATTCACCACTTGACCTTCTATATATATATGCCATTCTAATTAACATTTAGATTGTCAAGTCGGCACTAATAATTATTATAACAGTCGGCTTGGATAAACAAACTGTAACAACAAAATCCTTTGAAGGGTCGACCTTGCTCGCTAAACATTAATCCTAAAAAGATTTCCTTCAGTGACCGAGTGAACTCGATAACCACAGCAAATTTTGCAACATCCTTCGGAGACCAAGAGAGCTCAGTAACCACTAATTTTCCTTTGATAATCAAGGAGGCTCGATTAACACTGTTTCCCTGTCATGTTTCCTTTTGATACCCGAGAGATCTCGGTAGACACTAAAAACCACCTAGCTGACTGACTGAGCTCGGTAGACACTGAGAACCGCTTAGCTGACCGACTAAACTCAGTAGATGTTGAGAATGATAATTGATATGACATTTGTGTGACATCAAAGACAACACATAGCTAATCCAACAATGTCCTTCAGACAATTGTATCCAATAGACTATTTGGACTTGTTTTATGATGACTATTTGGACTTGTTCATATTATTTTTGATGACTATTTACACTTGTTTTATGATGATTATTTGGGCTTGTTTAGACTTGTTCATATTATTTTTACTTGTTGTTAGATTAGGACTTGCATTATATAGTAGTCCACTTGTTATCATATATTGTACTTGGACTTGTTTTCAGAGTAGGACTTTGTTTTGTGATTGTATGTATATATCATGAGTTGATATGATGGACATTATGATACATGTGTAAATTATTTCAGGACTTGTTATGTTATTTATCTTAGTCATGAGTTGTTAAATGTAATTTATCAATTTATCTTAATCAGGACTTGTTATGTAATTTATCAATTTATCTTAATCAAGACTTGTTATGCAATTTATCAATTTATACGTGCAATTAAACTTGTTAATCTATTTTCAGGAATAAAATTTAAATCATTTCTATTGTAACCTACTTTTAGCAAATTATGAACATCTTTATCATAATAAGTTGTAACAATTGGATGCGAAGACATACCTGTATCCAATACTGGATTAGAAGATGCACTTGATTTTGCTTCTTCAACATCTACATCCATTATGGTGTCTTCATTGTCCTCCTCTTTTGAAACAATTGTTGAACTCAATGCTCCAACATTATTCAGGTTTCGAAGTCTTTCTCTTGTTTCTCATTGTCATTTTGCCTCCTCTCTATTTTCTGCAATCTCTTCAGGTGTCAGATTCTTCTTTAACCTCTTTCTACGTTGATTTGATCCCATTTTGGCACCAAAATTTGAGTTGAAACAATCTTTTTTGAATGTCAGATTCAAAATAAGACAAATAAAATGAATGTTGGCATAAATATTCTCTTTGTTTGCTACCAATCGATAGAATACAAAATGAAAAGTCGCAATCATTGGATCAGGCCCACAGTCTATTTTTTTTATTGCAACAGCTCTTTAAGAAATGGGCGCCCGTTTTTAGTTTCAAAAAATGGGCGCCCGTTTTTAGCTTCAAAAAATGGGCGCCTGTTTTGATTTACAAAACGGGCACCTGTTATTTGAATTTAAATAACAGGCACCCGATTTGTAAATCTATAGTCGTGAACCTTACCTCCTAGCTTGGGTTTTGGTTCGGGATAGGCTTGGTCCCACCGAGCCTATACTTGACCCTGCAAAAATATGGCTAAGGCATTACAGAGTAAAATTTTTGCCTTGCCATAATTTTTAGGACAACTTCCCGAATGAATTTTTTGATAAAATGAAAACCCATTTTAGCTTTTATTGTGCAGATTATAAAAATATAAATTTTATAGTGATATGATGAATTTTAATATTTATACAATATTTATTAAGTCAACGTGGTACCTAAACTTGAAATACCAAGGTTAATTAAAACTTTATTAACTTTTTTAATTTTTTGTTTTTTGAAAAATGAGTTATATGTCATCAAATTAAATATAATTCTTTTCAATTTTTTTAAAAAAATTGAAAAAAAGTGAAGTTATCATCAAATTATGGTGTCCGTACACCAGAGGTTTCAAAAATGTACTTTATAGTCAATTAAAAATTAATTAAAAAAAAATATTCAGTAAAAAAATAAGATAAAATATTCTCATCAATCTTTAGTGTTTTAGGTACCTTTTCCCAAAAGGATTCCCAAAAATACATTCATTTACCTCAAAAAAAGTTGTCCGTACACGCGTGATGTGGTCCCGAAACAAGCATTTTGAAAAAGTGGTTTTTAGACATGCATACTAAAATTCAATTTATACCATGTGGGTATTGAAATAAATTACATATTTAAAAACTAGATTCCGAGCACTAAATTTTATATTAGTGAAGTTTTTCAAGATTCAATCTTAAAGTGCTTCAAATTTGGACATCAATTGATAGAAATTTTGAAAAACAGAGAAAGCACTTCCACTTTTTGGCCAAAAGTGGGACCCAACTTCTTGCAGCCACCCAGGGTATTTTACGTTATGAGTTGGGGTTCGAGTACGAGTTACAGTTAAGGTTAGGGTTAGGGTTAGGGCAAGGGTGAGAGTTAGGGTTAGTAAGAAATGTTACTTTATGAGTTAGGGTTCATGTAAGAGTTATAGTTAGGGTTAGGTTAGGGATAGGGTGAGATTAAGGATGTGGTCAGGGATATGATGTTAGGTTTACAGTTATGATTACTATCATATTTAGTGTAACATTAAGGTATAAGATTAGGGTATGGGGTTAGGGTTAGGGTTATTAATACAACGAGGCTTAATCATGGGTTAATGATGTAATGCAAAGTGTTGACTTTGGATTACTATTAGGGTAAAGTGCATGTCAGATAGCTGCAAGGTCATAATAACATTCACATGACAAAATGTACATGCTAGGCGTACATAGTACAGATAATTTTGGCATGCTACAAATCAAAAGAGAAAATTCCTCCATTTTCTAACAATGATTAATACGATTACAACATCCGATAAATTAGCAAATAGAGAATAATTATTTATTTATATATATATATATATATATATATATATATATATATATATATATATATATATATATATATATATATATATGTACAATAATGAAATATAGTTTAATATATTTATATTTTAACTATAAGTATATTAAATATTATAGTAAATCTATTATATAACATTTTATTATAAACAATTAATTAAAGGACAACAAAAGTATATATTAAAAATAAAAATAAAAATAAAAACCTCGTGTAGTGTAGTATATTAAAGTTGATGCACAAAATCAGAGAATCGTATTTCCTTGAGACTTAAATCTTATTATATCTATTTGTATTTACAATTTACATAGTGTGTGAATATGACAATTGAGTCCATTCTCGTTGTAAATAAAAACTCTTATTTTAAATTAAAAATGTATAATATAATATGAAGACAAATGGCAGGGTTGAAATTATAGGGCTGAAAGAATCGGAACACAAATGGCAATGGCATAATAATATGAAGACAAATGGCAATGCCAAAATAATATGAAGACAGATGGCAAAGCCGAAATAATAGGACCCGAATAAACAGGGGTGCCACATGGATGAAGAATAAGTTAAAAAAGGAAAATAAAAATAAAAAATTAATGTGTTTTATGTTTTTTTTGGAATTTGGAGAGGCAAAAGGAATTGGAAAAGTCACCTTTTGGGGAATATGAAGAGACCCTCTCAGATTATAAAAGAGCATCTCAATTTAATAATTTTAGTTTAGTTTGTTTTTAGATTTAAAGGTGATCAAGCAAGCAATTGACCAAATATAAAGGTGATCATTTTATTTTCTATTTAATAATTTGTTTATTTATATAGTTTTAGTTTTACATTTAAATTTAATTTTAGTTTTAGCTTTAGATTTAGAATTGGAATTAGATTTAGAGTTAGTTTTGGTTTTAGTTAGATTTAGATTTATATTTCTCTTAGATTTAGATATTAATCATTATTTCATTTAATATTTAGTTTTAATATTTAGATTTAAATTTAAATATGAAGGGCAATGATGCCATCAATTTTTTAATGTTTTTGTAATGTTTAATATTTTATTTGGAATTCGAAAAGATAAAGGAATTCCAAAAGACATATTGGAGAATATGAAGAGACGCTCTTAGATTATAAAAGAGTGTCTCCTCATTTCATTTTTTATTTTATTTCTTTTGTCATTTTCCAAAGTTTTAAGAATTGGAGAGTTTTAGAGGAGCCAATACTAGATTCAATTCTGGAGCAAGTTCCTTCCAAGTGAGATTTTCATTTTGTAAATATTCTACTTTTCCATAGATTTAGTTGCTTTAAAAATATTTAGATTTCAATTTGCACGTTTCATTTTGATTTGTATGTTTGATTTCATTAAAAATAAATTGATTTGTATTTAAAATATAGCGTGATTTAGATTTGCATGTTTGATTTGCATACAAAATCAAACATGCAAATTAAATCAATAAAACATTTTGATTTGCATGTTTCATTTTGAATTGCATGTTTCATTTTGATATGCATGTTTCATTTAGATTTGTATTTTAAATAGTTTGCATTTTACATTTACATTTGTATTATAAATAGTTTGCATTTTATATCCATGTTTGGATTTTAAATAGTTTGCATTTTAGATTTAGATTTCAATGTAAATATGGGTACTTTATTTGTGCACAAGTCTACAAGGATTCATGTACACTTGTCAAATTTAGTCTCGAATACATCATTCGAGGCCACCAAAGCAGAGGGACTTGTAACTATGATGTTCGACACTCTGTCAGAGGTAGCCATAGGTGGAATGGTATACTGCAAAGTTTTAAACAAACATCAGTTTATAGAATTAATCAGAATAACCATTTTGCATTGCCATTTTAAACTTTACATTTTACTTAATAAAAAACTTTACATGTTTCTTAAAGTGGAACAATATATATTATTTTGTGGATTTTTTTATATTTAAATTAACAAAAAGTCAGGTTTCGAAACATGATATAATGTATATTATTCTTAATGTTAAATGTTAGCAATAATTCAAATATTTAAATAATTAAGAAATCTAATGTATGCTTAATCTAACTTTAAAAAACTATGAAGAGTAATAGAATACGATTTTCCTTAATATGGCGGCATTTCCATCCACAATATTGATAAAAAATATTTATGAAAATGATGTAAAAAGTACAAATTATTAAAATATAAATATAAAAGAAAATATTTTTAAAAAGGTGACATTTAAGAAACAAAATATAAATATAAATATTCAGAATATATTTTTAATTTCAAAACATAAAAATAAAATATATTATTAATGTTAAATGATAGCAATAATTGAAATATTTAAACTATTAAGAAATCTAAATGCAAATTGAAATTTAAATATTCAAAATGCAACTAAATCTATGGAAAAGTAAAATGCAAAATGAAAATCTCATTTGGAAAGAACCTGCTCCAAAATTGAATCTAGTCTTGGCTCCTCTAAAACTCTCTGATTCTTCAAACTATACAAAATAACAAATGAAACAAAATAAGAAATGAAATGAGGAGACACTCTTTTATAATCTGAGAGTGTCTCTTCATATTCTCCAATATGTCTTTTGCAATTCCTCTGTCTTTTCAAATTCCAAATTAAACCATTTTAAACCATTGCAAATGAATAATGTTGATAATCTAAATCTAAAGCAATGTGACAACATTGCGGAACTGTAATCAAAGTTGTGGAGCACACAACGTTATTAGTTAACTATGTTGATGAATTGGATATAATGCAGATGATAGATGTCGTGAAAGTTTTGTCTGAGACATCGGCAAAAGTGGATGCATTTCCATCAATGATGAAAGATGTCTATCATGATCATTGTACAAATAAGGGCCATAATACCAACTTTATTGTTGAAGAATATGTGATGTACTTGCATCATGATGGAGAAATATTATTGATTTAGATAATTCTAATCTTGGCTTTCAACCTTCTTAATTATGTGAATAGTTGTATTGGGACTTCTATTTGCCTTTTTTTCTATATAAGTTTCATGAATAAGATAATAAATTAATAGCTTTGGCTATTCCCATCATGATAACCCCTATGCTTGGAATATTTTGCAACATGTTTTGTTGAACTCTATAGGAACGACACAATGTTATATCTTAACCCATAACACAACGTTAAATTAACAACTATAATTATCGTAATCTTAACCCTAACTATAATATATTATCACTATAATTATAGTTATAGTAATATGCTAACCATTCAAGTTAGTTGTTACCATGTCCCTACCATTGAGCCTTCCTTAAATGGTAACGTTCTATGTGATACTAATGATAATTACAATGTTAAACTATAAACAACATCAAAAAATATATTCCCAATTATAATACTTTGATCCTGAGTCCAAAACCTATATCCTATCGCTAACTACATCCATAATCTTACTCTCATACAAACCCTAATACTAATCATATGCCTAAATGTAACCGTAACTGTTTGTAATCTTGACCATATTACTAACTAGTAAAACGCTAACATCAAATAAGATACTAATGATAATTATCATGTTAAACTATAAACAACATCAAAAAATGCATTACCAAGTATGATACTTTAATCCTAACTCTAAAGCCTAGATCCCATCGCTAAACTACGGCCATAATCTTACTATCACAAAAACCCTAATACTAACCCTATACCCAAAACTACATATGATTTAACTATGACTATAAACCATACATCATAACTTTGTGCATAACCTTCAACTGGCCCTATTTGTCATACTAACCTCAACCAATCTTTTAACCCTAATACTAATCCAAACTCAACACTCTGCATTCCATCATTAACCCATGATTAAGCCTCACCATATTAGTAACCCTAACCCCATACCCTAATCTTAAACGTTAATGTTACACTAAGTATGATACTAATCCTATTTGTAAACCTAACATCATATCCCTAACCACATCCTTAATCTCACCCTATCCTTAACCCTAACCCTGACTCATAAGGTAAAATATCCTACTAACCCTGACTCTCATCCTATCCCTAACCCTAACCCTAAATGTAACTCTTACTTAAACCCTAACTCTGACCCTATTCCTAACCCTAACCCCAACCCTAAGTATAAGTCTTACTCAAACACTAACTCATAATGTAAAATGTCTAACTAAACCTAAATGTCACCCTATCCCTAACCCTTAGTGTAACTCTTATCCAAACCCTAATTATATTTAAGCTAAAATGTCCTACTAACCCTAACCCTAACCCTAACAGTAACTGTTACTTGAACCCTAACTCATAATGTAAAATATCCTACTAACCCTAACTATCACTCTTACTTGAACCCTAACTCATAACGTAAAATGTCCTGCTAACTCTACATCTTACCCAATTTCAAATTATTTTAATAATTTATAATTTATTTATAATTTTTAACTATATATACTTTTTTTTTACAACATTAAACCTAATTGCCACCCCAATAATTTGATTTTATTATATTTTTCTGCCATATACATAAACATTAGAAATCGTAAATGTTTACTATGTTGCGCTGCGACTGCTACTAGGTTATATATATTAATATATATAATACGCCGAGAGCAATCCTTGTCGAGGCGACTATTTTCTTTAAATTGCAAGTTGTAATAGGTGCCTCAAGAAGGATTACTCTCGGTGTATTAGATATATAAATATATATAAGCTACTTATATTTTTGCCGAGAAACGTGGCTATACAATGGGAGCACAAATGGAAATACGAGCACGGGAATATGCCATAATAAATTCCTTATAAATAAAAACTATTCTTTATTAAAAAAAAAATTTATAATATAATGTGAAGACAAATAGCAAGGGAAAAATAATAGCAAGACAAATGGAAAGGCCAAAATAATATGAGGACAAATGGCAAGGTCGAAATAATAGGGCCCGAACTAATAGGACCCGAAAAAATAGGGGTGCCACATGGATGAAGAATAAGTTAAAAAATTAAATAAAAAATTAAAAAAATTAGTTTATTTTATGTTTTTTCTTGTAATTCAGAGATGCAAAGGAATTAGGAAGCTCGTTTAAAGAGCAAGCAAGCAACCAAATATAAAGGACATAATTTTATTTTCAATTTAATAATTTATTTATTTTGATATAATTATAGTTTTAGTTTTAGATTTAAATTCAAATATAATTTTAGTTTTAGCTTAAGATTTAGTTAGATGTAGAATTATATTTCTCTTACATTTAGATTCTAATCATTAGTTTATTTAATAGTTAGATTTAAATTTAAATATGGAGGGCAATGCTGCCATCAATTTTTTATGTTTTTTTAATGTTTAATATTTATTTAGAATTTGAAACGATAAAGGAATTGCAAAAGACATACTGGAGAATTAAAATTGTATTTTGAATATTTATATTTATATTTTGTTTCTTAAATGTTAGATTTTTTATACAATATTTTCTTTATATATTTATATTTTAGTAATTCACTGATTACATCATTGCGATAAATAATTTTTATCATGGACTAAATTTAAGACAGACTAAATTTACCTATCCTCCCAAAGGAATGCACTGCCGTACCATTTTTGAAAAATAAAAAATGTAGTGAATTTTTAAAAAAAATTCAGGATCTGTTCTTGTTAATCTGCTCATTCTGGATCAAAAACATCCAGAAATTTTTGAAAAAAAACACAAGATATTTGCGGATTTGAGAAAAAAAAAAATTTCAATAGTGGTGCATTCCTTTGGGAGGATAGCCACCACCCTAAATTTAAGACAGACTAAATGTTAACTTACATTTCCTAATTACTATAACTGGCACCAACTTTATAGCAAATACTTGATGTTTTTGAATGCGGACTTGCGCATTAAAATTCAAATCGAAAACCCATAACACTTTTGTAGCGGTGAGATGACCCAACATGTTACGGCATAGTTCTGCATCAAATGAAAGACCTAAAATGGCGGTAGAATAGGACAAGAGTGGATTGGCATTAATCGAACACATGTTGAAGTTAATATTACCATTAATATTCAAAATGTTAACTGTGCTTGTGTGAAATGGGTAACCGTTCTATATTTTTGACATCGCCTACGCACGATAGCACAGTGGACCTCTGCACTTACATTTCCTGTCCTTTCCTAATTACTATCACTGACACCGACTTTATAGCAAATAGTTGATGTTTTTGAATGTGGACTTGCGCAATTAAATAAGAATCAAAAACCCATAACACTTTTGTACCGCTGAGATGACCCGACTTTAAAGCAAATACTGATGTTTTCGAACGCGGACTTGCACATTTAAAATTCAAATCAAAAACCCATAACACTTTCGTACCAATGAGATGACCTGGCTGACATGTAATAGTACAGTTCCGCAAGTGGATTAGGCAGCATTCATTGGAAGGGGAATGATTGCGTCTTAATCGAAATAATGAAGCATGTGCGAAGTTGCCAACTGAGTAATCCCAGGGGACAATGGATATGGTGGCTATTCATAAATCTTATTAATTTCATACTTTGAAATGAAAATTACTAAAAAGTATCCCTAAAAAACAAAGCAAGCTTACTATAACTTTTACCATATACTGTGGCTTTTACTTTTATGACTACCAATTCCATACAATTCTACAAAATTGTCTACAACTAGAAGTCCGAATTGAAGAGATTGTACAAAAAATTGGGAAATGCCATAAACTTCATGATTCATGGTTATGATAGCCAAAAGTTATTCAAATATGTGTGTCCATATGTGTCTGCCAATTTAAAAAGGAAAATAATTGAATTGAATTAGTATTAGTTTGAACTCTTAAACTTTTTATATTAAATATGAACAGCTGATATATTAAATAGCAAAGGTAAACCAAATTTTGTAGAGGTCCACTTTTAGATTTCATTAGACCATATGATAAGTAAACTAAATAGATAAATATACCAGAGACTCCACTATAATTGCCATCATTTCATATATATAAGGCACGAAACCATATATGGCTATATTAATAGCCATAAAAACTAGCCATTCAAACTTAACAATATCTTGATATTTAAATCTACTTGTTCATTTATCTATATTCAATGAGGTTGGTGTTCAAAACACATTATTTGATGCAAATTAATAATTTAAAGGGTAAAAATTTATACAATCAAGTTTAATTTGATCATATATTTTAGGCATATCTAAACTAAGATACATTTCATATGATAATATATTTATTAGCAAAAAATAATTTTATATTTTATGGGTATTTCAAATGATTTTGGTGAGATATAACCATAGTAAGTCAAGTAATATGTTTAACGAGTTAAAGCATGGATATCAATGGAGGAGAACCCTTGACGATCTACGGGTTTTTGAACTCACATGCAAGAGATCGAACAAAGAAATCAGGAAAAATATTAATACTAGGAAGGAGGAGTTTTTTATGCATACACATATCCAGGAGCGCAAAAGTATTGTCTGAATGGAAGGCCCACTTGGGTGGACCGTGTGGGTTGATACTCATTTTGATGTTCTTCATTAGTCCTCTTGTTCTCTCTTTTGATCTTTGTGTAATTATGTTACTGTGATCTCGGTTTGAGGCTTTGTCTCCTCTTTGATACTCGGTGAACTCTTTGTATATTTTTTTGATCTCTCTATAGTTATTAGAAAAAAAATTCTTTGACTAAGTATTTTAATCATTTGTTTCACAATGTGTATTACTTAACTATTCATTTTTAAATTTATTTATCACAAATTATGGATAGTTTCACTCCCATCTAATTTATAAATACTAATCTTTTTTTATTTTAAATTTGCAGCAAATAATTCATATTTTTAATACAAGACAATTAAATTTGTTCTAAATATTTGACCGATGTCTACCAATAGACTTTAGACTTCCACAAATCTATTTTTTAACCCTAAACCGTAACCATATATCTAATTAAAAGCCTAGCACTAACCCTAACACAAAATTTAATGCCCAAGTTCTCTAAACATTATGTAAATCTTAGCACTAACCATAATTATAAGTAAAATAGTAAACCCTAACCTAAACCATTATCCTAATTCTAATCCTAACCGCAACCTAAATCCTAACCCTTACCCTAATTATTTATGTCGCCTAGGAATGATGCTAAACCTAACTTTACCGCTAACCCAAACCCTAACCATGATGTAAACCCCCACCTAAAATGTAAAACCCTTACCATACAGTATTAATTGGTGTTATTAACATACTCGACATTTACTCTAGTGTATAATCTTATTGTATTAACACACTTGAAATATATAAAACTAAATTTTAACAATAAACCCTAACCCCAACCCTAATTTTACCTAGACCCTGACCCTAATTAAGTCCTTTTGCCTCTAAATCTCGATCGTCCATTGACTATCATTTTCTATAAAAGAAGAGCCTTTTTCTTCATTTGGCATCTTTTGTGTTTATGCTAATGTTATGTTGCAGGTTTTCTAGCTCACTTTGAAGACTCCTTTGAAGACATTGAAGACTTGCTTTTCATTTGTTGCATTTCATTATTAGTTGCATATTTCCCTTTACTAGTTGCATATTCATGCTATATTAGTGTAGATTTCCTTTTTATGCAATAGATTAATTCCCATATTTTAATTAGGGGAATTGTAATTCATTTTTATTTCCTTTCTTAGCTTATTTGCATTGTCATTCATAGATTAATCTTGCATCTCATTTAGTTGCATTGCATTTGCATACCTTGATTCATTTGGGGATTCTGGCATTGTTGCCCTAGTCTTCAATTGTGAATCTCTCATTGTGTGGTTGACTATCAAGGTCACTAGTTTATAGCTCTAGCTGAGAGCAAATTTATCATGTCCTTGCAACTCCATGCATAGAGAGCTATGAGTCGCTTTGTGAGGCCTCATTGTTGAGCAACCTTACATGTAATGATTCATATAAGTGTGGTGACTTTTACACCATACAAGGAAAATACCAAACATATCATATTGAGTCAAAATTGGAAATATAAATATGATTATTAATATATTTGAAGCATCATTTCTTTGTTTTCTAATGAATGAGTTTATTTTCATATTTATAGGATAAGAAACATATTTAGTAAGAGCCAAACAATACGAAATGACTAGACAAAAGTTTTATCTTCTTGAAAATAAGACTATTTGCCTTATAAATAAAGAAAGATTTGACTCGACTAAATTGAAGGAATAAAAATTCTGATATATATATATATATATATATATATATATATATATATATATCCATCTTTCTACCGTTGTAGTCATAAACTAGCTTATATATATTTTTATATATAATACGTTGATCATAATCCTTCTTGAGATGCCTATCGCAGCTTGCAATTTAATGAAAATGGGTGCCTCGACATCGATTACTCTCGGCGTATTTTATATATATATATATATATATATATATATATATATATATATATATATATATATATATATATATATATATATATATATATATATATATATATATATATATATATATATATATATATATATATATATATATATATCGATAAGCTAGTAGCAGTCGCAGTGCAACACTGTATACATTTACGATTTATAATGTTTATGTATATGGCAAAAAAATAAAATAAAATAAAATTATTGGGGCAGCAAATAGGTATAATGTTGTAAAATAAAAAAAAGTATATATATAGTTTAAAATTATAAATAAATTATAAATTATTAAAATAATTTGAAATCGGGTAAGAGAAAGAGTTAGGACATTTTACGTTATGATCAAGGTTCAGGTAACAGTTTCAGTTACGGTTAGGTTTAGGGATAGGGTGAGATTAAGGGTGTCCAGGATATTTTACATTATGAGTCAGGGTTCAGGTAAGACTTACAATTAGGGTTAGAGAAAGGGTGGGACTTAGGGTTAGCAGGACAATTTTGAAGTTCTTTGCTAAAAATGGAAACAACCAAAATACTTCATTTTTGTCACAAAGAATTGAATTGTTATTTGATATGAAATATTCCAACAAATCTACAAATTGTCCAAAATAGAAACATCAAAATATTACATTCCTGGCCTATGATTTAAATGAATTTGAATGTGAAGTATTTCAACATATCTTTATTTTTCTTTTCTCAAATTTTAGATAATTGTTAATTGTGAATCTGTCTTGATATGGTTAATGGAATTTATGAGATAATTTATATCCAAAAATCATTAGAAGATGTTTCTTGTTCAGTATAATTAACATATTAAATTATAGGAAACATCTATAATATTTTGGTAACTTTCCATGTAATTTGGTTGCATGAGCTTTTCCCTTGTAAGTAAGATTGTTGCAATGAAATTTACTCTCCAAACATTAATACCTATAAATGTTCCATATTAATTATGTTATGCTTACCTTCCTAATATTAGGCTCCCAACAATCAAAATGAAATTATTGGTGTTTTCCTCATCACAATTCATTCTTTATGTGACATACAATTTGATAGGAGAAAATCAAATCTCCTATCGGCTAATCGTTGCATGCACAAAAGCATACGACTGCTAGTTGATAGGTGTGGGAGTGTTATCCCCAAATCTAAGCATTCCTCCTTTCTAGCTGTCTGCATGAACAAATATATCTTTATCACCTGTCATGTGATGTGAACAACCTATTGACACTTCACTCGTCAGTACATAAGTCTTGTAAAATATTTATAACATTGAAGTGTACATATATGTTAAAAAAAATTGATCAAATTTTGATAAAAAACCCCTTAAAAAAAATCCTGCAAAAATATAATTTTTTCCCTCATTAACCAAGGAGCCCTAGCGAAGAGTATAAAACTAAGAAAAACCCTAAGTATTTGTCACTTTTTATAATCTATTTGAGCATTACTTTTCTCGGTCACTTAAGTTCTTAAAAGGCATGTGCTCTTTTTTTATCACCACGCGAAGGTAATCTCTTGGATTTAATTTTCCTAAGTCTAAAGGCCCGGTGATATTAATATTTCCCAAGTCTTGTGTTAATGGTTATCTCAGTATGAAATTGAACGCTACTGGTTTGTCGTATGATTGCATGGGCCTTTTTTTAGTTATGCGAACACACGACAAATTGCCAACCTTACAATAAAGCTTAATGCAGAAAAGGGTGGGGCCGCTGACATATCTACACACGTGTTGATCACTCATTGGTTATATTTTGCTGACATGGATAATAGTGTTAGGTTTTCTGCTCACACCAAGATAATATTTTTTATTTTTTATATCCACCCGTCAGTTTGTTGATGTGGCAATTTCTAGTTTGATAGTCATCAGTGGAACCATTGTCAAAGGGATATTGAGAGGTGGCAGTAATGAGGAGAAGATTGAATGGTTGTTGTATGATCTCATAGAATCTTTCAGGCCTATGCGATCATGCGACAAGCCATCGATTTTGTTTTTTTCGAAGCATAGAAGGGTGGGGCCATTTCCAGATGTATGTATATAGTTTTTTCTGATTGGTTGAGGGTATTTGGTGATGTGGAAGATGTCAGTAATACCGGCGATTGGTAAGGAAAAAGGAAAAATTACATAACAGCTTGCCAGGTTTTGTAGACATGGATTCTCCTTCTTGGAAAAGGTATAGTGGGACAGATGGCTTAAGAAAATAAACAACTAAGGTGAATGCTAACGGTTTTCCATGTGATTGCATGGGTTTCTTTCATATTATGTGATCATGAGACTAACCATTTGTTTTAACATTAAAAGCTAAAGAGGACCAGCGTCAGATAAATAGACTAATATGACGGCTTCTCGTATGTTCACATATGCTTTTTCCAAGCTATGCGATCATGCAAAAAATCATTTGATTATTTGCTTATGGA
Organism: Chamaecyparis obtusa; assembly: GCA_027943335.1. Lineage (NCBI taxonomy): Eukaryota > Viridiplantae > Streptophyta > Pinopsida > Cupressales > Cupressaceae > Chamaecyparis > Chamaecyparis obtusa. The sequence goes on along the minus strand of BSBK01007591.1, from coordinate 114,271 downwards.
GATCGACGGTCAAAATTTAAACTAGAATAAAGTGGATGCAGAGTTCTAACGAGTGACAGTACAATCTCTTAGAAAATTAATGGCGAAATTGTGTGAGGTAAATTGCTAAAGCGATTGGTGATAATTGCTAATATATGAAAAAGCCAAAATCTATGCTTTCGGGAAAGCTAGATAGATAACATTTTTCAGAAGGGTTGAGCGAAAGGAGTTATAGAGACCGATTGCCTTTTTTTGAAGATTGTGAAGAAAAGGTTTGTTTTCCTGCACATACTTTTTTTTGTGGAGAAAACATAAATTTTCTATTGTGTTTATTTTGCACCAATTACACAAGCCCTAGAAATGCCACCCAGGAAAGAATTATCTGGTGAAACCGATTACCTTAAGAGGGGTCTGCATGAAGACCTATTACAACTTTTACCTAGCTCAACTAAAATTTTAGTAAAGCAAAGAAATTAACACCAAAGCAGCCTATGGTAAAAGTAGCAGATGGATTGTATGACATAGGCAATTATATTAGGGATGCTAGGATCGGTTTTCCTAATGCAAGTGGTGTCTCTCATTTGACTGGATTTACATTATTCATAGTAGGGTTCAACTAGAGAAACACCCCTGTTCCCACTTGTAATATATGGGAGAATGATTTAGGCAAGCTTGTGTTGCCCGGTGTCTTCTTAGATGCAGACTTAATGGTTCAAATTGCAAAGAATTATGACCCTATCAGTAGGGAGATTAGGGGGATTAGGGGACAATGGTTACTGTCAGTCTTTGCTGAAGAAATCAAGTTGGTTTTTAAATTAAGTGAACCCTCAAACAACCTGGAACCAATTGACTTTGAAGAATTAAGGAAGATATATGATGCACAGAAGCACCTTCTTAGAAATGGCACTTTAAAGGCATTTTGCACTGAGGTTGGAAAGATGATTGTCACAAGACCACATGTGCAGGAACCCTTCAAAATAGAATATTTTGATGTAAGGGCAAGAGGTGCATATTGGTCACTATGTCAAATTTTTGGAGAAGATGCCAATGAAAAAATGCCAATACATCTAATGTACATGGTTGTCCAGATATTACATACACATTTGTCAATTACATATGATTATGCCCCTTTCATTGCTGACCTGATCCACAATGAGCTAATAGGGATTCAAAATAGTAAAGTTGATAAACCTTCCTGCTGGTATTCTTTTATGATGTACATGTTTTTGTTCAAAGGTGCTAATTATTTTGCAAAGGAGATGAAATTAACAAAACAGAGAGATGGAGAGGACATGTCAGTCCAGTTGTGGAACTCCAACATGACATGGGACATAAAAGATAGTAGTTATATATAGTTTGATAGATATTTTGTAGCGAGATTGAGAGTATTCTTTGTCGATGAGAACCGAAGGGTCCCAACTACTTTAGCTAGACTGGTTAGGCCAGAGCAATTTGCAAAAGACCTCAACATAGTACATAATTGGGGTGATTTTATTATCTATACTTATTCAATTGTTATTAGATTATATGGTTTCAAAGGGACTCCTTATATATTTCCCTATCAAGTCCCCCTCAGGCTTGGCATTGCATAATTTTTTAGACAACTAGGGGATATTGAGAGAAACACTCTTACTGATAAGAGTAGAGGGACTTTGTTCCCAAACATTACGATTGCCCACCAGTTTGTGATTACTAAGGGTGGATGGGTTCACATGGACAAAATCCAAGAGCCATATCATTTAACAAGCACAATTGCCCGGATTACAGATCTAGAGGGGTTCTACAATGATTTGTTCAAAAAGCGTGCCAGATGTTCTACAATAAACCACATATTTAATTACCCTGAGGACATAATCAGAAATATACTAGGATTAGATGATCAAGCACTTAGAAGGGAAAAGTGGTTAGCATATAAGAAGATTCTTGCTTTTGTCCATCATTTTGATCCTGGATATGACCCCCTAAGTAGTATAAATCCTATGGGGAAAAAAATAGATACCCTAATGAATTGTTTTCAAGAAATTTATAAAACTCTGGAAGAGAAGAAGAAGAAGAGAGCCATGGATGAAAACCCTGAGAAGGCTCAGTCATTTTTTAGTAAAGATGCATGTCCAAAGATGTTGCCTCCTGGAAAATATATGCTGCAAAAAAGGGCTGGTTACAATGTGATAGTCCCTAAATCTGACATTAGGAAGCAGCAAAAGACAAGAGAAGATGTCCCTTCTACATCAAGGCAGGAAAGAAAGCAAAAAGAGGTTGATGAAATGACAGATACACGTCAAGATTAGCTAGCTAAATAAATTCTTGTTTGTTCTCCTCCCACCAAGAAACAAAGGCTAGAAGAAAGGCCTCGGGATCCAAAAGAAGTATATTCTCCTTCACAATCACCCCTAAACATCAGAGATGATCAGGAGATCATGGAACAAGTACAGGAAATGGGAACTTGGGGCCATATTTTCATGACTCATGAAGAAATAAATGAAGGAATTCTAGAGCAACCAAAGGAACCCAAATTAGGGCTAATAGTGGAACAAATTGTAAGGATAGAGCTCGACCCTATTGTCAAGCAGGCATGTGATGAATTTCTAGTTGATGATGACTTTGTGAGATCCCAAGATTTTCTACAATTTTTATGGAAATTGAACATGAATAAATTTGAGGAAACCTATGAGAAGAAGCACAAGGAGAATCCTCTTAAGGATCTCAAGGTTATTGAGGATGAAATAAGAAAAGAGATGACAGAGAGTTTTGAAAAAACTACTCTAGAACAAGGGAGAGAATTGGTAAGAAATGCAGGAGTGCTCATCCTCCCTGAATGGGACATAGCTGATGCAGTGGTCCTCGATGCAGTTAGGAAACAAACTACACCTATGCACAAGACCAAAGAAGAAGCAAAACAGGCTATAAAAGGAGTTGCTTTCAGTAATGACCATCAAGCATTGGTCATGTGGTCACTGAAGAAGAATGAAAGGAAAAAAGGAAAACAAATAATTAATGATACTCTCACTGGAGGTCTCATAGTAAAGAGGGTTCTTGACACCTCAGCAATTGAAGCGTTGAGCATGGTAGTAGCCACTGCTCACCTTGCAGAGAAGGTGGTCGAAAGAGAAGCAAAGGAGAAAGAAGAGCTTATGATAGAACTTGAGACAATGTTGAAGGCTTATGGGGAGTTGAAAGAAGGGATGTTTCAAAAGGATATGATAATTGCAGACTTAAAAAGAAAATTAGGGGAAGAAAGTTCAATCCAAGCACCATAGTTACAATTTTCTTCTTCTATTGTTCGACATTCTTCTTCAAGCCCCATTGTTGAATATCCCCTGTCTCCTCTTCCCCCATCTCAAAGTAACGAAGATATAGAATGGATGGAGAAATAGAAGTATGAGAAAAGAATGAAGGACACCATCGTACACTTTGCTGCAAATGTAAAAGCCACAGAAGTTTATAAATATGCAGCATGGTTGTCTAACATTTTGCTTTCATTTGGGAAAGAGGTGGATACTATGGGCCAAATTTTGGATACATGGGTACCTAGGGAGAATATTTTGAAGTGTTTGCAGGATTCAATCAAAGATCATAGTACTGTGTATCGTCAATTGGAAAGTATTTATAAAATTGTCGAATCCCTTATTGATTTTGACGTAATCAGAGAGGGAATAAAGAGAAAAGCAGGGCTTTTAAGGGTAAGATATTTTTAGAATAATTTCAAAGTATTCCCGGGTCTTCTCAAAGCAGATGGAACCATAAAAGAGAGGGACCAATGGTTAGAACAAATTGAGAACAAGGTGTCGGCCATGATGGATGGTGTTTTAGCTAAAGAAGATACACTTCCTTTCATACAGATGATTGAAATGTTGCAAGATGCCAGGATACATTTTACTAAAGTAATGACTGAAGTGCATGAATTGGTTAGTAGCTGGGACAAAATTTTGCCAACATGGAATGACATTTTTGCTTTTAATTGGCCAAGTGAAGATACCTTTGCAACCTGGAAAGCAACGTACCATTCAAAAGTTGGTGAAGAAGTCCAAGAAGAAGAAACATCCACTTAGGAGGCAACAGTTGTCAATGCCCCAACTCCCTAAAGCAAGCATGGACACTACACCTGGTAGAAGTTGAACTGCCTTTGGGAGTTGTTGCAAATTATTGGCGCTCATAATAGCAAACCATTTTGAAATTTTGTAAGAAGAAAGTCTCTATTTTACTTTTCTATCCTATATGAGAACTATTTTCTTGTCTTCTTCAAAAAAGATTCGAAGCTTGTTTGCAATCCTTTTACTAGAAATTTTCAAAAAGGATCATATAAGGGACTGGGAACTTGATCAATATGACTAATAAGTTTTCTGAGTCTAGAATATCATAGACTATATTAGGCATATTTCTGTGGAAGAAGAATATTTTTCATTCCAGTTAATTTCAAAAGGTTGCACTGTAAGGCATTTTGTAAGCATATATTGATATGGCATTTGAATAGAATCCAAGGTTTTTATCTCTCCTTGAGTTTTTCTATTTGAATTACAAATTGTTCAAATTCATTGCATGGATAATCTCTGTGAATATGTTTACATTTCTCAGCTCTGATCAAAGATCAAATTAAATAAGCTTTCAATGTGACATAAGTTCTCTGGGGTTTTTCTTAAGGATACACCAATAAGTATTGAGAATCTAGGACTCTTTTCACAAAATCCAGCACAGGGTGATTAGTATTTTCAAAGGATAAAAATATTTTAGATTTCTATATTTGTTCATATATTACAATCTTATACTGGAGGTGGTACCCAATGGATAAGACACTGGCGAACAGTGGTGTTTTTCTTACAATGATCAATGTGTAAAAAGGGTTCTACTGATATGTCCACTTTTAAGTATATAATTGTCAAAATTCTTTTAGATACAGTGATTTGAAGAATAAGTTTGTTACGTTAAGTGAACCATCTTCTGATTTGGAAAGAATAGACTTTGAAGAATTGAAGAATGTTTATAATGCTCAAAGAAATTATCTTAGGACTAATCCGATGCAGGAAACTTTTATCAAATCGGGGGTTTGGTTCCAATAGGATCAAATACAGGAGAGCCTTTCAAAGTAGAGTAGTTTAACCCAAGGGCCAGATGTGCATATTGGTCATTATGTCACATCTTTGGATAGGTTGTTGAAGAGAGAATGCCAGTACACTTGATGTACATGATGGTTCAGATACTGCATCCTTATTCAGTAGTTACTCTTGATTTTGCCCCTTTCATAGCTGAGTTGATCCATGAAAGGTTAATAGGAATTCATAAGACTAAAGTGGATAGGCCTTTCTATTCCTATTCTCTGCTTATGCACATGTTCCTTTTCTAAGGTGCAAGCTATTTTGAAAAGGAAATGGATTTGATAAGACAAAGGGATGCTGAAGAAATGCCACTACAACTATGGAACCCGACGATAACATCGGATAGAAAAGAAAATAGTTTTATCAATTTTGATAAATGTTTTGCATCCTCCATAAACCGCATTTTCAATTTACCTGAAGATAATATCATAAATATCCCTAACTTACTAGAGTAGGAAATTAGATAAGAGAAGTGGATAGCATACAACAAAGTACTAAATTTTATACAACATTTTTATAGCGGGTATGATATACTAAAAGATGCTACCCGCTTTGAAAAGAAAATAGAAACTCTTATGAGTTTCTTACAATATATCATGAAAACCCTGAATGAGAACCTTAAGTCCAAACCTAATTGATATTCAACCATAAAACTAATTGAACTATATCTCTATCCCCATTTGAGATCATATCTTTGTATTCCCCAAAACGTGCATTTTCCAATTCTTTTGTCTCTCCAAATTGCACAAAAAATGCTAAAATAAAAATAAATAAAAATACCGTCGATTTTTTATTTTTTATTTATATTTCTTAACTTGTTCTTCATCCATGAGGCACCCGTACTATAAGTTTTAGACTACTCAACATAGGCCAAGATAGTAGGAGACCACCTATTTCATACAAATGCAACAACTTAGGACACATTGCGAACTACTTGCAGATACAATGGAGAGGATAATAGAAGAGGACCAAGAGAACCAAGACGACCACCTCCTATACATATAAAGAAGAACTTTGTTCATACTGGTACAATTTTTACTGAGTACTCCAATGAATTCAATGATCATATCAACAAGCACTAAAATAACGAAGATGGAAAATTAAGGAAAGTCGAAGATTTCAATAAGAAATTGGCCAAGGAAGAGACATTAGATGGTACCGTGTCTTCGCAAGAGATTAACCCTTGCACATCATCCTACAAGGCTGAGCAGCCTTATCGGGAGCATTGGATGTGGGGAATAGAATATATCAAGCTCTTGTATATGTGGAGTAAGGTCATGTGAGCTTGGGTATGATCGCCTGTGGCAAAGTCCCAGATTTCAACGCATTAAAGTTATTTAGATTTATATTGCGTGAAAAGTTATGGATGCACCGATAGTTTATGATGTTGTGGAAAGACCTAGGTATAAGTTCAAGAAACATCCATATGAGTCTTGTGAGGATGATCCAGAGGGAGCATTTTCACAAACACCTATCGGGGTATTGCACGTAGAAGATATTAGGGCATACATTCATTGCAAATATGAAATCATTGGGGATGTAAACATCTATAGTCAATTGGACACAATGACACAAGCAGATGGATCAATGGTAGATGAGTTCAAACACCTATAGGATTAATCTATCATGAAGCTTACCCAACTCATAGAATTTGTGGAAGTAGAATGGTTTAAGATTATTCTTAGCAAAGTACATGATCAGTTTGTTTGGATTAGAGATCAACCAGTGAAAATATGTGCATAGATGATACATGAGATAACTAGCCTAGATAATGAAGGTGCCCTACTAGTTTCAAAAAAGGCTTCACGGAGACAAGCAGAAGCCCTAACACATTCCAAGTGGGATAAGAGAGCGATGACAGTCAATGACATCTATCAACCAAATGTTTGGTTGGTAGCTATGTTGTTGGGATACAAGTTGTTTTATAGCAGCAGACCTAATTCAATTTCTGTTGGTTTTGTTATGATGGCCTATCAGATGGTGAAGGAAAACAAGAAGTATAACCTCTGTGAAGTTCTTGTGCAATAGTTTCTAGAGAATGTGAAAGCAATAAAGAAAAAAAAATCTAAAGCATTTAGGTTTGGCTCTTTGTTAGTTCATATCTATATACATATCATTCACAAATTCCCTAGCATGCATCCTTGTGAATGGAAAGGAGATGTGCCCACTGGGATTCAAATTTTAGAGAGTTACCGAAGACAAGACAAGAATTGGGTTGATGGCAGATGAAGGAGAGGTACAAGATACCTGACAATCTTGTTGAGAAATATAAAGATAGTATATGTTTCATGGTTGAAACTGATTCTGTTTGCTTTGAGGCAGTAGTACCAAGAAAGAAATGGTGTTATCCTATGGGATATGAAGTTAGTGCAAAAATCTTAACTATGCATGTAGAACATGTTTTGGCAGCAAAGGTAGACCCTGCAGAAGAAAGATGGGGAACTTATGCAGAGAAATCAGAAAAGGTAACAGAAGAACATGAAAAAGTTACAAGAAAAATAAAAATAAACAAGATTGTGGAAGATATTACTGAGAAGGTCAGAATCTCTAAGCAACAGTGGATGAGTTTAAGAACAAAGATGGATGCATCTTATAACATTCGTAACGATGCGTGCATTCCTACAAAGGTGAACAGAACAGTAAGTCCTACCACTAAAGTCATTGATTTGACAGTTACTGATGGGGAGGTAGCACAAGAAGTTGATCCTCTGAGATTGCTTGGGAGATCTATAAGATCTAGCAAGCAGTACAGTCAAAAAAAAAATAGGTAGAAGTGAATAGGAAGAAGAAAGAGGAAATGGTAGTTGAAAAAGTTCAACAGAAAGCGGCGCAGGAGGATCGAAATACCTTCTGGAAGCCTGCCCTTAAATTTTTGCGGGATAGAGTTCTAATCAAAGGAAAATTACAATCGGTAGATAGGTACTATGATAGATATAGTTCTAAGGATCAAGTGATCGTTGAAGATACTATCATTGAGTATCTACTAGCTTTTAAGAAGAATTTGTTTGAGATTGATCGAAGCATCCCCAAGGAGCTTTACAGAAAATTATGGGTTAGAAAACACTTGGCAAAATCAAAGGATGAAAGCATAAGGAATAAGGCTATTGAGGACATGTTACTAGTTGTATCAGTGCAGGAAAGAGAGAGAATTACAAAAGCATTGAAACCCCTTTTGAGGACAAAGGCCAGACCACTCAAAATAATGGCTGGAAAGCATGATGAAGTGATTGAGGACACTCAAAAGGCATTAGTGCAAATCGTAATGACTGATATGCCAGAGAACACCTCACCTCCCAAGGTTGCTAAGCCTACATCTCTGGAATTGGGAGAAAGTTCCAAGGCAGTGGATGAAAGTGTACAAGCTAGCACGCAACCAGGCTTATTTATTTTTGGTGTACCTATTACCCTTGACCCTTCACAGGATGTTAATAATCCATTTGATATTTTGGATTGTGTGATGGAAGTTGAAGAACAAGAATGATTAGTTGAAGAAAAAATAGAGGACAAACAAGAAAAGAATATTGAGGATAAATATTTAATGGTTCAAGAAAAGAAGCAAGAAATTATCAAAACAAATAAAGTTGCTGATGTTAGATTATACACCTCTTCGGAGTTGGCAAGTATGCCCAGACTGGTAACTTCACATGTTGACAGTATGGATGAGGATGAGCTGATGTGGCTATCCTTCATGGCCTTTGCTAAGGCTAGAGAAAGAGCAGTTCAGAAAGGAGACAAGAGAGTAAAAGTAATCACTAGGGCTATAGAAACACTTAACAAGCTAGTTCCCTCACTGATTATATTTCAAGACAATGATGAATCTGAGAACCTCAGTGTGGTATTGGATAGCTTTGATAGTCATTTTGAGTCATTGCGAAAGAGTGAAGAGGAAAGGGAAAAGAATACATTTTTGGAGAAGAAGATGGGACAACTCTGTCAGTCCATTTCATTGGACTTAGACATTCTCAAGGCTACTACTGTTAAGGCTAAGAGTTGTGCAGCACAAGGTAGGAAGATTTACAGCTACTGCATAAGTCCTTGCAAGCACTTAAGAACATTGAGGAGATATTAGCCAAGGATAGGACTACTCTCGATAGTCTGATGGACAGTTGTGAATCATCTTCAGTAACAGTGGGCGAGATGGATAAAGAGACATCTAGGCTATTGGACAAGATAAGTGTACTGGAAATGGAGAAACACGGAGTTGTCGACAAATTCGGTTTATTGAGAAGCCTATTGACCCCTAAGCTTACAATGCTTGAGAGTCATCTTTTAGAGATTGAAAAGTGTGAAACATCAATGATTGTGTGTACTTATGGTGAGCTTATTGTAGCGAAAATAGCATCATATGAACTAAATGGATTGATCCATGTCAATGAGCTATTGATAAAGTCATGGGCTAAGGAAGTGAAGTCTTTGGAATCATCTTTCCAAGATGTCTTAAAACTCATGACTAAGCACTAAATATTTGTGTGATTGCATTATTCAAATTTTGAATGTGTTGTTGCCACTGATGTCCAAAATGAGGATAGCAGGGCACGGTGGTACAGTGTAGGTCAGCGTTGAAGATATACGAGGTATTCTAGCTTACGAAGATAACTAAAGGTAGTTTGGGATATTTATATTATTTAGTTAAGAGCGCACAACTTTTGGTCATCTGACAAGTGAGATACAGTGTATGGAAGGTATGCGTAGACAAAAAATTAGCATATCAGGGTATATGAGCAGTTGTGAAGATTGAGGAGCGTATACTGGATATGGTGACGTGCCAGGTATAGAGTGCTTTTGTGAATCACATAGCACACATCAGATTTGACATCAGCAACAATAAGAGCTATAACCAAAACTATCCAAGCAAGAGAAGTGCTTCTATTGTTCACATTTTGGAGAACTCTTTGTGACAGTTGTGAGTATAAGAGTAGTTTGATCACCACACTTAAGAACTTGTTTTGTAAACCCCTAACAGGGTTTTTGCATTCCTCTAAGAAGGAAATGTAGTATGCAAGAGGTGGGGAATTACTTATTGTAACAAGATTTTTTGCATATGTGTTTTGAGTTTTAAGACTTGTAGTATCTGGATGTACTAATACACAAGATTTATTAATGAGAATACACTGAAATACTTGTATATGTTTTGTTGTCTTCATCTGTGAATCTGGATTTCTTTATGTGTCAAATCTGTAATGCATTTTTTTTTACATCAGCCATTGTATCAATTAATTGTAAATAGAACCTTTTCAAGCAGTGACCTCTGTAAAAAAGGCTCCACTGCTGGCCAGTGTCTTATTCATTGGCTAACACCTACACTGCAAGATTGTTTGCTTTTAAGAAGTAGGGGCATTGCCATCTGTTGCATCATCACTGGATGTTTCCTCTTCTTTGATAGTTTCTAAAAGGTACACTATTTCCCAAGCTGCAAAAGTATCTTCATCAGGGCAAATAAAAGCTAGAACCTCATCCCTTTTTGGTAGGATATTGTCCCAACCACTAACCAATTGGTGAACTTAAGTCATTATTTTAGTAAACTGTATTCTGGCATCTTGTAACATTTCAATTACTTGTGCGAAAGGAATAGTATCTTCTGCACCCAAAATAACATCTATTTTGGCCAGTGCCCCATTGTCAATTTGTTCCACCCATTGTTCCCTATCCATTATGCTTCCATCTGCTTTGATAAGACCTAGGAATATGTGGTACTTATCCTGAAAATATCTCACTCTTAAAAGCTCTACCTTTCTCTTCAAACCCTCCCTACTTACTTCAAACTCAAGAAGGTCTTCAACAATTTTATAAGTACTTGCCAATTGGGCATGCATAGTATTCTAATCTTTAATCAAATCAAGGAATGATTTCAACACTTTTTCCCTGGGCACCCACCTATACAAAATTTTTCCTACAGTGTCCACCTCTTTCTTAAATGAGGTCAAAATGTCAGATAATTGTTTAGCATATTTATAGACCTCCTTTGGTTTTACATTTGCAACATCAATGTAGGATGGTGTCCTTTATTCTTTTTTCAAACCTCTGCTTCTCTCTCTGCTCTATGTCCTAATTGCTCATGGAAGGGGGAAAAGGAGATAGGGGATATTCAACAATAGGGCTCAAGGAAGAAGGTCCAGCACTGGAAGAAGAAAATTGCAATTGTTTTGGTTCTTGGACTGGGCCTTCTTCTCCCAACATTCTCTTCAACTCTGCAATTATCTTATCCTTCTCAAACATGCCTTGTTTTGAATCACCATAAGCTTTTAACATTGTCTCAAATCTTTTAGTGAGATCCTCATTTTTGTTGGCTTCCTTCTCTGCTACCTTTTATGCAAGCTGGGCTGTGGCTACCACCATACTTGATGCTTCAATTGCAGAAGTGTCAGTAACCCTCTTAACTATGAGGCCACCAGTGAGAGTATCCCTTGTTGCCTGCTTTCCTCTATTCTTTTCATCCTTCTTCAAAGACCACATGACCAGTGCTTGATGATCATTACTAAAAGAAACTCCTTTTATAGCCTATTCTACCTCTTCTTTGGTCTTGTGCATAGGTGTGGTTTGCTTCCTAACTACATCAAGGACCACTGCATTAGCTATGTCCCATTCAGGGAGGATAAGTACTCCTACATTTCTTACTAGCTCTCTCCCCTATTCCGGAGTAGTTTTTTCAAATCTTTCTATCATCTCCTTTCTCACCTCAACTTCTATGACTTTGGGATCCTTATCTGGATTCTCCCTATGCCTTTTTTCATGAGCTAATTCAAACTGAGTCATGTTTAATTTCCATAGGAATTGTATAAAATCCCTAGCCTTTACAAAAGCATCATCAGCCAAAAATTCATCACATGCTTGCTTGACTATAGGGTCTAACTCTGTTATTGCCATCTGTCCACCTGTTAGGCCTAATTCAGGATCTTTTGGCTGCTCTAGCACTCCATTAATTTCATCATAAGTCATAAAAATTTGACCCTCACATCCCAATTGTTTTACTTTCTCTGTGATCTCCTCATCATCCCTCATATTATAGGGTGATTGGGAAGGAGAGTACTCCTCTTCTACGTCTTGAGGCTTGTCTTCTATCCTTTGCTTCTTGGTGGGAGGAGACAAATAAAACATATTTTAACTAGGCTGATCATCAGGTGTGTCTATAATCCCCACAACCTCCTTCAGTTTCTCCACATGCTCTGATGTAGAAGGCATATCCTCCCTTTTCTTTACCTATTTCCTTATGTCAAATTTTGGGATTATTACATTGTAACCGGTCTTTTTCTGCAACATATATTTGCCAGGAGGCAACATCTTTCCAATTGTAACTTTGCTTAGTACTGATTTAGCCTTTTCTGGGTTCTCATCCATGGCTTTCTTCTTCTTCTTCTGATGTAGGGTTTTGTAAATTTTCTTAAAATAATCCATGAGAGTGTCTATCCTTTTCCCTATAGGGTTGATACTGCCTAGGGGATCATAACCTGGATCAAACTGCCTGACAAAATCCAAGGTCTTCTTATATAATAACCATTTTTCCATTCTGATAAAATGATCATCTAGTCCTCAGACATTTCTCACAATATCCTCAGGGAAGTTGAAAATGTGGTTTATTTGGGAGCATCCAACCCTTTTCTTGAACATTTCATTATAAAACCCCTATGGGTCTACTGTCCGGATAGTTGTAGTGGTCATATGATATGGTTGGAGGAACTTATCCATATGAACCCATCCACCCTTTGTAATTACAAATTGGTGGGTGATTGTAATATTTGGGAATAGAGTTCCTCTACCTTTGCCAGTGAGAGTTTTCTTCTCAATATCCCCCAGTTGTCTGAAGAACTCTGCAATACCAATCTTAAGGGGAACCTGATATGGTAGAATAAAGGGAGCCCCCCTAAAGCCATACAATCTAATAATAGTTGAATAATGATAAAAGATGAAATCCCCCCAGTTATGTACTATTTTGAGGTCTTTAGCGAATTCATGTGGCTGGACAAGTTCAGCCAGGGCCTTTGGGACTCGTAAGCTGTCATTTACAAACAATAGCCTCAGTCTTGCTGCAAAACATTTATCAAACTATATAAAACTATTTTCTTTGATGTCCCATGTCATAGTGAGGTTCCAGAGTTGGACTGGCATGTCCTCACCATCCCTCTACTTTGAAAATTCCATCTTCGTTTCAAAATAACTAGCACCTTTAAATAAAAACATGTACATCATGAAGGAGTACCAGTAGAATGGTTTATCATCTTTACTTCTTTGAATCCCCATGAGTACATTATGAATCAAGTCAGCAATAAAATGGGCATAATCAAAAGTAATTGATAAGTGTGGATGTAAGATCTGCACCATCATATACATCAAATGTAATGGCATTTTCTCTTCAGCATCTTCACCAAAAATCTGACACAATGACCAATATGCACGTCTTCCTCTCACATCAAAATATTCTATTTTGAAGGGCTCCCATGTACTTTGTCACATGACAATCATCTTTCCAATCTCACCACAAAAATCCTTCACAGGACCATTTCTAAGACAATTCCTCTGTGCATTATATACTTCTTTTAATTCTTCAAAATTAATTGGTTCTATGTTGCTTGAGGGTTCAGTCAACCTAAAAATTGTCCTGATCTCTTCAGCAGAAATTGTCAATAGCAATTGTCCTCTAGCATCCCTAATCTCCCTAGTAATAGGGTCATAATTCTTTGCAACCTGACTCATTAGGTGTGCATCTATGAAAACATTGGGCACGACAAGCTTACCTAAGCCCAATTGCCATATATTACTGCTAGGGACAGGGGCATTTCTCTGGCTAAATCCTACTGTGAATAATGTGAAACCAGTGAAATCAGACACCCCACTTCCACTAGGAATACCAATCTTAGCATCCCTAATATAATTTCTTATGTCATACAAGTCATCGTCTACCTTTAGCATAGGTTCCTTTGGTGTTAACTATCTAACCTTTACTAAGTCAGTCATTGAACTGGGCAATAACTGTAATAAATTCTCATGTAGACCCCTGTTACTGTACTCAGTTTCACCAGACAATTCCTTCCTAGGGGGCATTTTAGAGCTTGTGGATTCTATATAGTTGGTGTAAAAGAAACACGGTAGAATGATAATATCTTTTAATAGCAAGAGAATGTGCAAATAATTCACCAACCTTTCCTTTGAAATTTTTAGAAAATGATAATCAGCCACTACAAATCTTCTCCCCCAATTCCCTGCAAACTTTTATCTCATTGTGGATTCTAGGAAAGCATAGATTTATGTTTGATATATTAGCAATCAAAAGAAATCATTTCAAAAATTTACTCCACATGATTTCTTTTGCCATTAATTATCTGAAAGATCAAACCGTCACTCGCTTCAAACGAAAAAATTGAACTTTGCACCAACTTTTCTTCAAGTTTGAATTCTGACCATTGATCCTCTTTAGAAAACTGAACATACGACAACTGTCGGATCAGTAGTGCAATTGTGTGCAATTGTGTACACACTTGGTAGCATGCTGGGATAAGGAATGAAGACAATCGATAGTTGTCGCATGTTCACATATGCTCAAAAGATTGCATGCGATCTTGTGATGATCATTACATCTTTATCAGATTCTCTTAAATAAAACACTAAGAACCTTAATGAATAAGGCAGTTATGACTTAGGATTGTTGAGGAAAAATCGTCGGGCTTGGACTTGCAAAAAATTTAAAAGGGTTCAGACCTAGGAAATATAAAATGATGATAGACCACCCCGCAAGGTGATATATTATAAAACATGCGCTTTACAGACTTAAGTGATTTGTCAAAGTAACATCCCTTTAGAACTTAAAAAAAATAATGACCAATGGTTTTATGAAAGAAACATCACTTAGGGTTTTTTCTGAAGCTTGGTTTTTAGTTACGACTTGCTATATATAGAGGTTTATATCTCTCATTGAGTATTTACATTTGAGTTATGAGTTGTTTTAATTCATTGCATGGATAATCTCTGTGTTAGGTTTAGGATTACGATAATGGTTTAACATTTACATATAGAGTTTAGCATTTATGAGTAGGGTTATGATTAAGGTTTAGAATTTAGTATTTTTCTAACTGATAAGGTTTAGGGTTATTTTTATGATCAGAGTCAGGGTTAGGCTTGGGATTACAGTTAGGATTAGGGTTAGGTGTATTATTAGCACAGACTATGCTTATATTTAAAATTATGATTACGATTAGTAGTAAGGTTGGGTTTCTTATTATTCATTCATTAAGCTTTAGGTCAGGGATGTTAATACAATAAGATTATATAGAATATATGTTGAGTATGGTAATAAAAAAAATACATACTCTATGGCAGGGGTTTTAGAGTTCAGGTGAGGGTTTACATATTAAGGTTATCAACAATGAAATAGAATTGAATTGAATGAATCAAATTAGGGTTATGATTCATAATTTTTGGGGAAGAGGTTAGGATTACCATTACATCTAGGGTTACGATTAAAAAAATTGTAAGAGTTACCATTGAGTTATTTTTTTTGGAGTATAGTTAGGGTTGTGTTTCCATCATGGTTGAGATTAAGTTTTGTCTTATAAGAAGGGTTGGAGTTAAGGATTGGAGTGAGGACTCTCGTTAAAATAAAGGTTTACATTATGAGTAGGATCAAAGTGAATGTTTAGGTTAGGCATGGGGTTAGTAATTTATTTGATGTTTATGATTACTCGTTAGGGTTTGAAGGCCCACATTATGGTTAGCATTAGGTTACTGTTTAACATATGGCTCGTGCAGCGATTTAAATTCTTATGATGGTCAATGTTTAGGTTGCAGAACTGATTAGAGTGAACTCGGTACTAATTATGACATGTTTATGCACCCTAAAATGGTCTCCTAGACTTTGGGCCCCCATTCTCCAATTTATCAATTTCCTAAATCAATGATAAAAATTGATTTATGTGTTTACCTGATCTTTTAAAACAAACAAATCTGAGTTCCTGAGTCATAAAAACTTCAAAGCTCTCCCCAATAGTGCTATGACATGTTTCTCAACATCCAAATGAAATTAAATGGTATCAAGTTGCACAAAATGACTCTTGGTCTTCTTTCTTCCACATCTCCCATGTCTTCCTAGTCTCCCATTTTCATCATTTCTCTTCTTCCTTCACACTTCTTCCTCTTCTTCGTAAACTATCCACATCCTCTTGATTCTTTTCCTCTTATTATCTAGTCTACCTTCTCCTATTCATCTCTTATGTCACTTCCATGCTTGATTACTCTTCTTCTAGAACCATGAATTTCAACTATCTTGTTATGGAACCTCTCTTGAGAATAGATGATCTCAAACTCATTGCTCAATTTGAAGAGTAATATTCCTCCAAAAATCTCATGGGTGATAAATTTATGAAAAAAACAAAAGAAAAATCATTTAAATTAGACGCCTTTGCTAGGATCATACACATGATCTTGTCACGACCTCCTTCTTACAAAAATTTTTCATCTTCTAAGTCTTCTCATCATTCCTCATCTTCCAAGTCTTACCATGACTCTTCTAGACATTATTCACATTCCTCATTATCCAACTCTACTTCCTCCACTAAGTCTTCACTTTCCTCTTCATCACAATCTAGTTCCTCTTCTACTTCTCCCAAGAGTCTTACTTCTCTTCTCAAGAGATACCATAATGAACAACGTGATAATCCTTCTCATACCTCTCTAACAAAGACTGACACACCTATCTTTGATGACTATGATGACTCCAATGATGGACAATGTAGTGATACCTATGACACCTCTATTCCTAATAGTCATCCTAGTCGTGTGCTAGTGCTTAGTAAAATGGGTTGTCACATTGGATAGATCATGATGGTGATCCATATGATTCTAATTTTGAAAGAGACTATGATGCTTGTTGTGAATAATATGACACATCTACTTCTAATGAGGAAGAGAAAGCTTTCCGTGCTGATTATAAACGTAGATACTATGAGCATTTATCCTCTAAGAACTCTCATGCTAAAAATAAAGATTACACTCTTGAGCAAGATCATGTTGATGCTAGACCTTTGTCTTGTGATGGTTCCCTTCCATCTCCTACTTCTTCCAATACCCCTACATCTCCTAAAGTTGCCAAGTCTTTAAAATCTTTCACAAATCCTTCATCCAATAAAAATCCTAATGCTTTTCATGCAGTTTCCTATATTTATCCTCGAGAGCAACCTCTTCAAGAAACTCAAGCTAACCTTCACTTTGATGTAAATACTTCTAATAATGTTAAACCTAAAGATCCAAACCCTTTGTGCACTATAATGTCTACTTCAGCTAGCCCTTCACCATCTCTTCCAAAGTCTTCCATACAATTCCAACATGTGTCCTTGTCCTTAGAACTGCCTCCATGTCAAGAGGACTCTAAAAATGGTAAAGAAAAGAACATAAAGAAAGATCAAGATCAAGAACCCTCCATGTCATCCAATCCTTTTAATGATGTATCATATTCATTTCATGGTTATTTTGATCATCTATGCCATTTCTCATTCATTCCACCATGTCTGAAGAATTCTCCTAAGCAAGATCAAGCTACTACTTGCACCATTGACCTTACTGACAATCAAAATAACCTTACTACACTTGCACTTTCCAACTATGATACTTCCATTAAAGCTAGAAAAAATAGTGTTGTCACTTCGAATGTTAAACCTATTAAAAATGAAGAGCAACATTATACCCTTGTGCTGTCCAAATATCCTTGTCAAGATCAAAGTCTTCCATTTTCTTGTTCTACCACTCCATGTTCGCTTCCATTTTCTACTCTTCATAACTCTTTGCAAGCTTTGAACAATCATACCAAAGAAGGTGCTCATATTGAAGATATACATGATCCTATTGAAAATCCCAATGCTCACTCTAAAGATGTTGATGTCCTTGGTTGTGATATAGATGTTGATGATCTTATTGAATATCCTTTTGCATCTTCCACGTCCATAGTTGGACCTCCTCTACCAATACTAAGGGCTTCACATCTTCCATCCATCTGGGGCCCTTATGTGCCTTCACTTTCCCCTACCAATTCTCCTAATTCGTATCCATCTTGGGTCCATACATCCCTCCATATCCTATCTTTCCTCAAGATCAACATAGTTGCATACCCTTGAATCCTTTTCATTCACCTACCCATCTAAACCAGTCATATCCTCCTTCTTCCACAAGTCCTGTGTGTTTTGGAAGTAACTTGAATGTTCAAAACAAGAAAAATAAGCAATACCAGAATCCATCAAAAAAACAAGATCACCAGCTCTTATCTGAGGGCCTCAATCCTAAACCCTTGCACTCCATGACTAGAGAGCTATGAATCCCCTTTTGAGACCTCATTCTTGATTGTTCTTGAACTAAATGATTAATAGAAGCTTGAGACATTTTTAGCACACAATGTGTACCCATACCCTAACCCTAATCTTCAAATCATAACCCTAAATCCTAAATTTTGAACCCTAATCATTAATCATAAACATTAATCCCTATAATAAATCATAAGGTCCTAATCCTAAATGCTAAACAATAATCCTAGTTCTGCTAAATTATAAATCCTATATCCTAACCTAAAGCATAATGCTAAATTGTCAAACCAAATTATAAATGATTAACTCTAATAATAAAAGCTAATCCCTAATCCTAAATGCTAATTCCTACTCCTAACTATAATTGTAAATGGTAAGCCATATAATCCTAACTGCCATAGTAAAATCCCAAATGGTGAACCATATGCATAAATGGAATGTGTTTATGAGTACAGTTATAATTAGGGTTAAACCATAATCTAAAATACTAAACCCATGCTGTAATCCTAATCCTAGCCATAACCCTGAATACTACATTGTAAACCATAATCCCAAATGAGAATAACCTAATTATGAATTGTAAACTCTAATCTTAGAACCCCAATCATTAATGTTAAACCATAATCCTAATCGCTCAACTATAATCCTAAATGATAAACCCTAATTCTAACCTTAATGCTAAAGGTTGAACCCTCATTCTAAGCCTGATTCATAAACCTTAAATCCCAAATTCTGATATAAAGCATATTCTTAAATGATAAACTATAATATTCTATGGTAAACCCCAATCATAAATGCTACATCATAAATTCTAAAAGCTGATATTAAATATTTTTAACCCTAAATATAAAACTCGATAGTAAATAGTAATGGTTAATATTAAACCCTACTCTTAAATGTGAAGCACTAATTACAAATTATAGAACCTTATCCTAACCCTAATGCTCAACACCAAGCTGTAATCCTAAATGGAAAGCCTGAATACAATACCCAATCATAACCATAGCACCCCTCATGATGTGAACCTTAATCATAATACTAACAATACATAAATTGACACCATAAATCTCAAATGGTAATTTGTAATCGTAAAATTCAAAGTCTAATCCTAACACTGGTCATAAATAGGAAACCAACAATTCTAAATCCTTACCTAAACCATAACCCTAAATGAAAAACCCTAATCATTAATCATAAACATTAATCCCTATCATAATTCATAAATCATAAGGTCCTATTCCTAAATGCTAAACAACAATCCTCGTTCTGCTAATTTATAAATCCTATATCCTTACCTAAAGCATAATGCTAAATGGTCAAACCAAATTATAAAGGATTAACTCTAATAATAAAAGCTAATCCCTAATCCTAAATGCTAATTCCTACTCCTAACTGTAATTGTAAATGCTAAGCCATGTAATCCTAACTGCAATTGTAAAATCCCAAATGGTGAACCCTATACGTAAATGGCATGTGTTTACGAGTACAATTATGATTAGGGTTAAACCATAATCTAAAATACTAAACCCATGCTGTAATCCTAATCCTAGCCATAACCCTGAATACTACATTGTAAACCATAATCCCAAATGAGAATAACCTAATTATGAATTGTAAACTCTAATCTTAGAACCCCAATCATTAATGTTAAACCATAATCCTAATCGCTCAACTATAATCCTAAATAATAAACCCTAATTCTAACCTTAATGCTAAAGGTTGAACCCTCATTCTAAGCCTGATTCGTAAACCCTAAATCCCAATCCTGATATAAAGCATATTCTTAAATGATAAACTGTAATATTCTATGATAAACCCCAATCATAAATGCTACATCCTAAATTCTAAAACCTGATATTAAATATTTTTAACCCTAACTATAAAACTCGATAGTAAACATTAATGGTTAATATTAAACCATACTCTTAAATGTGAAGCACTAATTACAAATTATAGAACCTTATCGTAACCCTAATGCTTAACACTGAGCTCTAATCGTAAATGGAAAGCCTGAATACAATACCTAACCGTAACTACAGCACCCATTGTTGGTGTTTAAAAATGCTTACACCACTTAGGGCTACCAATATGTGTTGACACTAATGTTAGGACTGGTTAATTCCAAATATGGGAGCTCTGCAAGGCAACTGAACCAACTATAGGGACAAGACTGCCCTCTGCTCTTCTGGCTCTGCAAAACCAAGGCGGCTGTACCTAATCCAGATAAAACTCAACTCACTACACACCTTATACTTCTGGATTGATGATAATCAGATCATAGTAAAGGATTGCTAAATACTAACCAGGTATTCATTGAATCAACTCTACTATGTAGGGGTACTACTATCAACCAAACAACAAATTAAAATTTGAAAATGGTGTTTCTATTCAAAGGTGCAGGAAATAGCCCAAAACCCATCAAACACTAGACTCAACTAAATATACTAATCCTTGATCAGTGTCATTATCCATTGGGAAAATCATCAAATGCAAGTATAGAAACATGAACCAACTATTGTCAAAGATTCATAGCCATAAATACAACTATTCTAGCCCATCCACTACTTACAAGATCCTTCTGTAGATGAATCAAATGAATCTATGCCCTATCCAAAGTATTTTTCACTTGATCCTAGATCAAGAACTAAAGACTAGAACATCTACAAAGGTAACCCAATGCAATGGACCAGAAAATCCAAAACTCATAAGACTGACACCAAGGAAAGACTCGAAAGCATAAAAATAATTGTATTAAGTATAATGAATCATGTACATGTCTATACCAGAAATGAGACAACCACTTCAATAGCCTACAAAGGATGCAAAGAAATTCTATTCAGCCTCCTACAATGTGACAAAGTCTACTACTTCCCATAGGAACCAAAGAACACATATTTTGGAACCCCTCTTTATGATCCTGAAAATCCTTTTATAGAAGCAAGGATTGCAACGAGCTACAAATCATTAGGGTTAGGTTTCACCCACCAAACAAACTGAATTCACATAAAATTTACTACATTTGTGGGAAACCAAGCAATCAAATCCAAGAAAGATCTTCATCAATGTGAAATCTCTAAGCAATGTAGAGAAGATCATGCATTTACTACACAAAACAATCTGATTATGAACCTGCAACATGCCTTGAGCAATTATTCTATCCACTCTCTTACAGCACAGATTTCTGCAATCAATCATCATAGCCTCTGGACCAGACTGCAGCAGTTCACAAAATCACTTCTACCAGATCCAGCAGCTAAAGCATTCAATACCAGTCCCTTTTGTCGCTGAAAACCTTTAAAATATTCAAATCTATAGAAAATAGCTATACTCATGGTGCCAAACACAATCAACGACCATCATTTGAACTTAGATCATCTTTATATCACGACCGTCAGATCTCTCACCTTCCTAGGCTTCATCTTAACCACTATAGGAATCTTGGTTTACATTATATGCTTGGTCGCATGATTGCATAGGAAATAATTCAACTATGAGATCATGCGACTGACCATGAACATGTTGAGAAAAGGTCCCACTGATAAATCACACACACTACCATTGAACAACCCATAAGATCTCGACACCTCAGCACACTCTGACAAACTGCCAAGTCACCACCGCATCGACCAATCAGGAGCAAGCATGCCTGCAATGCCTGACAATGAACTTACCGCCTTTCTTACCACACCATCAGATGGTAGTCGCATGATCGAAAAGGGAAAGAATATTCCTTACAATCATGCGACAATCGTAGATCTTACCAAACCACTACAAGAAACCTTAATTGCTCGCCAAATCACTGAAGGTTAATGAACAAACAACGGGGATGCATGACCATGTGACCAAAGAAAACACCGGGTTGCCAAATGAAAAGCACTTAACCACAAAAATCAAGAGACTTTGTGACTACACAGTCTCGTGATCGCCAAATAAGAAAAACTTAATTGCCTAGGAAACTAGAGATCAAGCGACTGAACATCATGAAGAACTGGGCCCCACCAATCAGTCACAGTAGCATGGATAGGATACGCCGATAGAAGGAAGATGTGTGAGGTTGAAAACATCCAGGGTATTCTACCTCAGACAAAAAGGTAACAAGGAAATAGAAAACAACAGTGGGTTTTTGACATTTTGGCATATTATGAACTATTTCCTACAGACCTTAGAACTTGAATAACTCCCTGGGTTTTGTGATTCAGCATATGCACTTAGAACTGGAGCTAGGTGACACATTGAAGAACATGGGGGTAAGAGCGCAAGCCATAAAACCTTGTCGATTTTCTTCGCAAGTTAAAACTGCATTTGCAGGGAAGAGGCCATTTTCAAAGGATTTTTGCTATGACAGGAAAATTGCCTAACACCCATCATGATGTGAACCTGCACCATTATCCTAGTCATAAGTCTAACCCTTAATACTAAATGGTGAACCCTAACCTTAATCATAATACTGACAATACATAAATTGACACCATAGATCTCAAATGGTAATCTGTAATTGTAAAAGTTAAAGTCTAATCATAACACCGGTCGTAAATAGTAAACCATAAATTCTAAATCCTTACCTAAACCATAACCCTAAATGAAAAACCCTAATCATTAATCATAAACATTAATCCCTATCATAATCCATAAATCATAAGGTCATATTCCTAAATGCTAAACAATAATCCCAGTTCTACTAAATTATAAATCCTATATCCTAACCTAAAGCATAATGCTAAATGGTCAAACCAAATTATACAAGATTAACTCTAATAATAAAAGCTAATCCCTAATCCTAAATGCTAATTCCTACTCATAACTGTAATTGTAAATGCTAAGCCATGTAATCCTAACTGCAATTGTAAAATCCCAAATGGTGAACCCTATGCGTAAATGGCATGTGTTTACGACTATAGTTATGATTAGGGTTAAACCATAATCGAAAATACTAAACCCATGTCGTAATCCTAATCCTAGCCATAACCCTCAATACTACATTGTAAACCATAATCCCAAATGATAATAACCTTATTATAAATTCTAAACTCTAATCTTAGAACCCCAATCATAAATGTTAAACCATAATCCTTATGGCTCAAATATAATCCTAAATGATAAACCCTAATTCTAACCTTAATCCTAAAGGTTAAACCCTCATTCTAAACCTGATTCGTAAACCCTAAATCCCAAATCCTAATATAAAGCATATTCTTAAACGATAAATTGTAATATTATATGGTAAACCCTAATCATAAATCCTACATCCTAAATTCTAAAACCTGATATTAAATATTAAACCATAACTATAAAACTCGATATTAAACAGTAATGGTTAATATTAAACGCTACTATTAAATGTGAAGCACTAATTACAAATTATAGAACCTTATCCTAACCCTAATGCTCAACACTGAACTCTAATCCTAAATGGAAAGCCTGAATACAATACCTAACCGTAACCATAGCACCCATCATGATGTGAACATGCACCATTATCCTAGTCATAAGTCTAACCCTTAATACTAAATGGTAAACCCTTACCTTAATCATAATACTAACAATACATAAAGTGACACCATAACTCTTAGCCTGATCATCAATGTAAATATTAAACGTAATCCCTAATACTAAATGCTAAGCCCTAATCCTAAATACTAAACCCTAGTGGTAGATGCTAAACCATTAATCCAATATCCTTGCCTAAACCATATTCATAAATGATAACCCCTACTTTTAAATCTAATCCTAAATGGTAAACCCTAACACTAATCCTAACTATAATACTAATCCCTAGAATAATAAATCTATTCCTAAATGCTAAACCCAAAACCCAATCCTAAATGGTAAACCCTCACCCTGATCCTAACTATAATACTAAACATGTGTAAATGAATATCATAATCTCAATCGTAACCATAATCCTAAATCTTAAATGGTAATCTGTAATCGTAAAAGTTAAACTCTAATCCTAACACTGGTCATAAATAAACTCTAATCCTAACACTGGTCATAAATAGTAAACCATAATTTCTAAATCCTTACCTAAACCATAACCCTAATTATAAATCTACTCCTAAATGCTTAACCCTAATCCTAAATACTAAACCCTAATCCTAACACTTACCCTAAATCCTTACCCTGACACAATCCCTAACCTTAACCATAATTTTTTGTACTATTTCTCAATCCAAGTGGAAAATTGTACCAAAAGTATTGATTGTGTAAAATATGAAGTCCTTTAAATAAAGTCTTGATTTGGTTTCTCATGCTTTAATGATATTATTAAACCTCTAAGTCTTTGAACTTTACCATGTCTCTGTTGACCTTAGTGAAATAATATATTTACTATTAAATATATATATATATATATATATATATATATATATATATATATATATATATATATATATATATATATATATATATATATATATGTATGTATGTATATATATATGTATGTATATATTCATTCATTTATTTATCTAATCCTAAATAGTGAACCATAATCATAAATACTAAACCCTAATCCCAACACTTACCTTCAATCCCCAACCTTAACAATATTATAATGGCATGCCCAAAATATTATGTACTTTTTAGTCAATCTAAGTGAAAAACTGGAACAATATTATTCATTATGTAAAATATGAAGGCCTTTATAAAATCTTGCTTTTGTTTGTCATGGTTTAATCATATTATTACACCTCTAAGTCTTTCGACTTTAGAATGTCTATATTGACCTTACTGAAACAATATATTTATTTCTCATGAATTAAAAGGTAAAACGTAAATTAGTGTTTATGGTATGACATTTTGATGTGACCTAAGAAATTCTTTACTCATTAACTAATATGACAACCACTAATATATTTATATATTGGCTCTTTTTTCTGACACTAAAATTCCCTCAATATATTTCCATAATTTTTAATTTATTATTCATTAAAACATAACAAACTAAGATTGTAAAATCTCTTGGATACTAAGTTTTTCTTACAACATTCTAAATTTTTCTCTCAACAATTCTCGCATACATTTGAATTTTATTCTGTTTCTAATATCATTCTACAACAAATTTCGACCAATATCTCCCTTTGTTGTTTAACATCAGTCAAAATAATTTTGTGAATATCTTTCTTATTATTTTTCCAATTGTTCATTTATTATGTTTTTCAACGGTCAAATATATTATTATATTGAATGGTATATAAGAATTTAGAGAGAAATATCTTAACAGAATTAAACACAACTTATGAAATTCTAATAACATATCACCCAAGTTAATGTGTTAGATAGCAAAGTTTTTTTTTTTGGGTCAAAATTTGAAGTTTTAAACAACCAAACTAGTTCAAATGCTGGTGCACCAGAACATACGGATCAAATAGAATGTAATTATACCATAAAATGGTTTTTCCATTGCAACTATGTTTTTGGTGTCATTTGATGTTGTTAAAATACCCTTACGACCCTTGACAAATATTTCAACTCTTGATTTAAGCCATTCAAAGGAATTAATTATCTGTAATACACCTATGGCACAAATTTTCACACCATTTACAGTCTAATTGAAAGAAAAGGAAAGAGATTGATTGTGGTATGAATCTTTTAGATAATGAGAAACCAAGTTATTAACTTAAAATAAGTTTTCACATCATTTCGAAGTCTGCTTCTGGACAATACTATCAGCCAACAAATTCAAGATGAACAAATTTAGGACTGCCACCATCGTTTACAAATATTGATCAGATGGCACTTGCACTAACAATAAAAGGCAAATTTACTACCAACTGACAACAACATAAAAATGCAATTTCAGCCTGGGGCTTGGGCTTGCACTTTTCAGACAGCATCTGCAAAGAATATAGACGGAAGAGAAACATGAGAAAAATACAAAATGGTATTACCTATGGCACCAAAAGCAAGTAATAAAAGAAAATTCAATAATAGCCAGTACCCAGTGCAGGTGCTGCTTCTTGTGGATGGGGAGCAATTTGCATTCTGAGATTGCAGCTCAGAAACATGACGATGGCGCCAACTCCGAAGGCACAGAATAGGAAGAGGATACCTATGCTACCTCTAGAGATGGGCCACAATTTAGTGGCCATAATTTCCAGGTAGCTACAAGTGGATAACAGAACCACTAGCCCACCTAGTATTTTAACCACTGGAAAACTCAAACCTATGTTGAGCAAGGAGGATATGAATATAAATATAATGATCAAAGAGCTGAGTACCGAAAGTAGAGCAATGGTTGGAGACATGTCCCCAATAAAAGCCAACAAGGCAAAGTTAGTTGGAATAAGAATAGAAATTGAAATGATGATTATATCTTTTTCTCCAACCTAGATTCCCATGGTGGCATACTTCGGATATTCAGGGCTCTATTGTGAATAGTCCATGACGTATATAATATCCTGCAAAACCAAAGCTCAAAGTTCTTAGTAATGTGTTTGTAATGTACAAAAACAAAATAAATAAGCATGCCTTACTTTATGGCAGTCCTTACTTTATTCCCTTTCCATAACATTTAAATAAATTTTTCAATACTCCCTAAAATGCATCTATATAACTCAGATATATGAATATTCCAATACAAAAATAATGGCAGCTAGCACATCCTCTAAAATATATCACAGTCACTTCAAGTGTAAAACAATAGTAAATGTAAAGCTGTATCAACACTTAAGGTTAGTATAATAGATAACTTATTTGCTGATAAAGGAACTGGTATGCTATATTAATTCAAAATATGTTGTTTTAATTCAAAATATTAAACGCTTGCAACTGTAATACATATTGAATATGACTTACAAAGGATCATGTCCTTTCAATGAGTTTTTTTCAAAATTAACAATTCATAACAATAGTAAACAAACAAAGGACTGGCGTAAACAAATATTATAAGAATTCGTAAAACCCTAATTTTACATTCGAGACATCCTCTCTATTTTTCATGTTCCTACTGAATATAGAACCCCGCACAATGAAAACTCCAAATCCGCTAAGAAGACTTCTATTCTGGGATTTTTAGTTTTTGTAAACCTTGAACCTAAAAGCGTTATGTGTTTCCAGTACAGGTCTACCCCGGAAACCCACAAAGTTTGCGGTCTCCCACTCTTCACCAAAAGAATAGAGTGCTTTGAAATGGAAAAAATAAATTTACATATTAAGAAAAATACAAATAGCTACAAATAAACCTATTATGAGATTCTCTGCTTTTGGTTTTTCTATGACTCACTACAGATCGAAACTACTAGGTATATTCGAACATTTAGGCCTTTGAGACAAAAAAAAACAAAAAACAAAAAATGTATTTTTTTAAACTATTGAAAGAAACTACTATAAGGACCAGACCTACTGTAACCCAAAACAAAATCCACACAAATACTAATAAATATAAAGCTAGATATAAATGCTATTTTTAAAATTGTAAATATAAAACACACTTGTCTTCTTTGTTAGTCTGGACCCAAAATGTTAAATCCTTTTGTATTTGCGATCGAAATCTTCCCCAAAATTACATAGTGTTTGCCATCTCCCACTGATCATAGCAATCCTGCAAACACATAATACTTTCAAATGAACAAAGTTATTAAGGAAAGGGAATGCTTAAGAGTGAAGTAACTAAAGGTCATAACTTACTTAATAAACTTCCCATTAACTTCGACGGGAAAGGACAAGCCAAAGTGGAGTGAGTTGGTCATCATTAATGGCATTAATTCATGATAGTCCTCAATTCATTCTCTCATCCTTTTGGAGGTTTTTCCATTGCTCATTTGATGCGGAACTGTTCAGGTACATTTCTGAAACTGTTATGTATTTTCCCCAACTTTTCCATTTTAGTTGCACAAGGGCGCGAACAAAAACATCAAGTAATTTTGGTGAAGTCACTTCCACTTGCAGGAGGAAATGTTAGGTCATCTCAGTGGTACGAAAGTGTTATGGGTTTTCGATTCCAATATTAGTAGCGCAAGTCCACATTCAAAAACATCAAGTATTTGCTTTAAAGATGGGTCATCTCAGCGGTACGAAAGTGTTATGGTTTTTTGATCATTATTTAATTGCGCAAGTCCACCTTCAAAAATGTCAAGTATTTGCTATAAAGTTGGTGTCGGTGATAGTAATTAGGAAAGGATGGGAAATCTAATTGCGGAGGTCCGATGTGCTATTGTACGTACGTGATTTTTGAAATACAGAATGGTTACCCATTTCGCACAAGCGCAGTTTACATTTCAAATATTAATGGTAATATTAACTTCAACACTTCAATTAATGCCCATCCACTCTTGTCCTATTCTACCACCATTTTCATGGTCTTTCATTTGATGTAGAACTGTATCGTTACATGTCACTTAACACTATGATATTTCAGACATGCACACTTAACATTTAGTCCGTCTTAAATTTGCAACGCTATGAATCTGTGATTTGTTTCACACATGCGCACTTCAAATTTAGTCCTTAAAATTGCAACTCTTTTGGTCTATGATTTATGTCAGACGTGCGCACTTAACATTTAGTGCATCTTAAATGTGCATGGCTATGAAGATGCCATTTCTCTTGGACATGCGCACTTAACATTTAGGACTTAAGTTTGCATGACTAAGAATCCATGATTTGTTTCAGACTTGCGCACTTAACATTTAGGCCTCTTAAATTTTCATGACTAAGAATCCACAATTTGTTTCGGACATGCGCACTTAACATTTCATCCACGTGGATGTCTCATTTTCCATGCCATCACACTTTTTATGGCTATGAATCTGTGATTCGTTCCCATCTTTCCAACCTTTTGTTTTAAAATTATTGCCCAATCAACAAGGCAATCATCTACGCTGGAAAAAACCTTTTTGAGATATTTGGATTTGAACAATAATGGCTACCAGGTCTAAATTTAAAACACAACCATCGATCTCCTTTACTTCCTGGCAAATGAATGGTCCAGATTATCCTTGAAACAGTCACAAAACTCCTTGAAAAAGTCAAAATCCACCTCGGCACACTGCAGCAATGAAATTTTAGCACGTCGGCATATTACCAGCTTCGACCCACTTCAACTTTATACTTTTAAGTTATTCGGCTGCGTGACTGAAAACCCTCTAACCCCAGGCCCAAACTTGCCACTTGTCAATCTTTTATTCACTCTCAACTACTTTATCAACAACACCTCGGCAACTCCTCTGACAACAGACCCACTACAACCAAGGTTCCAATTGGATGGAAAGTGCATGATCTCATAGCTCCTGAATATTCCTTCCACTCATGTGCCAGTCGTTGATCCTTTTGAACTGGGGACCCCACTGACACACGAGTCCACCAAAAATTTGGAGATTACATGACCTAAGCCACTCGCTGAGTCGCTAGCTATTTGGACTTAATCACTGGGGAAATTGGAGATCTAGCAACCAAAGGAAATAAGCTACTCGCTGAGTCGCTAGATGTTTCATGAAGACCGCTAGGAAGCAAGCGACACTGAGAATGCTGCAGTCACCAGTATGAGGACCAATGAGAAATGAACACCTTAGCAACTTCTGACAACACTTGGACCCATGGCACAACCACCCTAAATCAAACAAAAGTTGCATGATCGCAAAGGAGAAGAATATTCCTTACGATCATGTGACAATCGTAGATCATATGTCATTGCCACCCGCTTGAATACTTCGGGCTGCCACACCTGCCAGGTCACCGTAGGCAATAAAACAAAATCAATGGCTGTCAGATGATCGCAAGGTCTAAAGAAATCCCTTGCGAACATGCGACAACCATTTGATCCTCTACTGGTTGAAAGCCTCCTTGGAGTCTGGTCCCATCAACCAGTCGCAGCAGCGCGGAAAGGAAATGCTGACCATCGGGGAAGAAGTGCGTAGATGTGACTAGATCGAAAACATCCAGGGTTTTCATGCAAAATAAAAGATAACAAGGAGATAGAAAACATCGAGAGTTTTCAACATTTTGGCATATTATGAACTATCTCCTGCAGACCTTAAAACTCAAAAATCTCCCTAGGTTTTGTGATTCAGCACCTGCGCTCTGGACTGGACCTTGGCAACACATTGAAGAACATGGGGCTAAGGGTACGATCATAAAACTTTGTGGATCAACTTCGCAGGTGAAACATAGGATTATGGCCTAAATTTGTATGATAGGAGATTTTGGGTAACATTTTGGTGATTTTCATGGGATGTCAGCCTGCTAGACATGGGAAACCAGTGGCCTTGAAGCAATCCATTAGGCATGGGGTCAATTCTAGAACACAAAACTTTGACAGAGAGACAAAATTGTGCACAAGCACTTCTTGGAAAGCAGGGAAACTATCCTAGAAAACTGGAAGAAAATAGGAAAACACAAGAAAATTTTGTATTGGCACATATCCATCGAGGTTGTTACAATTTCCACATTTGAAGTAAAACATCATCAAGGTTGTTACAATTTGCAAATTTGAAGTAAAACATAAAGGTTGTTACAATCTACAAATTTAAAGTAAAAATCAATTGAACCCTTTGAAGTAAAACATCGTCAAGGTTGTTACAATTTGCAAATTTGAAGTAAAACATAAAGGTTGTTACAATCTGCAAATTTAAAGTAAAAACCAATTGAACTCTTTAATCTTCCTTATTTACCTATATGTAAAATTCAATGTCAAAAAAATTTTCCATCACTTGCAAAGGCAATGCAATTCTTTCAAGTTTAAACATCCAAAAATGGACGTAGCATACAAAGAAGTGTGCTTGCTGCATATGGTTGCTCAGAATAATACCAAATTTATCTAATATTTTACATATAATAAAAACCTGACTTTAAGTTTAAGATCAATCGCCAAATTATACAATTAAAAAGTAAATGTGCAATCCATGGACGTACAAGTCATGGCAAGAGCTGCAAATTTTTCATCACCAATAATTGTCTATTTTATGTATTCAAGATCGTTGTTCACGGAAGACATATGATGGCTGTGATGACTGTAATTAGCCATGTTGTCCCTTTTTTTTCAAAAAATGGACGTAGCATACAGAGAAGTGTGTGCCTACTGCATATGGTTAGTCAGAATAATACAAATTATTTCAAATATTTTGCATATAATAAACACCTTTTTTTAAGATCAAGATCAATCGCCACATTATACAATTGAAAAGTATATGTGCAATCCATGGACATACAAGACATGGCAAGAGGTGCAAATTTTTCATTACCAATAAATGTCTATTTTATGTATTCAAGATCACTGTTGAGGGAAGACATATGATGACTGTAATTAGCCATGCTATCCCTTTTTTACATATACATAAATGTCAAAGAACACTTATTTTCCATCACTTGCTATTGCATTGCTCAGTACAAGTGGGCCTTGTCTGTTAAATGAATAGCGTGTAGCCTATCATGAATGTGTTGTATTACATAGATAGAACTATCCACACTTTGACAGCCCTCCCACATACATGGCAATTTGGCATGAACGGAACAGGTTCTTAGATACTATCAGGAGTCAATCCAGTTGCCTCCATGAATTTCACCTTCCAGACATCTGCGTGACATCTCCAAACATCTAGCATCACATCATACTTAACAGTTGATTCGGAAAACATCTTCTTGTTACAAGAAAGGGCTGCCTCCACATTGCTACTAATCAACTACTGTTCAAGTAATTCCTTCTCCTGCTTCACAATCTTCTCCCTGAACTCTACAAATGACCTCTCCAGGTCCCAGTATTTCTTTCGCCATTCTGAATTTTCCAACAAAAGCTATTTATTCTCTACTTCAGCAGCCTCCAACTTCTGCGATATCACAATAATGTGATTGCACTAAAGTGAACTATGACTTTCAGTCAATTCCTGTACTATGCTCTTCAACGTATCAGTCAATTCCTATACTGTACTCTTTAACATATCAGCTATCAAGGGATCATCTATGCCTGCATTATTTCCAATCTTGGCTGGACCACCAACATTTGTTACTTTGGCCAACAGTGCTTCCATTGAAGAAGGTACTTCCCTCTGACTAGATGAATTTGTTGACATTGCATGCTTTCCCGGGCTATCAAACTATGAATTTCCTACACATGTATTGAGAGGGTTATGCTTGCTAGATTTTTCCATGACCTTTGGCTATGTGGAAGCATCTTTCCGTTTGGCCATCCCTACTTCCCAACAATGCAATTATATTTCGTTAATCAGGAGTGAACTTTATTACGACTCGCAGAAGTTGCTATGCAATCAGTTGCCATAAATAAGGAATGAACACATGAGGGCATATAGGCAATTTATACCTCCACTGTCAAGCCACCAGAAAGCTGGTATGTAGTGTCTTCTGCCTGATCTGCAACAAAATTGACAAAAAAAGAATCATTAAAACTTAAATCTGAGATACAAAGGGGGAGCATCTTAACAGAAAAACATATACCCCCAATACTTAGCACAAAGAAATATGGAATATCAATAACATCAAACACTTAAACTAGGACCCAAACAAAGGGATGCACCTGAACACACGCAAAAAATCCAACTTATAGTGCCAAACATATATAGCCCACCTCTTGAGAGTAATATACTGCAAAATATGCCACTAAAAAAGAAAAATGTGAATAGGAGTTTAAGTTGATACCAGTAAAGGTAAACATTATACATATCAAATCCTTTGGCAGTGCATCGTAATAGATCACCAATAATTTCAATAAAATTACTATTGTATAGAATAATAATATAATGACTCATCATTCAAATATGCAACACAAAAACACAAGTAATTAGTAACATGATAACAATGTTCCGCAAACCGAAATGCCTTGAATGTCCACAACACACACAATGCAAATATAACAACATACATTATCAACCATCCAAGTGTACCAACACATTTGGGCATTGAATAGAGAATAATTAATGCAAGGAAATTTGTGCATGATTTGAACTCGTCGCAGATTCCATTCAAGCGTACATCACCAAATTAACTAAACTCAATCTAAGAAAGGTTAGTATTAGTAACCCTATTGCAGCACTTGCTACGCTAATGACTCAATGTAGACCCCTCATCATTTCCTCCTACGTTGTCTATTTTGCGCAAGTGAAAAAATTCCTGCATAGAATCTGCTCCGCTTCTTAGGGTCCTTCTGCACCGTTGGAGGGGTTATACCAAGGCATCAAATCCTCGCACTCGTTCTTCTAATGGGAGGACCGAACTGCTCACCAGGCTCTATGTCCACTGTAAAGGTGTCATCCACTTCATCCTGAAGTTACACAGACAACTTCTGATGAGTGCTTGCTCCAAAAGAATGTCGACAAGAATATTACCATACACCTAAAGAAATTTTATAATCAGACATGAAAATAACTGAAATGAATAATACCTTCTGCTACATCACAGGAAAAGTATGGTGGAGGTCTGAAATGTTCCACACCTTGAAAGACTTAACAAAGTCGCATAAAGATTCTAAAAATGAGTGGGGAAAGGGCAACCTAGCATTGGGGTCAATGGCCTCTACAATGTGGACTTTCACCATGCCCGGTGGTAGTTGTTTGTTGTGGCATTTCAAATTCATGCCAACACCTTCAATAATGCCTTTTCCAACCAATACACCATTCGTTAGCAACTCGACGTGTTCTCCGCTTGCATATGTGTGACCACCTTCCTCTAATGGCTTCTCATCGATAAAGGGTGCCTGCACTTGGAAAATGTACACTGGAAAACCAAACTCATGTCAGAAAAACATATGATTCATGGTTAAAGAGGCATATGAAATTAAGGAATCCTACTATTACCGATTCAGAAAGGCTATGGGAATTGTCCACTTCACCATGCCAAACTTCACCAGCACTATGAGTTTCCATCCCAAACTCCATTCATGCAAACTCACCAATAATGTCATGCCCCACATTCCTTTGTCCACGCGCATTTTCTTCTATACTGCAATCCTTTAAATTACATAAAGAGTAAAGTGACTGGTATGACACTATCAAAGAGACTGCCAACTACAAATAAGACATCGTAATACATCATTGACAGCATAGCATGGTGTAGGACTTGGAATGTGCAATAGCTTGTAATAGAATGTTCCCAACACCTTTTTGGTTTCCTCTAAAATATGATTCTCACTCATCGGCACAGAAGCAGCTCGAATGGGACTCTCCTGCAAGACACTAAATCAGTTTACGCTATGTCTGCATCCACCTTAATTTCTACTATAACACATTGACAGATAAAATAAAATGTACAACTCTGGTTGTGGCCTGCATCATGGGAGGGCTCTCCATGCCAACCCCAGCACTCTCAGCCTACATAACATATAAGAACATGTTTTAAGAACACATGTTATCAATGAGGATGGTATCCAATGTGTCTACAGATAAGTGCGTACATGTTACAACACTAATTATAGACATACCGCTTCTTTGACTAAATTGGCACTTACCTATTCACATGCACACCTGCCCTCACTACCATTGCCCTCCAACATAGGCTATGTCACCATTGACAATGGTCAACATTGTTAACATTGACAAAATAACATAGATAAGGAATGGCGTACAACAACCACACAAGACTTACCATGACATCCCTATCATTGCGGTCCACTGACATTTCTTTTCTATGCATTTGTTGCACCAACTTGTATGAACTCCCAAAATTTTGCCCAGCAGAATAAGTACCCTTTTCATAAACACCGGGATCCAAGATCATGCATTCATCTTCACCACTCTGCTCTGGCAAACCATGTCCTTTATCCATAGAAGCCTGACTTGGAAAGTAATTCGTAAATGGGATCTCATTGATTGAAATTGTGAATTTGAAGGTGAGTGATGAAATGGAAGAATAAATGAAAACTTATAATACCATATTACCTTTTCCTCTAACTGAACATAATCACAAGAAGATAATTTTCTCTTCCTCCTTTGCTCCAGACTCTGACTTCTATCAATAGAGTTCGACCCTGTTTTGACCTCCTCAAGCACTTGACAAAACCCAAAAACCTTATTTTTTTGGGAAGATTTCCTCCTCGTTTCCATCTTATTTCATCCCATGGGGCATCATTGCATAGGTTGATTACTAGCTGCAACTGGCATGGTAGGCAATGCATCAGCTGGTGTATCCCTATCAACTTCCTCACACACAATTTTAGATGATCCTGGACTGCCCTGTCACTTGTGCATTTTTTTTTCAATGTGAGTGAAAATAACAGCAAAGTGAAAAACTCTTAAAAAGAATTAGAAACCAGAGTCCTATTGCATCCTCCCTTTGCCAATACCTTATAATATTTTCTCTACACCAATGCTAACAACTTTCTCATTCTTTTCTGCCTGGCTGTTGTACTCTCATATTGACCCATTTCTTCTTCAATCTTCACCTTGGCTTCTACTTGGAGGAGCTCTACTGACGCCTTCTTGTACAACTTGCATATGCACTTCTCTACATGCTTTCTTTGGGCTATAGACCTCATCCTCATCTGGTATTTGACATTTCTCTCCCTCCTTTGGTAGTACCCCTGATCTTTATAAGAGGAGTGACACCATTTTGGGTTCACTGAGGTAGGTCAGCCGCGTTTGGGCACTTCGATCAATGGAAGTGCATGCATCTGCATCCTATGAATATTCATCCTTGCAATGTCCCAAAATTTAAGACCTCCATCTACTGAACATGGACCTACGATGCAGTAATATACCAATCTATTGTTGCACTTTTTAGTTCTGTAATCAGTCCTCCCCTACACACAACACACTAGAACAATAAAAACAAGATTTGTAAAACCAGAAAGCTTAGAATATACAAAACAATATCGTCAGGCAAGAAGGATGACTCCACTATTCCTAAACATTACATCATGATTGAAGGTTTCTCAAAGAAATCAAACCTTACAATCAATCTGAGAATCCAAACAGTCTCCCCAACCACTGTGAATATTGGGATCCTCCAAAGCATGATAGTTCTGAGCAGTAGCATAACTATCATCCCTCTCTTTTTCTTCACGACTGACACTATCGACATAAGCACTCCCTCTTCCAACCTTAGGGGTGCCTCTCTCAGCATGACCAATTGGATCACATTCAGCTACTTGCTTCAAGGGGTCCTCCATCCCAGGCACAGTGCTCATATCACCCTGAAGTAAACAATGTTACGACAAAAAAAAAACACCCATCATTTGAAGGTTGAAGAACATGAACCAAATATTTATACATTTTTAAGGCACACTCATTCAAACTATATCATATTGGTACGATGCAAATGATTACCAATTTCCTTGATGAATGATCAGATCTCGCCTATCTAGGAGATGTCCTTTTGAAATCCCTCTTTGTGTCCTGACAAGGCCAAGTCCATGTATTAGTGAGCTACCTACCTCCTAGATGGACTCACACAAAAGAATAGTTATAGACATCCCAAGACCATACTATCTTGCACTTCTTACCAACAAAATTTTTGCATCATCCAATACCCTTCGAGTTGCCGCATGATGCATCCCAAGAACTGAATCATGCATCTCGATAAATCTGTCCATATACTTCAGCAACATACTAGCCTACCCATATAAAATAATAGTAGAGTTACTAGCCGCTCAAGCGGCAGATACATTCTGTGCCTCGAACCTCCTAGAGAAAAACCACTTCGAATGGCATATCAACTTAACATACAGATCTCAGTTCACAATATAAGTATCCGCATTTCTTTCTTCTGCTTATTTGCATCTACCTTTTTTTCTTTTTTTTTCATTTTACAAATGACATCTTATATACAAATATTCTAATGGCCTAAATAAGTGACACAGAGCTTGCACATTTACATATGCATAGACTGTCAACGTATTTACCATTCATATAAAATAATGCCACATAAGATTCCATTCTTCTACCGAACCATTGTATCGGTGAGGAGGTCCCCTAATTCAAGTACAAGATAAATTTTATATATATGTGTATTTGACAAGTTTCTCGCATCTACCCAAGCGATCTAATAAAATAGCTACACAGAATTCAAAAAATCTAGCTACTCCCAACTATTTTTTCTTCGCTCTCCGCCAATTTCAAAATGGACAGTCTTACATTGAAAAGCTACAATGAAAGCGAACAGAGCTGTGCCACATGAACAAATGTGCCTCTCCCGATCAAACACAACCATATACGTAAATAATCAGCCCAGCTAAATAAAACATTGACTCAGAAATAAAAATAACACCTACGATCACAATATGAGAGCTTATAACATCAGCAGGGGCAATAGGGATATCGGCCAGCAACAACAATAGCAACAAATTCTACTCAACTATGTGATAGATATACTAATAAGATCCCTTCTATTTCTATATATATATATATATATATATCAGTTGTTCAACTTTATATGACATTAGAATGGCTATTTAGGTGTAATTTTCAAACAAACAACAGTTCATTATAGCAGAAGATACTACCACTGGAAACAAATATCACAGTGGGTTTTCTATGTGACATTGACCATGCTAATTAACGTCCAAACACAAGCACACAATTCTTAACAAATAATGCATACTATGACAACACTATACAAAATAATTGTTCGAACTTCAAACATCTCAACCATCAAACCGACTATACCTTTCAGCAGATGGGGTGAACTGCATACCCATTAAATATTGCAAACAGTAGTATGGCATAAATACAATTAATTACCCGTGTTTCGAGAACAATTACCAAAAAAAAAAGGGCTCTATTGCCATGTCTCTACTTTTTGTTCAATTCATTCCATTCGGATTGCATTAAACGTATATATTTCAAACTTGTTCCACCTGACTGCCCGCTATCATTGCATCACTAAAACCTCTGGAAACCAACCCAAAAAATTATGAACAAAAGCCCCCACACACACGAAATAATATATCTGTCACATTGTCAATTGAGCAACACAACCTACTAGAAACAATGGAGGTTACAACATTATCCCTATACGCACACATTCACATTGACCCAAATATATATAAAAAAAGAGGGGAGCAATATTTTTGACATGCCCAACACACCATTCTCATTCTTTGCGATCTGCAAGCTATTACTCAACATCTGCATCATCATTCACTCCAACTTCTTCTATTCCTTCTGGAGTTCGATCCTCATTTGGAACACATGGCTCAAGGCCAAACACACTATCATGGTGTTTGTGTTTAAGTAGGAATAAAATAGATCCATACATCTTTTTCAATTCCTTGATCATCCCAGCATTCAACCCTTGACCATGCCTCTCGACTCCAACCCGAGCAATTTCATCATCAAGATACATTGCAGATTACATGTAAGCCTGAAGAACACATCTAACACTTGGATCACCATTAACCATCTCTCTTGGCACTATTCCTCCTACCCAAGATTTTCCCTCATACAGGTCGTAACGCCTTATAGCGTCATCCACAGTATTGTCTGGAATATAAACTTCCTTGACAAATGCCAAGGCTATTTGTCAACACAACCCAATGTTCTGAAGAAGATCCATGCAGTTTGACAGAAATATAGATATCAACTAGGATGGAAATATGAAATGGGGCTGCGAATAAAGAACATTTCACCCAATGACATTTGTGATGGAAGATTCCACGTACATACAGTCAGTTTTGAACCAGTGTGACAACATTATTGGTACAATCCATCCCTCTTCTACCTCATCCCATTCCTATACGGGGATACGCATGTGGTAGTTGCGAGGGAGCAGAGTCATCCACAGTAAGATAGACAAGTACAATTTTTGTTTCACACTGACAATAACACAAAAAAAATTACATCCTTTACTATACAATGATGCGCTACAAACAACAATAACAGTAGAGTTATCAGTGAAATTTCACAGTATAGTAACTCAAAAGTGAAATGGTCCAGGTATGTTTCACAACAGAAACCCTAATTAAAATTAATTGACAAAGACATGCCCCCTATTAAATTGACAACAGAATGTTGCACATAAAATTAGGGTAACCAACCCTAGGTGTCCCAGCTACAAGCCTCAGGTTAATCTGACAACATAGATTCCCCTGGTAACTATCTAAACATTGCAATACCACTTGATACAAAAGTTTAAAAACTACTAATTAAATAAAGAAGATAGTTGTTACAGATTTCATGCTTCTGTAATCCCTAGTGTTTACAATAGGTTATGATGGGAGAAAATTGTATTCAGGAAGATTCAGATCAACATTTGGGATCACAATTTGACGTCCATGATCAACATGAATGATATGGTAACAAAGAGGAGCTCCTTGCATACATAATTTAAATTTCCAAGTACAGCAACAGATGGAACACATTTTATTTTGTGGGAGATTATAGTCAATGCATAGCAAAGGTAATTAATGGTTTTCAAAAACAATTATTTATTCCAATTTTAATTATTTCCCCATTCTTACTTA
The DNA here is from genome assembly GCA_027943335.1 of Chamaecyparis obtusa. Lineage (NCBI taxonomy): Eukaryota > Viridiplantae > Streptophyta > Pinopsida > Cupressales > Cupressaceae > Chamaecyparis > Chamaecyparis obtusa. The sequence continues at coordinate 74,588 of BSBK01007591.1, read as the reverse complement.
TTCTAATTTAGGCCACTAAGCATGCAATGATGAGCTTTCAAGGATCATTGATTCATTTACTTCCCAGCCATCATTCCATGCAAATCTTGTATCATTCAGTCTGAATGTTCAATTGACTGTGAATGTTCAGTTGAGCCATAACAGACACACTGGATAGCCACATAGTTCTCTTTGGACCTTTGTTGAAAATATTTGGTTGCTTTGCTAATGTGAGGATGATTAGAAGAAGAATAAAATAAAAGGGACACCAATGCTCAAGTTATGATCGAGAAAATCTTTGGCAGATTTGAACATACTTATATGTTTGTTTTTTTTGCAAAATTAGCCTTTTCCATGCAAATCTTGTGTAATTGAGTTTGAATGTTCAGTTAAGCCAGGCTTTTAACAATCACACTGGATATCTGTGTAGTATTCTTTAAATCTTTTTGGAAAAAAAAATTCTTCTTTTTCCATTGCGAGTGTGATCACAAGAACAATCAAATACGATGAACACCAGTGCTCAACTTATGATGAAGAGAATCTTTGGCAAATTTGAACATTTTCAAACTTTGTTTATTCTGCAAAATTACATTTTCTTTGTTGTGCTTTCTCACAATCCTTGCTATTCCATTTAATAGCCCCAGTTGTTTTTCAGAAAAAATTACAACTCTTATGTTGTGCTCTCTCAAGATCCTTGCCATTCTATTTATTACCCCTCGCTATATGATAGCTATGATCAAGAAAAACATCTTCTCTTTTGCCATCATGCCTCTGACAGGCTTTGATATTTTCTAAACGTTTGAATTGAATATACTGGCTAGCCGTTTCATATTGTAGCCAGTCTTCTAGAATATACATTTTTTAGTTATATTTATGTCTTTCAGTATTATCTTCATCTGCCATACGGAAATCTTTTTTGCAATTGTTTTAGGTGCATGAATCTTCTCAAAGGGATGGTGATGCGATACTACAAGAAGATAAAGATCAGTATGGATGTCTTGTAAATTTTGTTAGATAAGGTCAAATTTAAAATGAAAAATTATGTGTCCAAACGGGTGTGGTGTAATGGTTAATAGGGTAAAAAAATTTGAGCAAATGTGTGTCCTAGTGTTTAATAGGGCCACACTTTTACAAACTGGAAAACAAACAAAAATCCTTACACTGATGAGAACTTCAGATGACTATTAACACTATAGAACTATAAGATACCCTACCCCAATTCATCTACCCAATGGACTTTTTATGCAGATTAAACCTCTGTCCTCTGCATGCAAGTGTCCAGAAGTACCACTACTTAGCTCTTGAAAAAAAATCCCATTGCAAACCTGCTGCTAAGGGAAGAAAAAACACCTAAATCGACTAAGTAAACAAAAATATATAATAGACACCATAGTCATTACCATCTGAACAAATAAGATAAAACAATGAAAGAACACATAGATAACAAAAAAATTGAGAAATCCTTTATATATCAAACCCCAAAATTCATATTCCTTCCAAAATCTACAACTTCTACTTGGTACAGGACAACTATGCCTCACACCCTACATATCTACTAAACCAAACATACCAAAAAATTTCCCTTTAAAAGGACATCAAAAACCATAATTGGCATTTGTCCAAACTGGCAACTCCCACCCCACAAAGGAGCACATGAATTGCTAAGAAAAGGAAGAAACCGATCGATAGTGGTAGCCTATCAATTACTAAACAGATACCATTACATCTTCTGTCTTTGAAAGATTTGGCAATTTTATTATTTTCCCCATTTTTTGAAAGCTTTTGAACCTCCACTTTAGAACAAACAGACCATGTTGCCATCCATATGAAAGTGCAAACTGTTTGATAGGCCTTTCATTAACATTTTCTCTCACGATTCTTTGACACAAATTTGGATCATTGCCAAAATTTCCAACTCCATTCTTCTTGTGGAGAGGTGTCCAATATTGATTCCATAATTTAGACGGACCACTAAAACTATGTGAACTCCCTAAAGTAAAATGCATAGTAGAACCACTAATAGACTTGAAATCCTTCCTTCATTCCAATCACATTTCCCATCACTGTTGTCATACTGAGTTATATAGTCACTTTTTACAAAAAAAAAATAGATCCAAGGAATATTTTTTATGATCATACTCATGTCCCCACAATTCACAATCCCATTGAACCATATTATAATCAACTAAAATTCCAATATCTACCTTTTGAGATTCAACATTCATTTTCATTGGTAGAATTTCATTGCAGCTCTGCCTCAAATTTGGTTGAACTTCACACTTGAAATAACTTCTCTCTTTCACTATGGCTTTTTGCTTGAATTCCCTTTTGGGCTAATTTTCACCTTTTTGTTCAAGCTCTAATCTAGCTTCTGTTAAAAAAGACAAAGCTACCACTTCACATGTCCCTTCCTCTTTCCACAGTTTTAAGATAGCTTTCCTTCCTTCGTGTTTAAGTTCAAAAGTATTTTCTCTACCCAAATATAACTTTGCACTATATTCTCATGGCCTGCCCAGCAACAAATGACATGCATCAATTGGCACCACATCATAGAGTACATCATCCTATACTCACCAAATTATCGGTAGATCCACAATTTTTTATCACCTTAAATATCTCGTCCTTACATTTGCATTTCCTTCACATTACACTTATACTTTTCCAATCAATTTCATATGTTTCTTTGTCCCCTGTGATTAAAGTTTTCTTAGCATTGGCTTCTATCCTGATTCAGCCTCAACTTCTTCTTGCCAAGGTTTTTCTTCTTCTTGGGCTACCATAACCCTTTTGAGGGTTTTGAGGACAATCTATGACCCCATGGGCTAAATCTCAAATAAAATGCTTTATGAGCTTTCCCTCTCCCAACGAGGGTTGTTCACATCATCTACATCTAAAGCTTCCACTCCTCTAAAGTCAACCTTTGCATTCTTAGCTTATTCTAGCTCCTCACTAACAGTAGGTTGTAAGTAAACCTCTTTCTCTTTGCTTTGACAGATTTCACCTCTCTTACTCATAATTTTTCTTTTCCAATTTACTTTCTCCTCACCCTTTAAAGCATATTCACATGCCTCATTTGCAGTGGGAACTTTCACCAATGCAAGCTTGAAGTTGAAATTTGAGCCCATTCACATATCAGACCACCTCTTCTCATGCACTCTCTTGGATACCTGTTTAAATTTGAAGCCTCATTAACTATTCGGTATAAGTATGCACTGACTGATCCATTTTTTTATAATTTAGTAATTCCTTAAACAATTTTTGTTGGTAATTTGAGGGCAAGAATTGGGCTTTCAGATGTTTCTGCATCTTAGGAAAAAAGATGAATTTTATCTTTTCCTTGTCTTATTAAACTTTGCACATTTCCCCACCATTGGGCTGCATGGGATTTGAACTTGTAGGCAACAACTTTTACTCTTTTTAAATCATCTTCATCTATGTCTTCCATGTCAAAGTAATATCCAATTCTTCAACCCAATATAAAAATGCATCTGGGCTGACCTCACCTTTCAAATAAGAAATATCAACCTTTATCTTAGAACTCTATTTTGCCAATGCCTCAATAAGCCTCTCCGTAACATTTGATATCCTAGTAGCATTCACCAATTTCCCTTGTTCCTCCTGAGACTCATCCAATTTTAATGTTGGCTCAAGGGTTCCTACTCTTCTAACCAATTCATAAGTATTCCTTTCAGTGCCTACATTCCTACTGCCCCTTGTCACCCACTTGATGCGGAATCCCCTCTGATCCATCAAATATTGCTCTAATACCAAGAGTAATGTAGATTAAACCTATGTCCTCTGCATGCAGGTCTCCGAAAGTAAATCTGCTCAACTACTAACTAAAGATCTTATAGCACTCCTGCTGCTAAAGAGAGAACAAATGAACAGCTAGACCGACTTATCAAACAAAACTGTCAAATAGACTCCATAGTCATTATCTGAACACATAAAAGAAAACTATGAAAGAACACATACATAACAAAAATTGATAAATCATTTACATTTCAAACCTCTGAAAAAATTTAACTTACAAATTTTGCAACTTCTACGCATTAGAAGAAAAGTAGTCTCACACCCTACGTATCTGCTAAATGATAAATGACAAAAACTTACCTAAAAAGGAGAAAGAAAACCAAAATTAGCAACTGACAGCTACCACCCCAAAAAGAAGCATACAAACTTCTCAAAAAAACCAACCAATGGATAAACCACTACATCTTCTCTCCCTTACAAAGATTCAATAGTTACATTAACTTGGAAATGTAGTAATTGGCGAAATTAAGCAATAAGAAAAACATAACCAGGGTATCATCAGGTGGTGGCTATCCAGCCACATAAATTGTACATTTGTCTTATATAGCTTTTTGCAAACTTTTGAAAAAAAAAACTGTGTTCCCCCTTCGTATGGTTAACAATTTTTGTGGCTGCATTGTCGCCACTGTATCATCGAGGGTAGCAGCTAGAATAAACTTGCCATTGGGGGAAAATTAATGAAATAAACGGCAGGCATCTTCTCATCAATGAGCATCTTAAGGCATTTCCCATTGGAGGCATCCCATATCTTTCCTGACCCATCATGCCTGCTGGAAACAACCAGTGACCCATCGTGATTAAAATCGGTAGCTGTGACGGGATCCATATGGGCGTGAATAGCCCTAACGCATTTTGCAATCTTGACGTCCCATATCCTGACGATCTCGTCAAAACTACTAGATGTTTTAACATAGTCCCCAGTGTGAACATCCCATATCTTTACGATTTTATCATCGAAAGCGGAGCAAATGTAGCACGAATCATAACTATTTTTGACAATCACAACTGCCACATTGTCATAGTGATTGTTGAAAACACGTAACATTTTCCAATTTCACACCTACGCACAAAACATTTCATCCTACAAGTGGGACCGACTTCAAAAAAGTTACTAGATGTTTTTAATCATGCACTTGCGCATCTACAATGGAAAATACATAATAGTTTCAACAATCACACTTGTGCACTTGTGTTATCGATTGTCAAAAATGCCTAACATTTTCCAATTTTGCACCTGCGCACATAACATTTCATCCTACAAGTGGGTCTGACTTCACAAAAATTTCTTGATGGTTTTGATTGCACACTTTGTTGGAATGTGTCTTGCCCAAACTTTTGCGAGAAAAAATCGCAACAATTTTCTTTTTAAAACAAGATTTATAGTTAACTAGGTCATAAAACATCAGAGCGAAACATAGCTGCTTCATTAATATGACATGATTAATGGACAAAATCTAGATTTTAAGTTACCTTGGTGAATGTACCAGCACTACTATCACCGTCCAAAATGGGATGCCAGTTTACCTGCCACAATTAGCGCTTAGGGTTACCTAGATCTCATCTCTTAGGACCCCGACCTTCAAGGGAAGCTCATGTGGTAGTGTCAGAACCTCTCTTAGATACAAGGTGAACACTTATACCTAAATTTTTTAGGTATCTTCTCCCACTCCCACCCTCCATCTGTACAAGTATGTGAGACGTGGATGAAGCACAAAATTAATCTATTTACTATTTAAACCCCAATTCATTTTTATAATTATCACTTTTTTTAGAAACTTTCCATAGATTACCCAAGTTTGACCACTCACAGGCTCTAACCCCTAGGGCAAGACACTGCTCCATATAGTCCCTACATGTCCATCCTCAAGTTCAAAACAGCAAGAGTGTCACTACCGTAAAGAAATCCATGAATCCTAGATACCCAAGTATTCACACGGATATAGAAGCAACATTTTCATACTAGTTCATTCAAATAAAATACATCACATTTCCATTGTGGCACTCCCATCAATGAACACTCATTTAAATTCAATGTAATTAAAAGTACTAGAACATTATAGCTTTAAAATACAAAAGACCATTAAAATTAAAATAAGCAATCAGCAACTATTTTTCCATAATATAACACCCAACTATGAACAACGGGTGAAATACAAAGAATGTCACTCATAGTTTCAAAGACATAATACTAAAAACTGAATCATTCAACAAGAAAATTGACGTTTTGGTAATAAAATTAAACAGAATCGATGTATCCGTACAGAGATAAATATATCATCACGGTTTTAAGTTTTAAAGAAAAGCTATCAGTCTAGTCTTTGTATTTGTTTCAGTGTATTTGTTAATTCATCTGGTAGAATAGCCTACATGATTGGAACTGTATAATGTTACAGACAATGTATGTTTGGGGAAACACTAGTCATTGGTTTCCCATTTGAATTTGATTTTTAGAAAAAGTTCATTTTGACAGTTTTGAGAACGGTTTCTTTATGTGCTTATTCCTTTTTTTTTCTTTAACTCAAGATACTAAATAGAGGTGGATACATGCATCGATTGATAATAACAAGGTAGGATCGAATGAACAAATAATAACCATGATTAAACAAATCTGCTACAATAGACTTATTGATTCGATAAATAAAATTACAAACATGGAACTCTAGTCAGACACTGAATGCACAAAAGAATCTGCCAATCAAAACACGTTTCATACTCACTGTCCCCTAGTTTCACCGAACCAGAATCCACAAACAAAATCACAACACCCTTCTCCAGTTAATCAGAACAAATTAGTACAGACCAACAGCAAGTTCCCAAACTTTTAGCAAATCTGTCAAACCCCAATACTTTCAGCGATGAAAACAATTTCACTTTCAGAATGCAGTTCCAACTTTCAAAAATGAAAGCAGGTTATTTAACAACTTCAAACCGGTTCAATAATGAATTTATCTATTGGTTATCTAGGCATAACTTTGTATATTTTATTATTTTACCAATAATTTTAACTTGGTATGCAATTATATATATATATATATATATATATATATATATATGTATATATATATATATATATATATATATATATATATATATGTATATATATATATATATATTATCAGTCTCTATCTCTGTCTTTGATTGAATCAATTGATTAAAACATGTTTGAGTAAATATAGAATTGATGAAAAGTTCACCACGAGCTTAACTTAAACTGTGTCACTCATTGTAACACCCCTATCTATACTTAAAGATAAAAGATGATACTAAAGAAGAAACAACCATAAATAAAATCACATAAAACCACAGTAATAATTTTTTTTTTTAAATTACAAACTGAAACATATAATCATAACAACCGCTTCTAAGAGATTTATAGTTTACAATCGATTTACATCAGAGTAATAATAATACTCTTTATTCAAAGATTAAGTTCCAAAAACAAAATTTCCTTCTTTCCAAATCCATTACATTCTACGAATAGATCTGATAACTAATAACCATGAAATGATCTGTTTCCCATAAAACTTAACAACTGCTATCCACTGTCCCATACTCATTGATTTATCCATCTAAAACCTGAAAATCAAAATGAACACAAACGCAAACAGCAAATAGGGCTCAGTCACAATGATTAAGAAAATGAATCATCTCCAAATGTCTGCAATCATAAAAGTTAGTATAATATAACATTTATGCAGATTTAAATACAGATGTAATTGAAAACTAAATAACATAATTCCATTTTTTTTTACACCAAAATCATCAAGCACTAAATTTTTTTCTAACAGAAATAAACTCACAAAGAAAATGACAAGTAATGATCCAATAGTTCATGGGTGTCCACATAAGGACCTACGCTATGTATCCATAAGGAACCTCGTAGTAATCCATTATGTCTGATGAAACCATAATGTTTTATCTTTGTTAATTGAAACCCATAACCCTTGAATTTATAATTATCACTTAATTAAACAATTGACAGAAATTTGTTAGATTTGACAAACGCAAATCATCCCAAGAACACCTGCATGCAAGACTGTCACAAAGAAGAAGCAAAAAGATAGAAAGCTATGGCGGCCAATAGGCCAGAGACTGCAAAACCATGTTGCAAGAAAATAATCTTCTATTAACAATGATGAAAATAATACAATCTCCTTTTGAAATGAAAGAAGTGAATCCTTATAAAAGGAAACACGAAACCCTAAAGGCTAAAACCCTAAAGAATTATAAAGCGCCTAAGTGAAACTTAAGCCTAGAGTATGATAAACTAATAATTAAATGATTTAATTATTAGCTAACATAAGACTACTCTAACACCCCCCCTTAAGTGTAACTTAGGGAGAAGCAAAAAAAGCTAAACTACTGCAGAAAGTAGGAAAGATGGGTCCCGGCAACTAGGCCTGATCAGGTACCCAAACATAAAGCAAAAGATGTCCCAGAGAAAGGAACAAGAAGAGAGCAAGAAACTCCTCTGAAGCATGTCTGAAAACTCTGTCAGAAGATACTGCTGGAACCCCCACTGAAGTGCATGACCAGGTAGAGAAGACAAGTGTCTGAAGAGCTGATCAATCGAACCAGGAAGCAATAGAACCAACAGGTGAACCCCCCCATAATGCTGAACTGGGAGAGGTGACAGGAACACTGAAATGCGATGCCAGAAACAGCTGCAAAAGAAGAACCAGGAACACCAACAGTGCAACAGAAGCACACACACAGGATAAAGGGCGATGTCATAGACACAGTCTACATGGGCTAATGTCGTGGAAGGTACGCTCACTTGACAAGAGTGGATGCGCCTATAGTGGCAAATGCATCAGAATCCCCCCATGGCACTTTATAACTGAGTGCGAATACTAAAACTGAACCAGGTGAAAAAGATCCCAAAATGTAGAAGAGGGCACTTTATCTTAGTGCATTTATAGAACAAAGATACATCAGAAAAAGCATGCAAGCTCAGAAGTCAGAAAGAAGAGTGCACTAAGAAACCAGAAGAAGAGATCCCCAGACCTGTAGAACCAAGCACACCACCAGAGGGCATAAACTGCATAACTCAGAGGAGTGAAAACCTGGAGCAGAATCTGGAAGAAATACCTCTGCCACTGAATGGTACACAGAATCAGCTTTCCGACGATATCTCGTTTGCCGAAAAAGGAGTCCGGATGAGCCAGATATGACTCCCGGAAGGCAAAAAGAGACATCAGACTTCAACAGAAAAAAACACTATTGAAATAGTGGAACCAAAAACCCTAACCTCCACCATCGAAAAGTTCTCGGAAAGAGCTTTCCGCCGATATATGGAAGTCAGAAAAAGACCCCCGTATGCTCCCTGTAGAGCGAAAAAGGCCCAAGTACCCCCAAAAAACTCACCAAGGCATGTTTTAAGCCCCTGGGGCTAAAAAAAAAGGGCCCCTGGGCGCATGGCGCGCGTAGGGGGCTGGAACCGGAGCTCCCGGTCATCCATATGACCGCTTTTAGGGCCCGCGGGCTTAAAAACCCGCCGGGGGCCCAGGCGGCGGCGCGGCCGGCGGCGCGGTGCGCCGCTGGAGCGGAGCGGGGCCGGGAGGCGGCTGGGGCCGCGGAGGAGCTGCTGTGCAGAGCGGAGCGGGGCCGAGAGGCGGCTGGGGCCGCGGAGCGGAGGCAGCGGCTGTGCAGTCGGCGGGGCGGCGGTGGGCCGGGCGGAGCGGGGGCCGCTGAATGCGGCGGAGCGGGGGCCGAGGCCCGCTTGAACGCGGTGGCCGCCCGGGCAGTGGCTGCTATGCGGTTGCTGCTGGGCGGCGCGGGGGTGGCTGCTGGCGGCGCCCCCCAAAAATTTATTTTTTATTTTTTAAAAATTGCCGTCTCGATCCGCGTGCCGGGTCGTACGGCCTGGTACCTAAAAAATTTTGCCTCAAATTGCAAAAGTGTCCAAAATGGACAAATTTTATATGGATTCTGGCTATCTCGAACCTTCCGGACGCAATGGTGGCATCCGTTTTTGCTCAAAATACCCCCAAATTTTTTTTTTCTTTTTTGCAGGCAAAAAAGAAACAAAAAATAACGTCCTACTTCTGAATCACTTCAACAAAAACACAAACAGCGAGCAGCAAGATGGCTCTGATACCATGTTAAATTTGACAAACGCAAATCATCCCAAGAACACCTGCATGCAACACTGTCACAAAGAAGAAGCAAAAAGACAGAAAGCTATGGCGGCCAATAGGCCAGAGACTGCAAAACCATGTTGCAAGAAAATAATCTTCTATTAACAATGATGAAAATAATACAATCTCCTTTTGAAATGAAAGAAGTGAATCCTTATAAAAGGAAACACGAAACCCTAAAGGCTAAAACCCTAAAGAATTATAAAGCGCCTAAGTGAAACTTAAGCCTAGAGTATGATAAACTAATAATTAAATGATTTAATTATTAGCTAACATAAGACTACTCTAACAAAATTCTTTCCCATAAGGATATAGACTAGTGTCAGTCACAACTGACAGAAATTCTATCATCACAAGGTACTAGACTAGTGTCAGCCCCCAATCTACGGATCATACTTGCATTATCTTAAAAACACTTGATCTAGCAATCAATGAAAGCAGTGAAATGAACTACATTACACAATTTCACTAACATTCCGTTTCTAATGCATCAATTTACAAAATTGAAACAGCAAACAGAAATCCATTATAAAACCATATTACCATATTTCTTAACATACATTCATAAACATGATGTTTCTCGAAAGATGAAAAGATCACAACTCTTTCTCCATCACAAATCCAATCAAAATAATCTCCACATTAACTTAACATTAAATTTGTAACTGTACAATAAAATATCCATATCCAATTTCATGTTTCCATTGAATAGAAAAGAACTAACATAATCATACATCAACTGAATCAACACAACACCCATCACTTTTAACAACATACTAGTTTTCCATAACCGAATTATTAAACTAATTGGCCATACACCCTGCTCTATTAATTACAAGTTTATACCATTTATATACATGTTGGCATATGTACATGTATACACCACGGCTTGTGTATACATATACATATCCCAGCAGGTATATGTATATATGAATATATAATTTTATAAGCTTGTAATTAATAGTTCAGATTGACAGTCATAGCATCTATTATATACATGTTGGCATATGTACATGTATACACCATGGCTTGTGTATACATATACATATCCCAGCAAGTATATATATATATTTATATATCTAATTGCATAAACTTGTAATTAATAGTTCAAGTCCATAAATATGCAATAGAAAAACCATTCAAATTGTTTTAGTTCTGTCACAGAATACATCGACCTTAAAATACTACTAAATCTGCCGAATACATAAAATAATGATAGTATAATAATAATAACTGACTTCTACCTTTTAAACAAAATACCAAAATGTTTCTTTTCTTTTCCTTACTGTTTGAACAAGATAGTAATGGACTTTCCTATAAATCCCTTAACATATCCTAATGTCGTTACAACTGTAATACACACTGGTGTTAATTACTGAAGATCATAAGGCTCGCAATCAAGTTTGACATAACCAAGACATCCACATTCCTCTATTGACTGATACATACAGTGAAAAACATCCTTTTAACCAAACATCGACACCAGAAAACTAGAGAAATACACCTAGAAAAATACTTCAATTCCACACCTATGTGCAAATGTAAATACAAAATATGATAGGTAACAGATAACATTATGAATACCACTAATCCCAATTTCCACATTACAGCTCAAAGAAAACATCTATATCAACTTCGGTTTATAACAATGACAGAGAAACCCGATATCATCTTATAACCCAGACTTTTCACATTGAATACATTATGTTGCTACAGAGTTCCTAACAATAGGAACAGTGCGAGAAGACCATTACAGAAGTTTTTAACACAAAAACTCATGCTGGTTCCATACTGTATTGATATGTTGATTATCAAACCTGACTAACTCCCTTAACACTGTCCAAAGCAAGTAAACATCAACACCAAAACACACAAGGATATAACCCTATAACATCTACATAACTATATTCCATAGTTTGGCACAGACTTAACTAAAACATTGCCAAATTTATACTCAGTACAAAGAAAACCCCTTATTACATTATGCTCGAACACAGCATATTAAAGACATGTATTAAATACCACACTAAAACCAAAACACTTACTAAACAGTCATTTGTTTCCAAATTTCCCCACTAAACATAACATTTAGTAACTAGATAACTTTCTAATCTATCCAAGAAAGAAAAGACTAATTCATGACCGAACTTACAAAGTATTCAAACACAAAACCTCACATACATCGACTAGTAACCAGTGGTAATCAACATTCCCTTAATTGTCATTTGTAGAACATAAAAAGGAAACAGAGATTAAGGTAAGAGATGCCCCTGCCTGGTATTCGTGTGGGGAAGAAATCCAGAACCGGAATGCTAGAGCTAGCCCCTGCCTGGTGAGCTTCACAAACGAATCCCAAACTCAACCACGAAGATCCCTTATCACAGATTACCAAAATGTCATGCAAGAGAGCCCAAAATGCAGAGATAACAGTATGAAACTCCCCACTTCCTAAATGACCATGAACAGAAGGGTTTATCTTTGTCGTGAAAACCCCTTTCATTCCATGCCACTTATCATGAAGGATACAACAGTAACACGGGTCCATAACCAACTATCTACCCAAAATGCCGCAGCATAACATGGTGAAAAAAAAATGGAGTCATAAACAACTGCAACTCCTTAACCAGAGCAAATGGTGGACTTCAAACTCAACAATGAATTGCCATCGATAAGTTCATTCAATGCAAACTTATCTCTTGCAGTGAACACAACTCAATACCTGCCAAATGTCCAACATAGTACATTTCCACAACCCGAAAAATAGCTTAAACCCCACTAACACCTCAATGCAATGAAAGTGCATTAAAACCCTGCCGTTAAGTCATGTTTCGAGCCAGAATATAATATGAAGACTTAGGGATAGGTTAATACATATCTATACCAATAACATTAGTCCTTTTACTAACTTAACATCTAAGATAGCAGCGCATGCCAATGTCAAATAACTAACACTTCATCACACTAACCTCCTACTAAAAAACAACATAAAATATACTAACTTAGTTAATTCATATAGTTTAGTAAATGAAATACCACATTCTTACTAAAACATTCACTCATAATTATATGTATAAAAATACATATATATACAAATTCATTTATTTTGAATTCAGAATTAGATTAACATTAAATAACAATAATTCTCTATATACTGTCTATAATCATAAGATACAATTAACCATAATAACATAACCATTTCTAATTACGTCTAACATATTATTAAGGATTCCAAAACAATGAATCAATAATCAGACAATTGACTAACCATATAGTTTGTCCTTATTTCATAATCAAACCAATATTCGAAATTCAATCTAAGCCAATTCTGTCATCAGAATAGGATTCATAAAGCGACAGAAATAGACATAATTCTCTGAGTGTCTGGCAGAATTACAGAGATAACATATTTAATCCAAAAAACAAAGTTCAAAAGAACGCAGTCAGAGTTCGAACTCAAGAAATCTAACATAACATAACATAACATAGAAAAGTAAAGTCTAGAACAGTCAGGGGCATGACACTCATCTCATTCAAGACAACCTATGGTGTGGCTCTAATTCTACAGCTAATTGACAATAGCCTAGCAAACAACGTTACCTGAATGAGCTCAAATTCTCAGACTGGTAACGTCATCCAGTTAAAAAACTCTTACTATAAGTGATAGTCTCTTCAGAAAGTTCTACACCCAACACCAGATATGCATAGAAGAAATAACTGACACATTATGTATGCAATGTTTCGTATTCAATTTGGAAGCCACTGACAATTGCCCTGATAGTCAATATAGACAGTCTTATTATTTGTGGATGCTATTCTATCCACATGGCTTTTACAGGGAAGATGTCTAAGTCAATTTCCTAGTTGTTTTGAATATATTTCATTTAATTTTATTATTGCCATTCTTTATTGAATTGAAGTTGAATAATTGAAGGGGATCATGAAATCAAAAGATTAGCCCACATTGAGCATATCTCTAATTTTCCATTTCAAATTCAATATTTGCACATTTGCATTTGCCATGTATATGGGATAGATAATTCTTTACACGCAGTCTTATGTACTTTTGAAGACCTTAAATTCTATAAAGAAATGTTAAAGTTTATATCATGAATGAATATGGTAGGTAGACTTGGTTTAATTTTTTTTTGCCAATTCTATGCATGGAGAAGACTTAGTGGTTTGGACCCAAACATTGGACAGGTGCACATATAGTTTTTACAGAACTTTGCATGGATGCCAGTAGTATGCAGTTTCTAATTACATGTGGAATCTTTCCATCTACCCTAATATAATTATACTCTGCTAAATGACACCATCTGTGCCAAACCTACAATAATGGCATTCCATGCAACCACATTGTAGTTGGGTATTTTCTTAAAGAGTTCTAGACTGCCTCTTCAATACAGCCTGCATGGGCATACCTAGGGACCATGACACTCCACGAGTGTGATGATCTGGAGATTTCTAATTAGCAGTGTGGAAGGCTCTAGTTAAGTGTTTGTTTACTATGTTTTGTGTGCTTTCAGCACAGCCTTAAACAAACACTAAGGAATGGACAAGAGACTCATTTCAAAGGAATGGTATCTGATTGCAAGTTTCCTCCATTTTTTCTTTTGACTCAGTGGCAATGATGGATTTTGCAAAATTTGTGCTTGAGGATGATGGTATTGGTGTCTTTGGCCTATTCTGCCCTAAGAAGATTATTTTCCAAGACTTAATGGCAAAATTGGCTGTGGGAATTATCCTTATCCTTTCACATTCGCTGTTGTTTTGTTTTTTGTCTTGTCATATCCACAATGGGGCACACGAATCCCATGCTCTAGTTCTCAAAGAATTTGGCCTCCAGAGGTCTACTCGCTAGGTTCATCACTTTCAACTATAATTGCCACAAAGTAATACAGGCCACGGAATCTCTACAACGCCTCAAGCTGGACATACACTTTGAATGCATTCCAGACGGTCTTCTAGAAATCTCCGCAATTATTCCTACCTACCCTATTTTTCCTCCCCTGTTAAAATATCTCTGGTTTCTCATAAACTAGGCTTAATTTTTTGTCATGGCGATGAGGATCGATAGAAAATCAATCATATTTCCAACGAATCCAACGAAGGCACAACAATTGAATCTGAGCCTCTCAGATTTGTAGATGCTGGGCATGAATTACATTTAGAATGGCCACGTTTATTCAAAGCCCAATGTCTCCCATGAATTCAAAACAACAGTGGAGAAAATGAAGAAAAGTCTCTCACACACTCTGGTGCACTTCTATCTGCTGGCCGGAAGATTGGCCATTTTGCTGAAAGGCTTGGTGTATATTGATTGCAATGACCACGGAGCAAAATTTATTGAGGTATCTGCCCCTGACATTAGGGTTTCAGATGTGATGAAGGAGGTGGTTAGTGATGTTGTTGCCAAGTTGTTTTCCCTCAATGAAGCTCTCAATATGGATGTGCACTCTCTGCCTATCTTGGTTGTGCAGGTGTCAATCATAACAAACATGTATCATAGACTAAGCGGCCAAACCCTCCACACGCTGGGAGATCTCTTTCATTTCATGTTGTGTCAGAGTTATCTTTTGGACTTGCTGCAGGCAAAATATCTAAAGTTCACATGTAAAGTGGTAGGCTAAAATCAACCATTCAGATGACTTCAATGGTAGTCATTCTACCTAGAAGATTTACAACCATTAGATCCAATTTTTTCCTTGGAGGTGTTCATAGTGAAACGCCTACAACGTAATAAGCCTTAATGGCATTATTGAGTCTAGAAGATACCTAGGGGTCACTAGGAATAGATTTTGTTGATCCTAGGTTAGTGGTTGTTGAAAATGACCTATAAAGGTCTTAAATTATGTAATAAGGCCAATAGAGCCTCTAGGTGATGTTAAAAGCACTCAAAGTGCAATATTTTGTAAATTGCCTAAAATGGCAAAAATGGCCTCAAAAGGGCTTAATGGAGTCAGTTGGGTTAGTAAAGGTTATAGGGTGATAAAGGTTGTCACTAAACCTTTTATAAGTCTAAAGGTTAGTTTAAAAGTGTTATGTTGTTGAGTTGACAACTTTTGTTGTCAACTTGACAACTAAATCTTATGTTTGTCATTTTAATGCTGACTATTGCAGACAGTTTTAGGGATAGTTAGAGTTGATTAGATAGTCTTGGTCGAAGCTTAGTGTCTATTTTAGGAGACACACACGTGAGGAGTCAGGGATGGCATGGGGAAGATGAAAAGATTGGAAAATGTAATGCTCAGTCAATAAAATTTTAATTTCTCTACAAACTTGTAACTCTCTGTCCGTTGTACAGTCAGAGCAATAGAAATTTAGTTTGAATGTAAGAAAATGTGCTTTTGGTTGAAACAAGGTTTGAAGACATTTATTTGTATTTCCTTTACTTGCTTATGCTTTAACTTCATCGTTTGGGGTTCTTTTAAAGTCAAGAACGTGACTATTGTTGCACAAACAAGGACTGGTTGGGGTACAGTCAGCAAGTAGCCCTGAGAGTTTTAGAATGAAGTCACCCTCCCATTTTGTGACTTCTATGAAAGGTGGGAGGGGAATAAACATGAATTATACTCCTTTTATTATTTTTTAATGTAGGGAAGTGTGAAGGAGGTATGCTACAACGTGGACTGGTGAACAAACAGCAAAAGGTGCACTATTCAAGCACCAATGGTGGTTGGGTGATGCCCGATGAAGGAAATGAGAAGGTGATGATTGTAGAAGTTTATTGGGATGCATTTGAAGGTTTTTGAATCAATTTTGAACTTGTATGTTGCAGGGAAGGGTTTCTTCTAGAAAGCCCCAGGTCATCGACCCCAAAGTGAGGGTTTGGTAGATAAACAAGTAGATCTGATGGTGAGACCAAATAAAGTTGAATAGGGTTTGGTCTATTGCAAAATATTTCATCCTTCTATAACTCAATCTTTGTAGCATTTATAATAGAATAGGAGGAGAGAGAAGAGGGGACTTGAGGAAGAAAGTGGGAGACAGAAGATAGTTGTAGCATATTTTGTTAGGCCCAAAAGTAGACAAGCACCACTGAGGAGGGTGGGGGGGGTTAATTAGTTATGTAGAAAACCTAGTTTTTTTCATTTGAGAAAGGACAAATCCTAGATCGAATCAAAAGCATTAGCTACTACTGTGATCTACGAAAATGCACTATAGACCAAAAAAATAAAAATAAAAAACTAAGATCTCCAAAAATGCAGCGATTTTTACTAAAATTGTTTTGTTGTTTTCCATTCAAAACATGCAGATCATTGATAATT
Source organism: Chamaecyparis obtusa (assembly GCA_027943335.1). Lineage (NCBI taxonomy): Eukaryota > Viridiplantae > Streptophyta > Pinopsida > Cupressales > Cupressaceae > Chamaecyparis > Chamaecyparis obtusa. The sequence continues at coordinate 57,388 of BSBK01007591.1, read as the reverse complement.
TCTACGTACCTACAATATTGCAAATCGATCTCTTCTCTCAAATGGTATGCCAAAATGGAGCCTCCAATTCACACCCAAAACCCTCTTTGTGCACATGGCAAAAAAACCTCTAATTTGCGGCCGAAACCCTACAATGTTACTCTTGTCTCTTCTGTGAAAGGATTTGCCAAAACAAAGCCTCTAATTCATAGCCAAAACCCTGCACATGATGATAAAAATGTAAAAAGGAAGAAAACATAGAATAATACAGCATTAAAAGGTAGAAAACATAGAATAATTTTTTGCAAACATACATTGTTCGCCTGTCCAGATCTTCTGCAAATGGCTCTAGAAATTAGCTACGCCCACCTGTAAAAAATGGCCTAGATCTAGAAAATAGCTACACCCGCTTTGAAAAAATGGACTGGCTCTAAAAATTGGCTACGCTCACTTAATAAAAACTGACTGCCTTTGGAAATCTGCTACGCTCGCTTGATAAAAAATAGGATTGGCTCTACAAATCAGCGCTCTAAAAACCACAACTCATAGACCCTTCTCAACCCAAATAAAACCCAAATGAGAATAGACACAGGAAATTGACTATTTTTCATTGACTGTAATACATCTAACTCACATACTGGTCAGGTTAGTAAACCATGGTTAGTAGCCCACAGTTACCAGATCCAGTTAGTAGACCACGGTTAGCTGATCCAGTTAGTAGACCGTGGATAGCTGATCGAGTTAATAGACCGTGGTTAGCTGATCCGATTAGTAGACCATCATTTTCTGATTACGGTTATGGTTATGGTTACAGGCTCCACGGTTACAGGCTTCCCTTTTGACATGCCGGTGAATTAGATATTCGGCATCGGCCTTCACGATCCCATCGCCTATCAGATCACCCTTTCCTACCTGCTGAATTAGTCCTATCGGTACATGCTACTATAGGCCATACTATAGGGAGACACATGCACTATAGGTGGATGATTTATCGGGAGCTTAGTTTGTCCCTTGAAAAAATACCATAGTCATCGGGAGACGTGTCTAAGAGATGGAGACATATCTCTGAAACCTTGCACGACTCCAGAGTCTTCAAAATTGAGTGGATACTTTGACGCGAAGTCTCTCGAAGTCTCCTAAAGTCTCTCAATCTCCCAACATGAAATTTGAAGTCTCTTGTGTGTCTCTGAGGAAAAAGCACATTAAAACCAAAATATTTCATTTTGAGTCTTTGACCATCATTTTAGGCCCGATGAATTTGCATTTGTACTAATAATTTCATCATTTTAGGCCTGACGACTTTGCATTTGGACTAAGACTTGCATCATTTTATACCCTAACTAGCGAAACAGGCATTTGGAAGGTAGGTTAAATATATTTATTGTTTCGATACCTTGCATTTGCATTTGGTTCCGATCAGGCTATGTTTAGGTTTTAGTTTTACTATTTTTATTTGTTGCATTTTTTTATTTCTTTTTATTGACTACATTTTTATTAGCTTTTGCCTTCCACTGTTTTGTAACTTTATTTTATTACCTACACATTTTCTAGATATGTCTGTCAGTGTTGGTTTGCCAGCAAACATGTATGTAAAATGTGAAAGCATTCACACAAAAAAGCACATTAAAAACAAATTATTTCATTCTTGAGTCTTTAACCATCGTTTTAGGTCTGATAAATTTTCATTTGGATTGAGACTTGCATCATTTTATGCCCTAACTAGAGACATAGGCATTTGGAAGGTAGGGTAAACATATTTATTTTTTCCATACCTTGTGTTTGCATTTAGTTGCGATCAGGTTGTGTTTAGATTAAATTTTTACTATTTTTATTTGTTGTTTTATTTTTATTTATTTTTATTATCTTTCGCCTTCCAACCTTTTGTAATTTTATTTCATTTCCTTCCACATTTTGTAGACATGTATGCCAGCACAAGTCCACTAGCAAACATGTATGCAAAATGTGAAGTATTCACACACAGGTGTGAATGCTTTTACATTTTGATACATGTTTTCCAACGTGTGTGAATGCTTTCACATTTTGCATACATATTTGCTAGTGAACTTGCACTGGCAGACATGTCTACAAAATGTGGAAGCATTCACAACTTGTGAATGTAGAAATCATAATGTTAATTAAAATTTAATAAAAAACTTGTAAATGAATGAACATTGAACAATAACATTCAATGTTTATTCATTGAACAATAAAATTAGATCTTAATATAAAATGTGATATACATTATTTTAAAAAAAATTAAATTTTCATTTTCATTTGTCTAATAGACCTAAACTAGTAAGTAGATTTGATTTGCTAAAATTTTTAGTAGAATTCCAGGTGGGGGAAGATACCCATTATGGAATTATTATGAGTGTGTTCTTAGGACTAAAGGTATAGGTGGAACAACCACAATCAACTGTAAACATTGTCCAAAGGAATGGTAAGGTACTTAAATGAGGGTGGAGGCTTGTTTCCTTACATACTTGGAAAAGGTGTTGAGCCTTGTGAAAATGAGGCAATACATCTTAAGGTTGTGATGGATCAAGAAAGGGTTGATGGGAAATTATATCATAATATTATCTCATCTCATGCTTCAACAAAAGAGACAACAATGGTAACTCATTCTCGTATTAGAGAGCCAATAGAGACATGTGCATCTTCTAGTAGAGTTGTAGCAACACAACTTTTACACTAGTACAAGAGACTACACATTGGTAGCTCAAACCCCATTGAAAGACTTTTTGATATGAAATGTCAGAAAGTAGTTGATACAGCAATTGCACGCTTCTTTTATGAAAATGAAATACCATTTAATGTTGCTCATTCACCTTTCTTTGGAGAGATGGTCCAAGATATCAATAATGGACCAGCAGAGGATAAGCCACCTAGGTTTGAAAAACTTTGCACTACTCTAATCAATAAAGAAAAAAAGTGATTAGAGAAACAAAAAATACTATTGAAAAGATTTTGGCCTATAAAAGGTTGCAGTATTGTGATGGATGGGTGAACAGATACTAGGAATCGTCCCCTACTTAATGTTCTGGTAACATTTAGCAAAGGGCCTTATTTCTTGAAGGCAGTTGACTATACAAGGAAATAAAAGAATGTTGATCTTCTTCATAACTAGTTATGTGATGGAATTGAGGAGGTGAGAGCATCACATGTAGTGCAAATTATTACTGATGCTATGCCTATTTGTAAAGAAATGAGTTTGATGGTACAAAAAAGGCATAGGCATATTTTTTGGACACCATGTCAGTTGCATTCATTGAATAATGCACTAAAAGATATTGGCAAGTTCTAGTGGATATAAGATCTCCTAGAAAAGGGTAGAAAAATTCAAATGTGCATCTGTAACCATCACCACACACAAGCAATTTATCAAAAATTTGCCAAAGTGGAACTTTTGAAACCTTCTAATACACGGGTTGCATCTTATTTTATTCTTCTTGACTTCCTTTATGAAGTCAAAGGATATTTGTGTTCCACTATGGTTGGTGATGCATGGGAATCTTGGAGACAATCTACATCAGATACTCCAGTTGATGTGAGTTTGGTTCTCAGTGATCACTTTTCAGTTGATGTTATAGATTTTTTGTGGATTTTATGATGCAAAGGATGAAGGAGAGATAGGGCTAAAGGCACACCCAACTACCAACCTTCTTGAAAGATCAACACTTAGAAGAAACAACACAAGACTAGGAGAGAGAGAATGCAAAAAAAAAAAATTATTATTTATTACAAAACTTCATACATGTTGGGCTATAAGGCCTTCCCAATTATGGCCAATACAATCAGAAATCAAATACAAACAATCCTCATACATGCAAGGATATGCCAACCTTTAGCTTCTATCCTTGAGATTCTATCTTCTACCCTCTCCTAAGATCTACAACATACTACTCTATATATACAAGAGGCCACCAAACAGGTCGACTCTAAAGATCCCTTAGATCCAACATTAGAGAAAATAATAACCTAGATTTAGGTCCACATGCTTCCCAATTACCGATGCAATCATTAACTCTGCAACCAAAATCAAATACACAAGTCAGCCTAAAAAAAGATCCAAAATAAACCACTTGGTGAGCAAGACTACCAAGAAACTGGAATCGACTTGGTGAACAACCGAACCAACTCGGTGAACAACTGAACCAACGCAGTGAACAACCAAAATAAGAAGCAACTGAGCCCCATTGGTGGAAACAAGAATAATTCATTGAGCTCCCAAAAGAAGCTACCAACCATATCTAACAACTCTAACATTCTTTTGGTGATACAAGATTTCCAAGAACCCAAGATGCTCCTGCATTAGACACCTGGGGTTATTTTTGAATGATTCTTTCAATCATGTAGCAGGTACAACCTGAGTTGAATCCAAATTGGATTGTGAAATCCATGAACTATCTTTAGTTGATCTATTCTTCCACTTTACCAAATATTCCATGTACTCCTTTCCTCTTGTTCTTTTGCCAACTCATTGTTCCAAAATCTGCTCAACTTCTTATGTCTGCTTCTTAGGATAATCATTCGGTACTATCATTTCTTCATCAGATTCATGATACTCATACAAATCTACAATATTGAATATAGGTGATATATTCATCTCATCAGGTAACACAATCTCATAAGAATTTCCACTGTCAAACTTTCTCAATATCTTGCAGGGACCAAATTTATTTATCTTCAATTTTCCATAGGTTCCAACAGGAAATCTTCCTTTCTTCAAATGGACCATTACTTCAACTCCAACTGCAAAAGTCTTATGTCTTCTTGATCTATCTTCTTTGTCCTTGTATTTATTATTACTATGTTCCAACTTATGTTTTACTTCCTAATTGTTAGCTCCTATTTTCAACATGGTCTTCTTTTTATTTTGGAGTCACCTTTGTTTCATTCGTACCTTTCTTGTGTCCAAGCTATCTAATGAGAATCGATGTTTCCCTAAAGTTACCCTTATTTCATGTTTTACCCTTGTCAAAATCAAGCCTAGAATCACAAACTTGACCCTTGTTTAACTTCTCTGTTTAAATAGTGTCAAGTCTACATTTTTCCTTTCGGAGTCCAAACACACTTGAACAACCTTGAACCTATTTCAAGGCTATTCAAAGAAATTCAAAAAATTAACACAGCTAAGAAATAAAATAGTTTTATGTGAGTCGCAAGTGACAGCTAGCATGCAGTCCTTTTGGCATGCTTAGAGAGATTAAGGAATGTGGGAGGTTGTATTTTGAGGATACCTCTTCCGGGTTGGCAAGTGGTAGGGCCCTTTTATTGGTTCATGACCTTCTATGAATTACTTTGAACCTATTTGAAATGTGTTCTCTTCCATTCATTAAGGTTCAAACTATGTATCGAATCCTAGAGAAAGAAGGAACATCATGGTACAACTCAGTCATGGTTCCCAATGAGACGTGCATTAAATGACGTTCATGGCAGGATGAGGTGGCAAAAATTGAGGTAATTATGTAATGATGAAAAGTTATGGTATCGCAAATCATGTTGAGGGAAAATCATTAAGTGAACTGTGTGAACATCTAATAAAATTTAAGGTGAAGCCACGCTATATTATTCACATTAAATGAGTAAAAGCCTTTCCTTTTTCTTTTTAAACTCAAGTTGCCTTAGGAATTTTTCATATTCTACAACATTTAAAAGCTGGAGACATAGGTAAGGTCATAGGAAGCTAAAGAATTGGAAAAGTTTTTTTGTAGGAAAGAAGGTAAGTTAGGATTCTCCCTCCTATGGTAATTTTCATGATTTAATTGCAAAATTTAGGATTGCAGAGCTTACTTTTTGTAAATTCTTTGTAAATGCCATGAAGTCGGCCCTTCATTTCTTCAAAAATGTTTTTAGCTTAGATTGTGATGGCCCTGTGATTTCTGATACCAATTTAAAAGGGTATGACTTAGAAGGTTTAAAAGGTCATATAATTGATCATGTTGTGGAACCCTAGTTCATAGTAGAGATTTTAGGTAGTGGTATTTTTGAAGCTTCTTCTTTCCCTATCATCATGGTCTACCCTGAGTTAATTCTTGAATGTATAAAAAATTACGATAGCTAAAAAGAGAGTATCCTCAAGAGGGATGGCAATGTACTCCTAAAAGTTGACAGAGATATTGTGGCTTCCACCTTTAAAATACCAAAGAAAAAATTCTCTGAGTTTTCACCCACCCTAGCCATTGTCAAATTTAATGAGAGGAAGAACAATCGTACCTCCATTGCAAAGAATTGGTTGCTAGTTCCTCAATGAGATGGTTCATGCCTACCCAAGAAGTTGAGAGAGAACATGTCCATTCCTATATACAATATCTCCTGGTTATGCTACACAAAGTCAAAGGCTCTCATGAAGCTTTCTTTTTTTACAATGGATGTAATTTTGTGTATAGATCATATTGGAGGGTGAACATTTTATGGATTGGATAGGGCTAATTTCCAATTTCTTGAAGGAACAACTCAACATGTCACAACTGACTGGAAGTGATTTCTTCATGTCCTCATACATGATGTACTCTTTGGCTTGTAGTTGGGATTTAAGAAGAATTCTATGAGAGCCATGGTCAGAAGACATGTGTATCTACAAATATTACCCTATGTTACAAGGAAGAACATGCTAAGTAACTACAAGATTGTTCATGACGTCTTAGCTAGAAATATATGCTTCAAGTAAGCAAGTCACACACCAAAGCGTTTATCTTTGGAAGCTCAGAATGCCCTAAAGAAATACAGGAGTTTCTATATTCAATTCCCTTGTTTCACTTACATTAGAGTTGGAGGTTTTGAAGATGAACCTCTTTGGCTACCAAGGTACGCATTTGATTGTTTTATCCTAGTTGAAATATGCAGACAGGTCGTAGTGGTGTTGAAAATATTTCTCCCTGAAGTGAAATGGGAGCTCCCCTTCCTCATTAAATTGGGAAGATTTACATGTAAATCTTTAGATGATGCTCTAAGCATTGGGAGCGATCTCTATGGCTTCAGTTTTGAAAATTATGTATAGAGAAAAGGCTTTGACAACAAAGGTTTCACCTATGGTTTCCTAGGTCTTAAAACCATTATTTTTCCTACACCTCATCTTGAAGACTTTTGGCAGGATTGTATAGATGAGCACAAGGTGTTGAAAAGATAACACAACAGGTTACGAGTCCCTCAAATTATTGGCATTAGGCTGAAAATGAATTTTGAAGGGATAGAAGAAGATGGTTCAGATTTAATTAAACCAGAATTTGAGAATTTCATAGAACCATTCCTATACATTGTTGATTGGGAAAGCACAGAGGAGGAGAGTTTACAATCAAGAACTAAGAAAGTGTTCCAGATCACTGAGAGATGGTTGAAGGCTAAAATGGAATTTGAACACCCTAGAGTAGTAGATGAGTCCATAGCAACTCCTCTTTTACCCTCTACTTCTATTTCTAATATGTCTAATCCCATGGATGATGCAAGTTCAAAGAAGAAATAGAGTATCAGGAAACCCCACAGTAAAAGAAAGGTTGGACTTGTTCCTATTGTTCACATCCTCTGACATACTAGGTTGAGGAAAAAATATAAGAAATCAAACCAGATGGCTTCTCCTAACAGAAAGTTTGTGGACATTGAAGGAGATAAGACAGGGGAAGTAGACCTAAATGTGGAAGAGGATGAACAAATGGGGAAAGACCTCTTTGAGATTGAAGATATTACCCTAGAGATCATGGAGACTCCTAAAAATATGCTTGAGGCCCTACCCACAACTAAAATCACCTCGAGATGGCTAACTTCTTCAGTGAACCGAAAGCATAGCTTGGTTCCTATCTTGGTGCCTATCCAAGACGTAGTAAGTAAGTATGTGCAAAAGGTTCCCAAGGCCAAGAAAGCCAAGACTATGTCTAGAGTGTTCGCATATGCCAAAATTGGGAAATGGTATGTAGAGGTAGCCACATACAAGCCAAGAGAAGGGGAGTAGGATGTTGTCATGCCCATATTTCTACAAGCAAAAACACACCAATTTTTTTTTTAAAGTTATAAGTTTAAGTTTAAGTTTAAAAGTTGACTTAAGCCAAATGGTTAAATCTGAGAGAGAGAAGGTTTACATTCGATTGCGGGGAATCATGGTGAGGGGTTATCAAATACACCAACATCCTTTGCACAAAAAAGAATGCCCAACATATTTCTAGGGTTAACTAACTTAGTCATGTTCTTAATCCAATTAAATTTTCATTCCACTAATCACAAGAACATTACTATAATTTAATGAATTAAATTCTTTCCTCTAAACTTTAGTTCTATCTCAGATTAAAACAATTGATTATCATATTAAATCAAACTACTGTTAAGAAGGTAATTCTTAAAATATTAAATAAAAAATAATCTAAATTAAATATAATACCCTACAACAAGTTTTGTTCATTGGAAATAAATGAATTAATTAACTAAAATTATTTGATTAATATTTTTATTTTTATTTTGCCTAATGTACCTTAACATAGGTCTTGGCTTATTGCACTTTAAATACCCCCCCTTAAGGTCCATTAAAATTTAACTATTATTTTCAATAGTATATATACATGGTTTTAAAATTTCCTTTGATAACTAAACTGGGAGGAAAATTGGAGGCAACGATGCAGTAGAGGAGGAGATTTGCAGAGCATCATAGGAATGGAGGTCGAGACCAGGATTTTAGAGGGGGGAGGAGAGTTCCCTAGAAGGGAAAATCAAATTTGGTAACAGAGACAGGGGACTCGATTGATATTGAAATGTCTGATGATATTGAGTTGGACATAGAACTTTGGAGGAAGATGGCAGTTATTGGTAGATTTATTGGCCTGAGGCATACCAGATTGCAAATTAGGGAATGGGTTTTCAAGAATTGGAGTGAAGATATTTTTTTGAAATTCATTCCCAAAGGATTCTTTATAGTTGTTTTTCGAGAAGAAATTATCAGAAATAACATTTTGAATCAACAAAATTTGTTCTTTGAATCATCACCTTTGTACCTATAGCCATGCCAAACAAATTTTGATCCAGTTTCCTTAGCAGTATATAAGGAACCGATCTGGATCAGATTGTATAATCTCCTTATAGAATATTGGGGAGATGAGAGCCTGGAACACATTGGAAGATCAATGGGCACTCTGATGGAAGTGGACGAGAAGATCATCAATGATGATTCTTATTTGTATGCCAGGATTAAGATTGCAGTGGTAAACAAATCCTGACATTTATAAATCTAAAATCAGGGAGTGGAATATGGAAGCAACAAGTTGAGATTGAATTTCCCACTTCCGATGAATTGAGGGAAGTCATTATTCCTCCAGCGGGCAATCGTTCGGCTTTGGGTAATCTAGGCAAGGTATGGGTTCCCAAGAAAATGGTTACAAAAAAGAATTGCGAAGAGCAGAAGGAAGTATCTCAGCAGAATCCGATAATGGAGGAAGGGGAATGCTCAAATTCAAGGGAACATCAGGTGGACAGGAAGAAATCACCTTTGGTGAAGACTCCTGTGCAAGCCCATATGCAATCAGATACGAAAGTGGATTATGATCAGGCTTCGGAAGAAAACTTTCTCGCTTCGAACGAATTGGATAATGTAGATCCAAGGAACATGAGTCAATTAGTTAATGTCCTTCTTGGAAAATCCAAAGGTGGTAGGGGTAGGCGATCAAACAGACAGAAAAGAGAAGAGAGGGCCAAAGAGAAAGGGATTACTAATGTTTTTGATTATTTAAGGAAAGACAAGGGAGCAGGGATCTCCCTTGGTGAGAAATGAAAATTTCAACATGGAATGTCAGGGGATTATCAGCCCTTGACAAGAAATGCTTGGTAAAATGAGCGTTAATCAGGATGGAAGGTGACATGGTATTTTTACAGGAGACAAAACTAAATCTAGATAAAGCTCTCAGTTTCCTGAGGTTATGTAATAAGTGGGAAGGTTTCTTTCAAGAAGCGGTTGGAGGTTCTATAGGTTTGGGTCTCTTATGGAATCCTAATACTTTAAAAGTGTCAGATTTAGATACATCTACTAATTGGATCTTTGGCAGAGTAATTTATCTGAAAAATAATTTGGCCTTCCCCTTTTTTAATGTCTATGGCCCTACTAAAACCGTTGACAAATTGAATATTCAGACAGAGATTTCGTGGAAGCTTACTTCGATAGAAAGTGACAAAGTAATTATTGCAAGGGATTTTAATGCCTTATTAGACCAAGAAGATAAATCAGGGAGTTTAAGTATGTCTTCCCAAATCATGGAGGATTTCAGAAAGTTTGTGCATCAAAATCAATTATTTGATGTTGTTCTGTCTAATAGTAAATACACTTGGACCAATAGCAGGGAAAAGTTCACCAGAATCTCAGAGAGATTGGATAGATTTTTGGTGGGTACATATTGGGTAGAATCATCCTATAATTTAGATTCATCGATTCTTCCCTATTCCTTGTCAGATCACTTTCTAGGTCAACTTTTTATTCAAAAATCTCCTCATAGGGGTAAAGGAAGTTTTAGATTCCAAAGTATGTGGTGGAGAGATAAGGATTTTTTGCCAAATATGGAAATTTGGTGGAAGGAAAGTAACATCTTCTTTGGGACACCAAGCTTTTGCTTCTCGAAAAGAATGAAAATGATTAAAGAAAACATTAAAATTTGGAATAGGGATTTGTTCAAAAATATATTCGTAGAGAAAATCAGAATAGAAGAAGAGTTGGATGAGATCAATAGTAGAGTCATCTCGGCTGGCATGTCCAACAAAGATTTCATTCAAGAGAAAAGGTTGAAAGGCGATCTAGCGGAATCCTCCATAGAGAAGAAGTGTTTTGGAAAGACAAATCTAGAGATAACTGGATAAGAGGAGGAGACCTTAACACAAAAAAAAATCATGCTTTGGTTAAAAGCAGGAGAGCCTATAACAGAATCAACCGAATTCAAGATGAGCAGGGAATTTGGAAAGAAGACAAAAGAGAAATAGTAAATTTAGCAATAAACCACTTTAAATCTCTTTTAGGAGAATCTCCTGACTCTACATATTTGGATTCTCAAAATTTGCTTGATGTGATCCCGAAGGTGGTCTCGAATGCGGACAATATGGACTTGATGCGTCCCTTCACTATCCAGGAGATTAAAAAGGCAACTTTTGATAACCTCCTTGATAAGATGCCAGGTTCGGATGGGTTTACATTGGAGGTGTTTCAAAAGTGTTGGAGAATCATGGGGGAAGACATTTTGAAGGTGGTAGAGGATTTTATGAAGAAAGGAAGGTTTGTGAGGGAAATCAATAACACAGTTATCATTTTGATTCCCAAAAAATAGGACTGCAAGTCAATGTTAGATTATAGACTAATCTCCCTATGCAATTCTTTATACAAAATCATCTCTAAGGCGATGGTTAACAAATTGAAGTTGAAGCTAGACAAATACATTTCGGTTGAACAACATAGGTTCATCCCTAGTCGTGAAATTATAGATAGCATATTAATGGCAGGAGAAACCATTTATTCTATGAACATAGGCAAGCACCCAGGTATGATTGTTAAACTAGATGTTAGCAAAGCATATGATAGAATAAGATGGTATTTTCTATGTGAAGTGCTATCCAGATTTGGATTTGGTCAAGAATGGATTAGATGTATCATCCACTATTTATCCTCAGTCCACTTTTCAGTTCTAGTTAATTGTTCAGTTTGTGGCTTCTTTCAAGCTACTAACGGATTGAGGCAAGGCAATCCTCTATCTCCTTTCCTTTTTGTGTTGATGGCAGAAGTGCTCGGTCGTAGCAGCAAAAAACAAACTAGTATAGGCCAATGGAAAGGAAGTTATATTCATAATTATTCAGATTCGGTATCACACTCGCAATTCACAGATGATACTATCCTCTTTGGGGAGGCTTCAATTAGGGAAGCGCTAGCCTTCAAAGAGGTGTTGGATGGTTATGAAAGAGGCTCAAGGAAAAGCATGAATAGCACAAAATCTAAGGTATATTTTTTCAATTCAACCAGGATCCTGAGGAATAAGATCATTAATATTTTGGGATTTGAAGCAGCAGAATTTCCCATGGTATATCTTGGAGCTCCTTTGTTCTTAGGAAGACTTGAACCCAAGTTATGGGAGGATATCTCTAATAGATGCCTATAAAATGTTTCAAGGTGGAAAAACCAATGGTTATCTCAGGTAGGTAGAATACAAATGATCAAATCTATCTTAGCAGTCATTTCTATCTACTACATATCAGTTTATCAAATGACCAACAAAGCAGCAACAACCATTGATGGTTTGTTGAAAAACTTTATGTGGGAAGGATCGAAGGGGGTTAAAAATATCCCGCTCATTAATTGGGTTGTGGCCTATAAATCTAAAGAAGATGGAGGTATTGGCTTGAGGAAGATGGGTCTTCAAAATCGCGCCCTAGGAGCTAAGTTGACATGGAAGATGTATAAACATCCAAAGAAGCCATGGTGTAAAGTCATGTCAGCCAAAAATTTGGACTCTGTTGAGCCTAACATAATTCTAACAATGGCCAATGCATCTTCAAGCTCACACATGTGGTGTTTCTTATGGAACAGTCACAATCTCATTACAGATCATCTTTCTTGGAAAATAGGAAACGGTCATAGTGTGAAGTTCTGGTGAGACTCTTGGAACAGATATCTTCCTCTAATCAACTCCTTTGAGGATAAAAATTGGGTGATTGAAATTGAAACCATGATGGGTGACAGAGTAGCAGATTACTTTAACAATCCTGGGAGTTCATCTTCTATTGGTTGGAAAACTGTGGGGATAGGTCCTTTGGATAATCAGAGGAAGCTACTAGACCTTCTATCAACTAAAATCATGATCCCTTCAAATAAAGAATATCAGCTGATCTGGAGTGTGTCACAATCAGGAGAATATAAGGTCAGTCTCAGTTATGAATTGTAGAGGTACAGAGCCAAAGACACTAAGTGGCCATCGATCTTATGTTGGGGTAAATGGGTACTCCCCAAAGCTGGAGCGTTCTTATGGATTGCATTACATGGCAGGATTCTCATAGGTAACCGGCTGAAGAGTATCGAGATAGAGGGGCTGAGTTGGTGCATCCTGTGTAAAGAAAAATAGGAGACAGTGGATCATCTCTTATTTTGGTGTCCGTTTACGCAACAGTGTTGGGTGTGGCTTCTAGGTAGGATAAAATAGTTTGTGATTAGGAATGAAATGATTAGAGATTTTCTGACATTATGGCTGATTGATAAAAGATTCTTGAAATGGGGAGTTCTCTAGATAGTAAGTCCATCTATGCTAATATGGCACATTTGGAAGGAGAGGAACATAAGGATTTTTGAAGGAAAAGAGTTGGGAGTTGAAATGTTATAGGAGAAGATTAAAACTGCCATAGAAGAAGTCATTAATAACATAATTCAAGGGTTGTCTTTCAAATACCAATCTAAGTGGGATTACAATATGGAAGATTTATGGTCTTTCAAAACCATAGGGGATCATCTCATGTGAGATAGGAAGTTAGTAACTTGGCAGCCTCCTCATTTGGGATGGACAAAATTAAATTTTGATGGAGCTAGTAGAGGTAATCCTAGGAGGAGCGACATAGGTGCTATCATTCAGAATGAAGAAGGGAGATTGATCAAAGCAGTAGCAGGTCCCCTAGGCATCACCTCCAACAATGTGGTAGAAATCTTTGCTTTAGAGGTCGGTCTTAAATGGTGTGCATCAAATAGGATACATAATTTAGTTATCAAGGGAGACTCGTGGGTCATCATCAACAGAATTGTGAAAGGGGATTTCCAATCTTGGAGACTAGCTGATTGGATTCTAAGTATCTCGAAGCATTTGCACTCAATAGGGTAATATCACATCCAACATGTTTATCGAGAAGGCAACAGGGCAGCGGACCTATTGGAAAATTTGGGGATTGACATCAATGAGGACAAGGGATTTGATCATTTTGAACACATGTCAAATAATCTACAGGAGATAGTTGCAAAAGAGAAAAGTACTCTCACAAGGAAAGGCATAGGGTAGTGGCAGAGAGTTATAGTTTTGATGTTCGAAAGTGATATTACCCATGGGTTAATCGTCTCACACTTACGAGTCTTAGTAAGTATATATCAGCAAGGATGACAGCAGTAGAAGTGGATAGATGTGCAGGTCACTTCCAAGGTACTTGATGTGGTGTAAAAGATCTAGTTAAGATCTGGAGGCAGAGAGAAGGGACATTTTTACGGCACACATGAAAGACTCATGATCGATCTCGTGAACTTGTGCTATGTTGCAGTCAAGTATTGTCTCACCGCAAAAGCCCTTCGATGAAGATGCAGATTGTTCTATTTATATTCCCTTGTTCTTGTGTTTCTCCACAACACAATGGCGAACCATTTGGGCATAACATGTCGGTGTAGCAAGGTAGAATCGATGTAGGAAACATTGGAGGAACAAATATATAGGATTTTTAGTAAGGCAAATGAAAAGGAGCATCTGACTATGGTGCCACTCTTGGGGGGTGATTTATGGTCTGGTAACCATGTCCATGACGGCATACTAGTGGCCGAGTTGTTCCAACTGATCATTCAAATTTTTGGGCACCCTCTGCATGGTGTTGGACTGGCCCATAGAATCGTGGTGGATGAAATTTACATAGAAGTGGCGGAAGCAATGGACAGCATCGATACTTAATTAACAAGCAATGGTTTGTTGGGGTTCTTTGTGGTGGAAGCAGAAGGAAGAAAGACATTGATGAAGAAGGCGTGGTCTGCCTTCAAAATAGGTGTTAAGGAATATGATTAGGCAAAGTTTGGAGCCTTTCTCCAAGAAAATGAGAAGCTCTTTCCAGAAGAGATAGGTGCTAGATTGGTAGAGATTGGTTAGGGAATAATGTATTTATTCCACTTATCACTATTGGTTGTATATCTAGAGGTTCTTCTTCATATGTAATTTTTATTTTTAAGGAATACAAAAGGGTACTGCCCCTAGGCAAAACTTTTTTTTTTTTTTTAAATCCTTTGATAAAAAGGTTACTTTATTAACCTTAACAAGTTTATCAGAACTTCTCCAATGTTATTAATTAAAATGGAAAAATAAATTTCACTATTCTAATTTTACTATTACATGCTAAGTGGGCAAGAGGAATTTATATTACTACCCCAAATAATATCACTCCACATAAAAATTGATTCCCACCCCCAATGGGTTTATTTTAAGCTAATTAATCATGCAAAACTAAATTTTCCTCTAAGGAAAAAAAGGAGGGAAGAGATTCTTTTCAAAGGACCAAGTGGGTTGACTTTCCCCTAACCCTAATTTGAAATTAGGGTTAGGGTGAAAATATCAATTCCCAAAAAAAAATTTATTTTCTTTTTCTTTTTCATCTCTTCCTCCCACTTTTCTTCCAAACCCTTGGGGAAGAGTTTTCCTCTCTCTTTTCTTCCCCATGGTTGTTTTTTTCTTGCAGATTCATGGAGCAACATAGAAGAAGATTTAAGGAGCATATATCTTATGGATATATATACCCATATATTCATTCCTGTATATATGGATATATATATTCATAAATATATATACATACAAACCAGGGCGAAATCTTCATCTTCATGCTTGTTGGTCTGTGTTTTTTTTTGTTTCGAAAAGTATTCATTTTGTGTTAGGGTTATGCCCTTATTTATCTTTTTATTAAAAAAAATCCTCTCCTAAAAGTATGTGTGTTGGGAGAGCAAAAGCTCAACCCCACTATTCATTTCCTCTAGACTGTGGAGGCCACAAACTCATGGTTGTGGCTCCCACAATAACCACGTTCTGTGGGCTGTGGGAAATACCCATAGTTACCACGGTTTTTTCGTGGGCTGTGGGAAATACCCATAGTTACCATGGTACCCATGGGCTGTGGGATTTACCCACGGTTACCATGATACCCGTGGGCTGTGGGGATTACCCACAGTTACCATAGTACTCGTGGGCTATGGGGCTCCACAGACTCCATGATTCTCGTGAGCTGTGGGGTTCCCATAGTTCCACAGTGTCGTGGGCTGTGGGGAACCTCAGTGCCACATTTTTTTTTGTGGACTGGGGTTTTCACAGCGCCCCCCCCCCCCCCTATTTTATTTTATTTTTTAATTTTAAATTTATTTATATTTTATTTGTTTTAAGTTAATAATTTTTTTAAATACATTCATTAATAGTAATTTTTTTTCTGTTATGAAACATAACAGTTTTCTAAAAAAAAATTGAGTAAAAAGATTTTATTTTTTATTTTTATTTTTAAATAGTTTATTATATTTTGTTTGCTCAACATATATATATATATATTTCTTTTAAAAAATAAAAACAGAATAGCATAGCTAATTAAACAGATTGACATGTATATATTTATTTTATTTTTATTTTTTTTTAAAGAAAAACATAATACCTTAGTAATAACAAGGATTAGATTAAATCTATTTCCTAAAACAGAAGTCCCTTTCTTCTTTTTTTTTCACATTCTAGATGAACATCACATTATAAAATCCATGTAAAGGAACATGATAAGATTTTCTCACTAATTTTTTACATAAATTTTCATAAATAAAGTAGATGCATAAAAGTAAATTTACACACATTTATTCAATAAACAAAAAAAGAACACACTTTTTGCAATAAATTTTTTTTTTTAATAAAGCTCTATAATTTTTCAACTAAACATATACTTTTGATAATGTACAAAATCCAGTTTGCAGATTTTTCCACACTTTATCTTTTTTTTTTTTGCAAAATAAAATCCTTTAGAACTTTAAGCTAATTTTTTTTTTAAGTTTCATATGTAGGAGAATATACTAAAACTTTTTGTCATACATTAGAGGCATGAAGATAAAGTTTACAACTTTTTTTTCTATTTTAATTTTAGAACTAAAACAAAACTATGGCAGAAAACTTTAAAGTAATACTATATTTATTGGTATCCATAGTATACAATCTCTATACATTTTCTCCATTTTTACAAATGAACACTCTTCAAATGAAAAGGAAACTACAAATAAAGCTTTTTTTTTAATGATCCATAAACTCTCACAAGAGCCATAAGATTCAATCTTGGAATGTCTCCAAACTCTACATCCTTGCACACCTGCAATAAACACATATATGGATCTTTGACCATGGGAAGCTCACCTCCTAGCCAAGGCCTCTAAGAGGCCACCCCTGAGCTAGGGGAACTATCACATAGATGGGTTAACATGCATGCATAACCAATCAACAACAACACAACAAGCACATAAACTCCCATCCAAGGATATAAACAATGGGTCTCACAATGACCTAAATCTTGGGGTGAAGGTGGACTAAATACTAAGGGGAGAAAGCTCATTTCAAAACAAAGAGACAAGCCTACACATAGCTTTCCCAAATACACATCTTGACCACATTTTCACAAGCCCAACTAAATTCCTTATGACCCCTATTGAATCAAGCCATACAAATCCCTTATGTGCCCCAAAATAACAAAAAAAAAATGGCTACATGGAGCCCATACTTCCATGTTTTTTCCTTTTCCTTTCCAAGGAGAGACTCTACATCCATGGGTGTCCAAGGAAAAACCTTTCACCCCCAAGGCTACTCTTCCCCCCATGGGTGAGCAGCCTTGAGACTCTCATACAACATCACAAAAACAAGGAATCTATAACACTAAACTTCACATTTACAACACCAAATGACTTGCACAAAATAAGCACAAGATTGACATATGCATCTACTAACATAAAACAACAAGATTATCAACATCAAGAACATGAAGATCACAATAACAAATTTCTCACATACAAGAAAAGGAATATACATGAGAATTCAAGTGGAGCCACCAACCTAAGTCCAAGAAATAATGGTGAGTGATGAAGTTGAGAGCCCTTTTGTCCAAGCTTTTCCTCTCCAAAATTATCTAGTCTCTAAGTTAGAGAGTGGGTGTTCAAACTCTTACAAAAGAAGAGTCCCCTCTAAAAAGGCATCCACACTTATTCCCACAAATTCCTAAGTATAAGGTTTCCTTCCCATTGGGTGCTCTTCCCTAAGCTCCTTACAAGCTTACTAAAAATGGCCACTTACAAAGGTAAGCTAAAAAGGTGGGGATAGGGCTACCTTTCTAATGGATGGTGTTCTTTCCAAAACTTGGTCCCAAAAGTTGATTTTCGGCCATCTTGGAAAACCAACTTTTGGATGAGTCATTTGGTCAACTATGGGTTGTCCTATGGTGAAAAATGACCTTTACCCATAGGTATACCAAGTGGGCTAACTAAAAATGGCCTAAACACACCCCTAGGCACCTTTTTAACCCTCCAAATACTCATGACAAGTTCAAATTCGATATTCATGAATTGACACAACCTCAAGCTCCCTAACCAAGGGATTTCACATGGGAATCCTCAAGGGTACTATCCTAGATTGATGGGCATCCAATCCTCAAGTGGATATTTCATGGCCACAAGTACACTTACAAGTGTCAATTGACACAATATGAATTACACATCACAAGTCACGTGGCATATCTACTTGAGCATTCACAAAACTAATTAACATTTACAATTTAAACATATTAATTAATTAAACACATGCTCATTATGTTTACAAATCCAACATGATACAATGAGGTTTTATCTCTTATTAGATGCAACCTTGGCTAATTGAATTAACATAGGTCTATGTTTTAGTTCCCCGAATTTATCATGGTCTAATTCCCTACACACTAAAATCCATCATCAGTGGTCCAAGGAAATATACATATAAATTCATAACATACATGATCAAAATAATTCATCTACAATATCCCTAATTAAGTCATAATTCACATGGCATAAATAATAATTCATCTATGACATACATATAACTCGTCATGTAATAAACAATTTTCATCACTTAATTAATCCCATAACATCATCATTGCATCAATAATTCATTTGCATATTTAAATATCATCATGACATCATAACATTCATAAAATTAAATTAATCACACATGTAGAACCATAATGATATCCTAGTAATCATCAAAATAAACATGACACAATGTGCATCTAACCTATATGGTGATAAAATCCATAATATAAAGTGTCTAAAAACTATAAAGCATTAAAATGTAGTATCAAATAAGTCTATCTCAAATGTAGAAACTAAAAGACTATGATGGGCTTGGGGTGAGGCCTCACAGATGTAGCAATCGAGGATTTCAAATTGACAAAGATTGAATTGGGAACAATGGACCACATAGGTTGTAATAATTTGTTCAAGGAGTCTTACCAACAAATGTTGTTTAATTCTTGGAAAGACAACAAAGAAAAGAAGAAAATGAAGAAAACTATCCTCAAAATGGCACACTTCATCAACTTTGTCTGTAGTTTTGTCACCCTTCCCATAGATCAATCTCCTTAATCCTTTGGCCCAAATTCACCTGAAGGAAAAGGCTTGTTGAACCAGATACAGATGGTTAAGGTCGTAATCTCTGCTACTAATGAATGGGTTGATAATATAATAAAAGCTAGTAGAGAATACATCAAGGATTCCTAGGTGTTGTATCAAGATGCAGAAGCTCTCATTGGAGAGTTATAGAACCAACTTCAGGTCTGGGAAAAAGAAGAACACAAATGGGTTACATCCATGACCCAATTCTTACATATTGAAAAATATGGGTTCTCTAAGTTTTGTTCCAAGAAAGATTTGAAATTGATTGATGAGTCCATTTTCTTCATTATGAGGAGGAACGTGAACTACAAAATCTCTACCCTGAGAGTCATCACAAAGGACATGAAGAAATGAGAGAATGAAGCCAAAGAGATACAGAGGTCCATGATCAAAAAACTCAAGGTGATTAATATATCTCACCCATATTCAACGAGCCTCAATGATAAGGGATTAGACAATGCCTTGAAGGCATTTGAGAAAACAATGTATGCTATCAAAGAGAAATTTGATCTGAAAATAATAGATCTCACCCAAGTAGTGAGGATTGAATCTCTACTATACCTCTTCATGGACCAGCTACCTAGCCAAGCTGAGAAGTTTAAAAATCTCAAGTGGGAGAAAGAGGTATTGAAGGCTCGGGTCCTAAATTTCAAAGTCCCACATCTCATAGTAGTAAAAGAATTTGTAGAACCATACAAAGAATGGAAAGTTGCATGTATCACCAAGGAAGAAGAGGATGGTGATGTTGATGAGAATGATTCCTGCTACTAACAAGGAATCCAACCTAGAGATTTAACCTGTTCCAATGCTTTCTTTTTGTGTTGAACTCATGAGGGCATGTGTCTAGTAATTGTTTTGTCTTCTTTAATAACTGATGGAACTAAGAGGTTGAGTTTTTAGGGAGACCTCGCAGTTGCCTAAAACTATATATGTTACTAAGTAAATGGTAAAAAGGGGTTAGAAAAGTTAGAATAAAAGTAGATACATAATAGAATTTTATTTTCCTGCAAAGTTTTAGTATTAGATGTTTGAATCATCCGTAGAACAATAATTTTTGCCTATGTTGCATGAATACGATATGAACTTATGGAGTTGTTTTGAATCTGTGTTATTTGGAATGAATGGACGATAATTTATGTGTGAGTGTTAATTCATTTTGTACGTTTTATCGAATGGTTCTTTGATGATCTTTCTTTATCTTAATTTTATTTGCAGTTTTGTTATTAAGTTCTTGGGAACTTCTGCGAAAGGAACTGTGCTTTTCTTTCTTTTAAAATATTTGTCATTTCAGATTATTTTATTATTTGATCTCTTTTCCTAAGAGTGATTGTAGTATCCTTAGAAGCTTTCTGGTTAAAATCTAAATGTAAGTTGTAAGTTAGGATATTCATTGTAAATCTGATAGGGAGTTGTATGTAAGAGAAAATTCAAATGGAAGCAATCATCGTATGCTTACCCAACTATTTTGATTATTTTTCTTTCATGTGTGGACAATAGAGTTAGTTTGTAAGCAAAAGGCTTTTGTAAATAAAGGCAAATATGTTCACCAATAGATTTTTGGTGACTCTGCTAGGGAAAGTACATCTAAGGCCTATGTCTGAAAAGAGTAACTTATTTCCAAAGATAGTATTACCCCATAACGATGTCTTTTTGGTTCTACAACCAAATCTAAGATTTTAAGATACTCATGAAGATATCATTTTAGATTTGAATTATCAAGCTTGGGCAAGCAGGAGAAGTAATCAACAATATCAATAAGTTCTGGCATTCCTAGAAAGAGAAGAAGAATTAGGAAAATTATTGAAAGGATTACCCATAGCACAAGAGGGAGCAGTAGTTGAAAGGTTGGCCCAAGTTCCTCCCAGGAGATAGAAATAAGTAATACCAGAGTTAAAGATATTTATCTAGTTTCAAGTGAAGCAAGGTTTGGTCAACCTTGACTTAGAGGCTCTTCATAGATTAGCCAAATCCCTTGATCTATCCTTCCCAAATAAATATAAATGTGCACCTCCACCCCCTCCAAAACCTCTCAATTCATCTTCATATCATGCCTTGGTTTTATCTAGGACTCCTACTACTTTGAATATCAACCCAGTCTTCCTCAACCTCAACCTGATGTTCGTGCACCCTTGGGGAGCCATAGTAGGCCCTCTTGCCTTGGTTGCACATCATGCATTACCTAAAGGAACCAAGGATGTACTTCCAAAATTCAATGGCAATAGCCAAATTTCAGTGGAAGAACATTTCAATTCCTTCAATGTGGCCACTGGAATCCTCACGGTGTAATATGAAGATGTCATAGTTAGGCTTTTTTTTTAAACATTAAAACAAGGTGCAATGGAATGGTTCAACCACCTCTGGGCTAGTTCAATTACCAATTGGGCCTCTATGAGAACATCTTTTGAAAATATCTTTAAAAGTGTTGATGATGAACACTCATTATTAGCCCAACTTACCCAAATAAAGAAAGAGATCCAAGAACCGATGAGAGATTATGTGGCCCACTAAAACAAGGTGATTCGCAAGATCTCAGTTTCCAAGAGACCAAGAGAAGATAACCAACAGTATTTTTTCATGAATTCCATGCCTCTCGACATCATTTTTCACCTGAGGAGGAGTAGGCTAGTAGATTTAGCAACTGCACAGATGCAAGAAATAGAGTTAGAGGACGATTTGATCACATTAGGAAAGTGGCACAAGGATTTTCAAGCATCTCAATCCCAAACCTCTATGTCCCCTTTTGATCTTGTTGTTCAAAGGTTGGTGAACAATGTTATAGCCCTAAAGAGGCAACTTCCCAAGAAGAACTCCTCTTTTCCCCCCATGTACCAAGATGCAAACAGAAGGCATCCTAACCATTTCCATGGTAAGAATCCCCTTTTGACTTCAGGTTAGCCGAGATTGGTGAGAGAAGCTCTACCTCCTAAAGAGGATGTCATGTGCTCTTTTTACTTAACCACAGATCATGATAGAAATTCCTTCCCTAACATGATCTGACACCTACAAATGGAGATTACTAAAGATACACTAGGTGAGTTTATTGAAGAAGAAATGAGCCGATAGAGACATGGCAACTCTAGATCATTCTACCTTGAATATTAATTTGATTCTGAAAGGGGCGGAGACATATTGGTCACTCTCAAAGATCCTTCATGCACAATTCTCACCATGAATCAGAAGTCACCAAAGCACACTCCTTTGGCCTCTAACAATTTTCAAAAAGGAAAGGATCCTATAAGTAATGTTTCACCTTCTAGCTCTAAAAATGCATATTTCAAAATTCTACAAAAGAATAATGGCATCCCCTCTTCCTTCAATATAGCTCAATTTTGCAAAACTTCCACCATTCAAATCTTGCAAACTAAATACTTGAGCTTAAACCCCAAAGAACTAGATAAGTTAGTAAAGTATGTTAAGGGTGAACCCATGAAGCCCTCTCAAGTAAATCAATGTCTAGATAAGTTAGTAAAGTATGTTAAGGGTGAACCCATGAAGCCCTCTCAAGTAAATCAATGTGAAAGTGAGGGAACCCCTAGCACTCCAGAGTCCCTTGTGTTCGTATATCATTCCCCTATTCACCAAACTGGTGTGTCTAGTTCATCTTCCATAAAAGGTACTTCCTTCTATGAAGAGGAAAGAAAACCTAACCCATTCTACATATATTTTCTCTTAAGTGGGCACAAACTGAGTAATTGTATCATAGAATCCAGTGCTTCAGACAATATTATGCCTTCATCAATCACTAAGGCCCTAGGTCTAACCCTTACGAAAACCTTTGGAAGATGTTACTCTATGGATGGAAAACAAGTCCCCCTGGTTGGATAGGTGAAAGATGCATAGGCTGTCTTGGCTACACACTTGGACAAAAGGTTGAAACTAAAAATTCTAGTGGCTGACATACCTGTGAGCTACAATATGTTGCTAAGTCAAGATTTTTGCAAAGACATGGGCAGAGAAATCAAGATGGCTTAGTTTGAAGCCATTATTCCTATGGGAAAAAGGAAAGTTAGGCTTGAACCCAAGGTGAAGAACAAGTACATGATCTTTCCATCAGATGACACCAAGCCTTGGATATTGTTTGAAGAATATGAATTTTGGAACTACTTGATTTTTTTTTATGAGTTGTCTCCTAGTTCACCTATTCCACTCAAGGAGAAAAGTCAAATTTGGAATATGGAATTCGATGGAAGCTGATTGCATTCAAGATCAGGAGCTAGAGTGGTATTAAGAGATCCAAAGGGGCAATACTTTCCCTTCTCTTTCAAATTGGATTTCAAGAACATAAATAACACTGCTGAGTACAAAGCCCTATGTTGGGACTTCAGGAGGCCAGGGCCAAGGGAATCAAGATACTTGTTATTAAGGGTGATGTTGAGCTAATTGTTAAATAGGTCTGAGGCTAGTATATAGTCTATAATGATTGTATAAGACACTATAGGAATTAGGTCTAGAATGAGATTGAAGCTTTTGACACTTTCTCCATAGAAGTCATTCCAAGGAGTATGAATTCCAAAGCAGATTCATTGGTTGTCTCAGCATATTTTTTACTCCCACACCTGAATTTTAAAATTGACACTTACAGAGTAGAGATGATATATAGACCTTCGATGCTAGATAATATAGGGCATTGGTAGGTGTTCAAAGGTGATGCACATATCAAAGAGTTCATGGCTTGTGTTAAGGTTTTCACCGCCACCCATTTTGAGGGATCAAACAGAGAAGATGGAAAACCCTCCCAAGAGACACAAGCTACAAACAAAGTGATTCAATTAAAAGGGAATAAGATACCCAAGGGTTTGGTCTCTCTTGAACAAATTTTCTCAAGGAAGGATGACAACCTAGTCTTAAAAAAAGTAAGCATCCTGAGACTCTAAAGGAGTATGACAAGATTAATATTGGGACCTCAACTGAACTAGATGGATCTTTGTGGGAAGAAATTTGTCATCCCACAAAAAGTGGAATCTACAATCTCTTCTAACGAGTTACCAGGACATTTTCACCTGGAACTATGAAAACTTAAAGGATTTTAGAAAAAATTTCAGTCATCACATCCCCATGAAACTGGGAGCCATACCTTTCAGGGAGAAGCTACGTAACTATAACCCCAAGGTATCAGAAGCTATTCTCAGAGAGGTCAAAAAGATATTGAAGGCAAGGATCATCTACCCCATTCATCACTATACATGGGTTGCCAACATCGTCTCGATTAGGAAGAAAAATGGATAAATAAGGATCTGTGTGGACTTTTGCAACTTGAACCAAGCCAGTTTGAAAGATAACTATGCATTGCCAAATATGGAGCATATTTTACAGACTATGGCCAATTCTGAGATGATTTCTATATTGAAAAAATTCTTCAGATACAACTAGGTCAGTGTAGAAGAAGAAGAAAGGCACAAAATAGCTTTCACCACATCATGGGGAACATTTTCCTATAATAGCAAGTCATTCAGACTGATAAATGTTGGAGCTACTTTCCAAAGAGTGATGGACTCATCATTTGTTGATCTAAAGAATAGAATCATAGTTATCTACCTTAATGACCTAACGGTTTATTCAAGGAGAAGGAAACACCACCTCTGGGATCTAGAGAAAGTATTGAAGAGGTGTAGGGAGCATAGTATCTCACTTAATCCTAAAAAAACCACTTTTTGTGTGACAGAAGGTAAACTGCTCAGTCACATAATTTCCAAGGAGGGTATCAGGATTGATGTCAAAAGGGTAAAGGCAATTCAACAGCTTAGTCTCCCATCCACCAACACTAGTGTAAAATCTTTCTTCAAATAGATTAACTTCTTAAGGGCATTTTTGGCAGACTTTTTAGAGATAACAAGACACATTGTAGGGTTGATGAGTGAGAAACACATCTTCAAGTGGACTGAGGAAGGAAAAAGAGCATTTGAAGAGATTAAGGTGGTTGTGGCCTCTACCCCCACCTTGAATTACCCATATTACAGAATGGGTTTCATTATTTACTGTTATACCTCAGAGAACACTGTATCTAGTATCCTGACTCAAAAAATTGAGGAAGGTGATGAAGCACCCATCGCTTTCATGAGAACACCGCTAAAGAAACATGAACTTAAATACACACCAGTGGAGAAACAAGCTTTCACGATAGTCAAAGAAGTCAAACATTTTAGATTCTATATTTTACACTCACATTCCATAGTGTACATCCCTGAGACTGTGGTTAAGAGTTTACTCACTTAGCAAGAAGTGGAGATGAGTAAGAGAGCCACCTAGGTGACTAAGATCCAAGAGTATGACCTGACCATTAAGCTGACAAAACTAGTTCAAGAAGAGGGCTATGAAAACTCATAGCAGAGGATGCACAAATGATAGAAGAACCCCTAGATGAATCTCCTCACACATTGTTATTAATTCTAACCGATCCTTGGTTCTATGATATAGCATATTATCTCACATACGGAGAGTTTCTTGAACACTTGTCACCCAAAGAAAGATTTAACCTAAGGTTGAAGGCAAAAAAGTACATGCTCACTAAAGGTACCATGTTCAAATGGGGAATAGACAACACTTTCCTCAGATGTGTCGATAAGGATCAACATTAGAAATTGATGAAAGCCTTTCACGAAGAAGCCTGTGGTGGACACTTCTCTTCCATAGTCACAGCTTTCAAAATTCTTAGAAACTATTTTTACTAGTCGGGTATGTTTAAGGATGCTTACATTTATGTTAAGAATTGTGAAAAATGTCAGTTGTTCACAAGGAAGCCCCAACTTGTAGCCCTTCCATTAAGGCTGGTTGTTGTAGATGAGCCTTTCAAGAAAATAGATATAAACTTCATAGGATTGGAAAACCCTCATTCTAGTGTTGGCCATTGTATATTTTGATGACAATATATTATTTCATAAAATGGGTAGAAGCTATCTCAACCAAGAAATATAACTCTCACGTGGTTTGCGACTTTTTAAAGGAGAATATCTTGGTGCATTTTGGGGTACCCCAGAAAATTGTTGTTGATAATGCCACCTTTTTTTCATTGCAAGAACTGACCTTGTTCTGTTATGACCACAACATTACTCTAGCTCACTCATCTAATTATTTCCCCCAAGGAAATGGATAGGCGGAGTCAAGCAATAAAAACCTGATCTCTATTATGAATAAATTGGTCAATGAGAATGGTAAAAATTGGCATAAAAATTTGTATGAAGAACTCTAGTTTGACTAGATCACACCAAAGCGGGCAATAGGTATGGCACCCTTTGAGATAGTATATGGAATAGGTGTACAAGTGTCACTACCTTTTTAATTCTCAATAGAAAAATTGCAGACCACCATTGATGATCAAGTCTTTAGAGATTCCCTAGAGAAAAGGACCATGTACTTACACAAACTAGAAGAGGAAAGAGAAGGGATGGTGGATTGAATCACTGAACATCAAGTCAGAGTGAAGAATATCTTAGACAAAAAGGAGAGACCCCCCAAGTTCATGGCAGGAGATGAAGTCTTACTATGGGATAAAAGAAAAGAGCCCAAAGGTTCTCGTGAAAAGTTTGAGTCTCTGTGAAAAGGCCCTTTCCACATCATGGAAGAGATGGGGTCAAATGCTTTTAGACTAGCGTACCTAGATGGTGCGGTCTTACCATTCTCTTATAATAGGAAAGACTTGAAATTGTTCAAGCTCTAAGGTCCTAAATGGTTAATCTCTTGTACATAGTAGGTTTCCTTGTTTTCCTTTTGTTTTTGTCATGTCACGTCTTGTCTTTTCCCCTTTTTTTTCCATTTTGTGAAACTAGAGATTCTGAGTTCTCTGCATTTTGGTAAAAATGCAGTCCCTAGTCGGAGCTGATATTAGCTCCTATTTTCAAAATGGTCTTCTTTTTATTTTGGAGTCATCTTTTTTCATTTTTACCTTTCATGTGTCCAAGCTATCTACTGAGAATCGATGTTTCCCTAAAGTTACCCTTATTTCATGTTTTACCCTTGTCAAAATTGAGCCTAGAATCACAACCTTGACCCTTGTTTAAATTCTCTATTAAAATAGTATCAAGTCTACATTTTCCTTTCGGAGTCCGAACACACTTGAACAACCTTGAACCTAGTTCAAGGTTGTTCAAAGAAATTCAATAAATTTCAACATAGCTAAGAAAGAAAACAATTTTGGTAAAAACAAAGTCCCTAGTCAGAGCCGATGTTAGCTCCTATTTTCAACATGGTCTTCTTTTTATTTTGGAGTCACCTTTGTTTCATTTGTACCTTTCCTGTGTCCAAGCTATCTATTGAGAATCGATGTTTCCCTAAAGTTACCCTTATTTCATGTTTTACCCTTGTCAAAATCAAGCCTAGAATCACAACCTTGACCCTTGTTTACCTTCTCTGTTCAACTAGTGTCAATTCTACATTTTTCCTTTCAGAGTCTGAACACACTTGAACAAACTTGAACCTAGTTCAAGGTTGTTCAAAGCGATTCAAGAAATGTCAACACAGCTAAGAAAGAAAACAATTTTATGTCAGGTGCAAGTGACAGTTGGAATGCAATCTGTTTGGCTCACTCAAAGAGCTTAAAGAATGTGAGAGGTTCTTTTTTTTGGATACCTCTTCCGAGTTGGCAAGTAGTATGACCCTTTTTTTGGGTCATGAACTTCTATGAATTCCTTTGAACCTATTTGAAATGTGTTCTCTTCCATTCATCAAGGTTCAAAGTATGTACAAAATCCCAGAGAAAGAAGAAACATCATGGTACAGCTCATCATTGGGTCCCGATAAGACATGCATTAAATGGTGGTAGTGGCAAGATGAGGTGGTGGAAATAGAGGTAATTATGTAATGATGGAAAGTTATGGTATCGCAAATCATGCTAAGGAAAAATCATTAAGTGAAGTGTGTAAATTTCTAATCAAATCTAAGGTGAAGCCACACCTATGATTCACATTAAATGAGTAAAATCCTTTCCTTTTTCTTTTTAAACTCAAGTTTCGTTAGGCATTTTCCATATTCTATGACGTTTAAAAGCTAGAGACAGAGGTAAGGCCATAGGAAGCTAAGGAAGTGGAAAAAAAAATTTGCGGGCAAGAAGGTGAGTTAGGTTGCTAGTCCCTCCTCTGGTAATTTTTAGGATTTAATTGCAAAATTTAGGATTGCAGAGTTTTCTTTTTGTGAATTCTTTGTAAATGCCATGAAGTCGGCCCTTCATTTCTTCGGAAATGTTTTTAGCTTAGCTTGTGATGGTCCTATGATTTCTGACATGAATTTAAAAAGGGTATGACTTAGAAGGTTTGAAAGCTCATATAATTGATCATGTTGCGGAACCCTTCATAGTAGAAATTTTGGGTAGTGGTATTTTTGAATCTTTTGCTTTCCCTACTGCCACAGTCTGCCTTCAGTTAATTCTTGAATGTATTATGAATTACGACAGTCGAACAGAGAGTATCCTCAAGAGGGATGGCAGTTTACTATTAAAAGTGGACAGAGATATTGTGGATTTCGCCTTTAAAATACTAGAGTGAACTTTCTCTGAGTTTTCACCTACACAAGCTATTGTCAAATTTAATGAGTAGAGGAAGAAAAAGCATACCTCCATTGCAAATAATTGGCTGCTATTTCCTCAGTGAGGTAGTTCATGCCTACCCAAGAAGTTGAGCAGAGAACATGTCCAGTCCTATATACAATATCTCTTGGTTATGCTATATAGAGTCAAAGGCTCCCCTGAAGCTTTCTTGTTTTCAGAATGGGTCTACTTTTGTGTACAGATCATATTGGAGGATGAACAATTTATGGATTGGACAGGGCTAATTTCCAGTTAATTGAAGGAACAACTCAACATGTCACAATTGACTGGCAGTGATTTGTTCATGTCCTCGTACCTGATGTACTATTTGGCCTGCAGTTGGGATTTAAGCAAAATTTTGTGAGAACTGTGGTTGGAAGACATGGGTATCTATGAATATTGTCCTATGTTACAAAGGAAGACCGTGCTAAGTAACTACAAGATTATTCATGATGTCTTTGTTGGAAAGATGTGTTTCAAGTTAGCAAGTCACCCACTGAAGCATTTGTCTTTGGAAGCTCAGAATGCCCTAAAGAAATATAGGAGTTTCTATATTCAGTTTCGCCATTTCACTTACATTAGAGTTGGAGGTTTCGAAGATGAACCTCTTCGGCTACCAAGGTACACATTTGATTATTTTGTCTTGGCTAAAATATGCAGACAGGTCACAGTGGTGTTGAAAAGATATCTCCCTGAAGCGAAATGGGAGCTACCCTTCCCCATTAAATTGGGCAGATTTACATGTAAATCTTTAGATGATGCTTTGATCATTGGGAGCGATCTCCATGGCTTTGGTTTTGAAAATTATGTACACAGAAAAGGTTTTTGACAACAAAGGTTTTTCATGTGGTCTCCTGGGTCTTAAAACTCTTATTTTTCCCACACCTCATCTTGAATATTTTGGGCAGGATTGTACAGACAAGAACGAGGTGTTGAAAAGAGAACATGGTAGGTTACGATTCCCTCAAATTATCTACATAAGGCTAAAAATGAGTGTCAAAGGGATACAAGAAGATGGTTAAGATTTAATTGAACAAGAATTTGAGAAGTTCACAGAGTCGTTCATATACACTGTTGTTTGGGCAAACACAGAGGAGAGTTTTCAATCAAAAACTAAGAAAGTTTTCCA
The DNA here is from genome assembly GCA_027943335.1 of Chamaecyparis obtusa. Taxonomy (NCBI): domain Eukaryota; kingdom Viridiplantae; phylum Streptophyta; class Pinopsida; order Cupressales; family Cupressaceae; genus Chamaecyparis; species Chamaecyparis obtusa. The sequence goes on along the minus strand of BSBK01007591.1, from coordinate 27,394 downwards.
AATCACTGAGAGATGGTTGAAGGAAAAAAGGGGATTTGAACACCCTAGAGCAGTAGTAGATGATTTTGTAGCAACTCCTCTTTTACCCTCTTCTTCTAGTTCTAATATGTCTTATCCCCATGGATGATGCAGGTTCAAAGAAGAAACAAAGTATCAGGAAACCCCACAACAAAAGAAAGGTTGGACCTATTTCCCTTGTTCACATCCCCTAGCATACTAGGTCAAGGACAAAATCTAAGAAATCAAACCAGATGGCTTCTCCTAACACAAAGATTGTAGACAAGGAGATAAGACAGGGGAAGTAGACCTAAGTGTGGAAGAGGATGAGAAACTAGGTAAAGACCTCTTTGAGATTGAAGATGTTACCCTAGAGATCATGGAGACTCCTAAAAAGATGCCTGAGGATCTACCCATAATTGAAACCACCCTAAGATGGCTAACTTCTTTAGTGAACCGAAAGCGTAGGTTGGTTCCATTCTTAGTGCCTATCCAAGATGTAGTAAGTAATTATGTACAAAAGGTTCCCAAGGCCAAGAAAGCCAAGAGTACGTCTAGAGTGTTTGCAGATGCCAAAACCAGGAAATGGTCTTTAGAGGTAGCCACATACAATCCAAGAGAAGGGAAGTGGGATGTAGCAATTGAGGATTTAAAAGTGACAAAGATTGAATTGGGAATGATGGACCACACAGGTTGTAATCATTTTTTCAAGGAGTCTGCCCAAAAAATATTGTTTAATTCCTGGAAAGACAGCAAAGAAAAGAAGGAAATGAAGAAAACTATCCTTAACATGGCACACTTCATCAACTCTATTTGCAGCATTGACACCCTTCCCATATATCAATCCCCTCAATCCTTTGACCTGAATTCACCTGAAGGAAAAGGCATGTTGAACCAAATACAAAGGGGCAAGGCCCTAATCTCCGCTACTGATGAATGGGTTGATAATATAATAAAAGCTAGTAGCAAATACATAAAGGATTCCTAGGTGTTGTATTAGGATGCAGAAGCTCTCATTGGAGAGTTACAGACCCGACTTCAGGTCTGGGAAAAAGAAGAACACAAATGGGTCACAACCATGACCCAATTCTTACACATTGACAAATATGGGTTCTCCAAGTTTTATTCTGAGAAATCTTTGAAATTGATTGATGAGTCCATTTTCTTCATTACGTGGAAGGACGTCAACTGGAAAATCTCTACCCTGAGAGTCATCATAAAGGACATGTAGAAATGGGAGAATGAGGCCAAAGAGATACAGAGGTCCATGATCAATGAACTCAAGGTGATTAAGTTCTCTCACCCATATTCATCGAAACTCAATGATAAGGGATTAGACAATGCCTTGAAGGTATTTGAGAAAACAATATATGCCATCAAAGAGAAGTCAGGTCTGAAAAAATAGATCTCATCCAAGTAATGAGGATTGAATCTCTGCTATACCTCTGCGTGGACTAGCTACCTAGCCAAGTTGACAAGGTTAAAAAGAACAAGTGGGAGAAAGAGGAATTGAAGTCTCGGATCTTGAATTTCAAAGTCCCACGTCTCCCAGTAGTAAAAGAATTTGTAGAAGCATACAAAGAATGGAAAGATGCACGTGTCACCATGGAAGAAGAGGACGATGATCCTAATGAGAATGACTATGTCACTGACAAGGAATCCAACCTGGAGATTTAACCATTTCCTGTGCTTTCTTTTTATGTTAACTCATGAGGACATGTGTCCAGTAAATATTTTGTCTTCTTTAATAATTGATGGAACCGAGAGGTTGGGTTTTCAGGGAGACCTCTTGGTTTCCTAAAACTATATATGTTACTAAGTAAATTGTAAAAAGGGGTTAGAAAAGTTAGAATAAAAGTAGATACAAAATATAATTTTATTTTCCTGCAAAGTTTTATTATTAGATGTTTGAATCATCCATAGAATAGTAAAAAAAATTTGTGTTACATGAATATGATATGAACTTATGGAGCTGTTATGAATCTATGTTATTTGAAATGAATGGATGATACATTTCTATGTGAGTGTTAATTCATTCAGTATGTTTTATCGAATGGTTTTCTGATGATCTTTCTTTAGCTTAATTTTATTTCCAGTTTTGTTATTAAGTTCTTGGGAAATTATACGGAAGGAACTGTGCTTTCCTTGCTTTTAAAATCTTCGTCATTTTAGATTCTTTTATTATTTAAGCTCTTCTCCTAAGAGAGATTGTAGCATCCTTAGAAGCTTTTTGGTTAAAAGATAAATGTAATTTGTAAGTCAAGATATTGGAAATCCAATAGGGAGCTTGACCTAAGAGAAAATTCAAAGGGAAGAAATCATCGTATGCTTACCCAACTGTTGTGATTATTTTGCTTTCATGTGTGGGAAATAGATTTAGTTCGTAAGAAAAATTATTTTTTAAAGAAAGGAAAAAATTTTCACTAACACTATTCTGATGTCTTCATGAACTCAGCAAATCTTTCTCCTTCAACACTTCTCTTCTCTTCTCCAACAATGTTCCTCAAATATAATATAACTCTCGGTTGTGTGCCATTAACAATCTCAAAAGGTGTTTTCTAGTAATCCTATTCACTAAATTATTGTATGCAAATTCTTCTTGTGCCAACATAAAATCCCAATTACTCAGTTTGTCTCCAACTAGCATCTCAACAAATTACCCAAACTTCTATTTACAACATTTGTCTTTCCATTAGTTTATGGATGAAATGTAGAACTATACTTCAACTTGGTGACCAAATTTTTCCATAGAGTCTTCCAGAAATAACCAACAAACTTACTGTCTCGGTCAGAGATGATACTCTTCAGTAATCCATGCAATCTAACAATCTCTTTAAAGAAAATATTTGTTATATGTACTGCATTTGATGTTTTCCTACAAGGTATGAAATGTGTCATTTTAGAAAATCTATCCACAACAACAAATATAAGATAATCACCTCTTGGTGTCTTCTGTAAGCCAAGAACAAAATCCATACTGATATCACTCCAAGGTTTCTCAGGAATATAAATTGGTGTATACAATCTAGTATTCTGACTTACTCCCTTTGCAACTTGACAAACTCCGCAACTTCTCACAAATTTCCAAACATTCTTATACAACTGTAGCCAAAAGTATCTCTCGTTAAGAAAATTCAATATTTTATCAATGCCAAAATGTCCAACCAAACCACTACTATGTTTCTCCTTTATCAAATTAGTTCTCATTGATCCTTTCGATATACACAATTGAATACCTTTAAACAACATACCTTCTTGAATAAAAAAGTCTTCACATTTAGTACTCGGTTAATCTTGAATAGGTTCTCTACACTTTCTCCATGACTTAGAAAAATTAGGTTCATTTTCATACAAATCCTTCATGTCATCAAAACCAAGAACTTCAACTCTCATTTCAATCATCAAAGATCTTCTTCTACTCAATGCATCAGCAACTTGGTTAGTGAGTCCACTCTTATGTTTTATCACAAATGTATAATTCTGTAAATAATCAACCCATTTCATGTCTCTGATTCAACTTATTCTGACTACCCGAATATTGTAAAGCCTTATGATTAGTATACAACACAAATTCACTTGGTATCAAATAATGTCTCCATTTCTTTAGGGCTTGAACAATAGCATAGAACTCTTGATCATACACAAAATATTTCCTTTTAGCATCATTCAATTTCTCACTAAAGAAAGCAATGATTTTACCTTCTTGACTCAAAACAACTCCTATTGAACTACCACTTGCATCACATTCAATTTGAAATACCTTATTGAAATCATGTAAAGCTAACACGGGAAATTCAACAACCTTCTACTTCAAAGTCTCAAAAATTTTATTATCTTCATGTATCCACTTGAATTCTCTTTTATCTCCTCTCATAGTCTCAGTCATAGCATTACAAATTGCACTGAAATTTCTAATGAACTTTCAGTAAAAACTTGCTAAACCATGAAATGATCTTACCTCACTATCATTTTTAGGTGTAGGCCAATTCAAAATAGCTTTAACCTTCTTAGGATCCATCTTCAAACCATCAGTTGAAATCACAAATCCCAAATATACAATCTCCTCTTTCATGAAGGAACACTTTTTCAAATTAATCAACAACTTTTCTTCTTTCAATCTATGCAATACCTATTTAATGTGCAACAAATGTTCTTCTCTAGTCTTATTGAATATCAGAATGTCATCCAAGTATACAATCACAAATTTACCCAAGAATTTCTTCAAATCCTCATTCATCAATCTCATAAAAGTACTCGGTGCATTAGTTAAACCAAAAGACATAACCAACCACTCATACACACCTTCTCTTGTCTTGAAAGAAGTCTTCCATTCATCACCTTCTCTGATTCTGATCTGATGATATCCAATCTTCAAATCAATTTTAGTAAAATACTTTCCTCCACTCAAACTATCCATTATGTCATCCATTCTCGGTATAGGAAACCAATATTTCATTGTTATCTTGTTGATTTCTCTGGAATCAGTACACATTCACCACTATCCTTTCTTCTTAGGTTCTAATGCACCTAGTACTACACATGGAATCAAACTTTATCGAATCAAACCTTTTTGCAACAACTCTTGGATTTGTCAGTTAAGTTCCTCATTCTCAGTACGTGTCAACCGATGTGGTGCTTTATTCAGAAAACTAGCTTCAGGAATCAAATCCATACAATGATCAATGATTCTCTTCGGTGGTAAACCATTAGTACATTATAAAAAATGATCTCTTTTTACTTGGTGAGTAATTTATCAACCTCTTCAGGGGAACTATCCACTATCTTCTCACCTAGTTTGTTAGGAATCACAACAAAACATACATCATTCTTCTTAAAATCCTTAACAAACTTTCTTCCTACCATCAAAGAAACTTTCATAGATGTACAAACATTATCAACATATTCTTCAATCAAAGGTAACAAGATTTATCTTCTCCCATCAGCCCAAATAGTATATTTATGGAATCTCCCATCATATATAGCATGTATATCATATTGTCAAGGTCTACCCAACAAAATATGACAACAATCCATAGGCATAATGTCACACAACACCTTATCATAGTACTTTCCAGTCTTCAAATTCACATAACATTGTTCACTTACCAGTAGTGTATGCTCATCCTTGATCCATGAAATTTGATAGGGTTTCGGGTGTTTCAACCTTTCCAACTGCAACTTTGTAACAATTTCCTCAAATGCCAAATTCTCTGAACTTCCACTATCAATGATTACCTTTCACACTTTATTAACAACTCTACATCTGGTCTTGAACAAAATTTTCCTTACCCAATCTTCCTTATTACTTTCACTCCATAATGCTCTTCTGACCATCAAGTTATTTTCCTTCTCTGGTTCATTCAATGAGTCTTCTTGCACCAATGCATTTCTACTGCTATCGAATTTCTTTCTTGCATGTGTGCACTCAAATGACCTATGTCCTCCTCCACAATTGTAACAAGTTCCTCAGAATCCACCTCTTCCATAGCCACCTCGGTAGTTATTGTCTCTTCCTCTAGAAGAATGTTCACCTTTCCACTCAGTCTTGTCTTTATCCTGATTTGTTTTGTCTTTATCAGATCTACTATTTTCACCATAAGGATGCATGAGTTTTCAATTTTGTATTTGCAATTTTCGCCTTCTTTTTCTCTGAAACATTTTCATATTCAAAATATTTTTCCATCTCAATTATCCAACTCATCAAATCATCTGAGTCTAGCCTTCCACTCTATTCAAGAGGATTGAAATGTGGTGTAACCTTCAAATTTGTTAATGCCTTCAAAAGTATTTCTTCACCTTGATCCATCACAAGTGCAGTTTCCACTTCACCCTATTCATCTTCAGATTCTTCATCACTAACATCACCAAGATGTCTTCCTCTGTGCTAGGATATCTCAACAGCTTCTAATCTAGCATCAATCTATCTTAGCATATCCTCTAAGCTTGGATTTGCATCTCACCTCCCACAAACCATCTTGAATCTATTTGCAATTGTAGATTAGATCACAATCTGCCACCCCACAACAAGATATCAACTAGGACTTACAAGAAGGAACCAGTTCTAACCTTTCTCTAATACCACCTAACGCAAAGGAGGAAGGAGAGATGGGACCAAAGACACACCCAACTACCAACCTGCTTGCAAGATCAACACTCAGAAACAACAACACAAGACTAGGAGAGAAAGAATGTAGAAAACTTGATTTATTATTTATCATAAAACTTCATACATGTCAGGCGATAAGGCCTTCTCAGTTATGGCCAATACAATCATAAATCAAATACAAACAGTCCTCATACATGCGAGGATCTTCCAACCTTTAGCTTCTGTCCTTTAGATTCTATCTTCTACCCTCTCCTAAGATCTACAACATACTACTCTATTTATACAAGAGGTCACCAAATAGGTCAGCTCTAAAGATCCTTTAGATCCAACATTGGAGAAAATGACCCATTTTTAGGTCCACACGCTTCCCAATGATTGATGCAATCATTAACTCCATGACCCAAATCAAATACACAAGTTGGCCTCAACAAAGATCCAAAATTAACCACTTTGTGAGCAAGACTACCAAGCAACCGAAACCAACTCGGTGAACAACCGAACCAAGCAGCAACCGAGCCCTGTCGGTGGAAATAAGAATACTTCACTGAGAGCCCAAAAGTAGCTACCGAGCACATCTAACAAGTCTAACATGTTTTTGGTGATTCAGGATCACCAAGAACCCAAGATGCTCCTGCATCATTTCATTAGGCCCATTTGTGAGATGATCAAATTTGCAAACTCGGATAGGCCATGTTTGGGAGAGATTTATGAGGAAATAGATTCCATGTGTGAAAGAATCAAGAAAATAACAAGTTCTAGAGATCCTTCTTTGTATCCTTTGATAGAAGAAAAGCTACATGGAAGATAGAATAAATTGAGCACACCCTTTCATTGTAGTGCATATGCCTTCAATCCTAAATGGCATGATATAGAAGTGACCAATAAGAGGGATCCATATGAGGATAGAGAGGTAATGAAGGGATTTTGGGTTGCAATTAAAAAGAATTATGGATGAGGCGATGAGGATTTGATTATAAGGAGTTAATGGAATAAGTTTTCACATGGGCAGTGTGATTTTGCTTTAGTGGAAGCTTTATATGATATGCGAGAAAAGAAAGACCCTATAGAATGGTGGTAGAACCATGGAGCTGAAACTCTCGAGTTGAATCATTTTCCATAAAATTTCTCTCACAAGTAGCTAGCTCTTCAACTAGCAAGAGGAATCAAAGTACTTATGCCTTTATGCATTCATTAAAGAGGAATCGATTAGGGTCAAAGAAAGAAGAGAACTTGATGTACATTCATTTATCACTTTGCCTTCTCTCTCGTGTTGATCCTAGATACGTGGAGGGTCCTTCAACAAAATAGGATTGAATTGTACATGATGGAGATGTTGCAACCATGGTTGAAGAAGTGGTTGAGCCATATGGCCTTAATGAATTATCCTTAGTTGTACTACCATTAGAGGAACCTGAGTTGGAGAGTGATGATTATCTAAACAACATCATAGTTGAAGACTTTGAGATGAATGATCAAAACATTGCGGAGTAGATGATACTAGATAGAATATGTTTTTGTTTTTAGTTGTGATTTTTTTATTTTCATATCAACAATTCAACAACAAACAATATATTTTTGAATTTCAAATTTTAATATGTAACGATAAATCATAATCTGGTATGGTCATATGTTGATGCAATACTTAGAAAATAGATATGCAATGTGATTTTTGAACTATTTGACTCTATATGAAAAAAATATTAAATGAGTAAATGACATTAGACAATAGACAATATGATATATCATGTTTTGATTCAATGGTTTTAAATTTTAAATGTTCATACTTGAAACTTTCCATTGATTTTGTTTTCTGATTTCAAAGCTCTATGTATGATATTTCTTGGAGATTATTAAATTAAAATAATAAAAATTATCATCTCCAAGTATAGGAGTCTCCTATTTTAAAAAAATTGTCGTACCAGTACCGGTACCAATACCAGAGACCTCCAAGTCTCCCCATCTCCAAGTGACTATCAAAAATACTTTTAGACCCTTTAGGACTTTTAATTAGAAATATTTTAAGCTAAGTGGCAAAAAATATTAATAGCTCCCTCTTATGATTTAATTAAAAATTTTGGGGATGTGCTTTTAATCAAAAAGTAAAAAAGGAAAACTAACACTTGCACAACACCATGAAACAAGTAGAACTAAATTGAGAATCAAAGGGAAACAAAAATAAACAATTCAAAGGTCATTCACTCAAAACCCCCCATTCTAGTGCTTTAGAATATACTTCTTTTAATTTTATAACTTTCTTGGGAAAGCACACTTGGCATATATTTGATATGCTTTTTTCGTAAGGAAAAAGAGAGTAGTGGTCCAATTTGCCTTGTCACTTTCTTATCTATAATTCTTTACAAAGTGGTGATATATTTTGAGAGAATAAGCCCAAAACACAAGTGCTTTTGTCTCTTTAGCCACAAAGAAAGAATGTTTTAGGATGATCAAGAGATAAGCAATAATTTCTTTGGGTGGTATTAACAAACTAAGACTCAAAGATCATAAAATGAACACATCCACTATTTGATATAATAGATGATAATCACCAACGAGTAATTGCAAGACACAAAGGAAATGACAATCAAAAGGGAGTAAAAACGAACACAAAGATTCAAAACACCCCTTTATTTCCTTGACAAAAATCAAAGAGTTCAAAGGCTCTCCTCCCTTATACAAAAAAGCATGTCTCAAGAAAATTCTCTTGTCGTTGCCTTCATAAATGAATGTAAATGCCCATTCTTGATTGATTCATACTCATGCCTCAAAGGTCAAGGGGGATCATAAGAATTTGTACCCTTCTTCCTCTTTTTCAATACCTATTTAAATATTTTATTCCTCATGAGGCTTTTGAATTATATAAATGCCTCTTGAAAATTAGTTACCTGAAGAATAACTGTTTTCCCCTTCTTTAAAAAATGAAAAGTCTTTTCTCAATGCCCTTCCAATTTCTTGTAACTATTTCTCTAATTATCTTTTAAAGAAAAAATTTCAATTCCCATCGTACATCTGATGAAATCCTTCATTGATATGCCCAGGTGTCAAATTGTGTGTAATGTACTCATCCACTTGTGTTCCAATCTGTCTCAATGACGCAAACCAAGGCTAGAAGGATCCAATTAAGGACAGTTCAGGCCGAGCAGCTTCAGAATTACACAACGGAATACTCAACACAATAGATAACACAATAATAGTGGGGATAAGCCCAACTCTGTTCCGGAGACTGGCAAAGCTGAAGGTAGAGATATTTTTGTGAATGAGGTTGAGGTTGACGACAACAAAGACAAAGATGCTGAAACCAATGTGGCTGATAGTAATGCTGTTGATTTGGGGAATAATAGTTTCAGGGTTATGGAAGAGGAAAATTTGGATTCCCACGATTCCCCCAGCTCTGGGAAGGAGAACAAGAAGGATGAAAGTGAGAGAACACCTGACTGAAATAGGTCCCAACCTCTTCAAGATGACATTAGAAAGATGGATTCACAAGTCAAAAGATCTATCATTATGACCCCCCTTCAAATTGCTAAGAACAAGTCTATCTATAGCTATAGTCTGGATAAGTGGGTGCAGAATGATTTGGTTGAGCTGAAGAACAGATGTATCAAATTGGAAAATAAGAATACTATGCTTGAGGAAATTGTTGAAAATATCAGGAAGGAGAATGCTCCCAAAGCCAATGTTTGTGTTTTTTATTACGGTTTTGATATTGATGATAAAATTAAAAAAGCTGTTGAGATAGCCATGGTCCCCATTCATGAGAAGATGAGCAAGAACGAGGCCATGTTAAAAAATCTACTTGGTTTGGCAAATACAGGTATGAAGTCTACTCTGGAGAGCTTGAACATGCTCAGCAAAATGCTGGAAGGAAACAAAGAGGCCCCTCTGATCAAAAAAATTGATCTGACTGGTTCTAGTCAGCAGATGGGACCTGGTACCAGAACTAGGTCTAATACCAAAAAGAATCTCAAGGTCGATGATCAGGACATTCAGAGGCTGAAAGATAATGTCAAGATTATGCAGGCCCAACTAGAAGACTCTGAGGGCTTCTTGAAGACTTTGTCTTGATCTTTGTGCTGGTGGTCTTTTTCTCTATTTTGCTTCTAGCGTCTTTTGTTTTTTTGTTGTGTAGGTGTTTATTGAATATCCGGGATATGTCCCTTTGTAGTCTACTCCCTTCTTAGGGGCTGCTAGTTGTTCTTATGGTCTTCTATGCTTATCTCTCTTCTACGTTGTTAAAGGGCTTCAGGGCCCCTTCAAAACCTATTTTTATCGTAATAAAAAATAGATAACACAATAATTGTTTCAAGTAACTTGCATTAACATGCTCGAATGTAAGGCCTTCCAAGTTAGGGCCAATTACAATCAGAAACAATTATGCAAGATCCACAACCAAATCCAATACAATCTCTAGCTAGGTCATCTCTGAAGACAATCAAAAGCTGATGGAAACCCTAAGGCAAATCTAAACTTGAGCTCGCAAGCCTCCAAGCAATCTCCTTGTCTCCAAGTGTGAAACCACTAGCTCTGCTATTAAACTATCAGACAAACAATCTGATCTACAAGATCATGGAATATCTTTTCCACAACTTCACCAACTCCATCTTTCAGAATCCTCGAATCTTTCAGCTATCCCAGTCATCCAAGTCATCCGAAGTCATGTCTAAACAACTACCCAAGCACCCCTTAAATACTAATCATCAGCCACAAGTCGGCTAGATGACAACATTAACTCTCCCTAACAAATATTAAATGCCATACAAGTCGGCTTACAAATTGTATACAAACATTTAATTCAGCATGTTGGCCTCTAGATCCACTTAGGAGAATCCAACAAAAGATACAAACAATAAATGCACCAAGTCGGCCCAACCAATCACACAGAACTCCACCCGATAAGCCATAACTAGCGAGCATCAGTGAATTAACTGAGAATGCCAAGCATTGCCAATCACTAGTGTCGACCGAGCATCGTAGGTAAGACCGAGTAACACTTTCATCGAGCACTAGAAGTTATATAGTTCCTTTTGTGACCGAGCTTCCTTCAATGACTGAGTTCGTTGGTCAGGGCTGCAACCGAGCAAAATTGGCCAAAACACAAACACCTATGCAGTTTCACTGAGGACACAGAATGCCCTTGCCTCAACCTTGGATGCCCCTGCATCACTCAAGACCTATGGGAACACCACGATCAAGTATATCACATCCAGGTAAGCTTGCGGTTTGACTTTGGAATGATGCTTTTATTCTTCCTTTGTGGCTTACAAAACCTTCTCTTTATGGTATATCAGAGAACACAATTAGTTCTTGAACTACTCAGCAGACCTGAACAACCCTATAGGAAGTTCAAAAGTTTTGGTCAGGTACCACTAGTGCTTTTCGAAATCAATCCTTCTTTACTTTGGGCACATGCTTTTCTCTTTTACCTTTGTTCCATTTCGAGCATCAGGTTTTGAAAAAGGTTCTTGAACTACTTGTTAGACCCAAAACATCTTACTAGAAGGTTCAAAATTTCTCATTAGGTTCCAACAATGCACTTTCAACTTATCTCCTCCTTACTTGATCTTGCTTTCTTTCAAATCAATGTTCCATTCTTGATGTCGAACTTTGCCTTCAATTACAGAACTAGTGTCAAAATTAGAAGTGTAATTTTGAACTCGGACTTAGATGCTTTAGGAGGACTTGGATAAAGGTGGAAAGGATTTAGGCAAACTTGGTACAAGAAAAGACGTGACTAACTTGGTACCGAAAAGGGCGTCGAACTCTGACAAAGTAAATAGAACAAGGACAAGGCTTAAAAAAACAAAGAATGGCTAGGAAGGATGACTTGATCTTGTTTCAAAAGAGTTGTTAGATTCTGAAACGACTTCTAGAACACAACATAAATCCCGACGATTTGACAAAGAGACTAATAAAAGACTTGAAATAAAACCAAATATGTAAGTTTCAAACAAGGGGCCAAAACTTAGGCAACACACATGTTGCATGATTGCTTGGCATGTTTGTGATCATTATTCCAAACCATTACAATAGATCCTATGGTTTGATATACGGAGAAGATCCTTGTTTATCAAACTCCCAAAGGTATTTGTCAACAACACCTATTTTTTATATCCAAGTTGTAAACATCAAGGTCGGCCTATTCTAGGTGACCAAAAGTGAGGAGATCATTTCAATGAGCAAAGGTGGAATATACGAGAGAAAAATATTTTTGTAAACATAAAAACCATTTTTACCATTGCAATTTTAAACTAGAATAAAGCATGATAAATTTTCCCAATTTGATAAATTTTTGACAATAGATCATACGCTAAATAGCAAGAAAAATCATGTAACACAATCTACTACAAAATATTTTGACAATATATCATAAGCTAAATAGCAAGAAGAATCATGTAACACGATCTACTACAAAATATTTTTCCATTAACTCCTAGAACTAATTACTATAATCTCATTTATTGTTTTAGTGTCTTTACAAACATGTTTCAATAATATAAATTAGTGTGAGCTCTACTCAAGGATAACTGGGTATTTATAGAGTTATTTATTCTTCCTAAGATAAGATAATACAATTAATTGAAATGAGAGGATCTTACAAAATGACTGTGGTCAGTATAAAGAACCAAGAGATACTCTCCCCAGCATTAGGTTGATTGTAAGCTCTTTTCTCACACATTACCTGTTGAGCAAGCATCTTCCCATTTCCTTTCAATTTTTCCCTTTCTCCACCTCTAGATTTTCATTCCAGAAATGTGCCAGTTTCTTGGAAACAGATCATTGTCATGACATTTCCATGGAATAATAGGATGGAAATGTCCTGAAACAGGCGTACACTATTCATTAAAAAAAAGGCATTTAATGGACACCTCATCCATATATATATGCAGTGGTTTACATTGATTACTATATACATCTGATCGTATGAAGTTTACGATAATCTAGTCCTCCGACCACTCGGAAAATAACAATCTTCATAAATGGGAAGTCCATTCTTTATCACTGCAGGCCTGGCACGTAGTATTTTAATACAGTGCAAACCCATTTGACAGATTGCTTCACTTAGCATCACCAATGGTCTACGGAAGACCATTATTCTTGTTTAAAATGATGGAACCCTTTCGAATCCGTCAATATAATTTGCCTTGCAACAATCTTGGAGATAAACTAGGTTGCATTGTGCCAGTCAGCACATACTAAAAGGTTTTTGACGTTTTCTAACAGTTGTTCCAGAGGGGCTGTTTAATAATACAAATGCGATTGCCAGCTTCTTCCTATGGTGCCAGAAGAATAATTCTTGTCCCTCCTCCATGTCATTCAAAGCATATCTTGAATCTGGAAAATACCCTGCCGTGTTCATCTCCCAAGAGAATTCTTTCAATTATACATGGATTGATTTTAAGCCCTTCTCTCACATTTCATGTTGGACAAGCATCTTTCCATTTCTGTCATGGATTTCCTTCTTTCTTATTTTCCCCATTTTCCACTTCCTCCAGATTTTCATTCCAGAAATGTGCAGGTTTCCTGAAAATAGGTCAAAGGAATGACACCTTCATGGAAACATAAAATGGGCGTGTCCTGACACAGGGATTTAACAAACACTACATAGGCAGTGACACATTGCATACCACAGCTGATATTATGATGTTAACAGTAAAGTTTAATTCTCTTGACAAAAATCAGAGAGTTAAAAGGCTTTCCTCCCCTATACAACAAAGCATGTCTCAAGAAAATCCTCTTGTCTCTCCCTTAAAAAATGAATGTAAATGTCCCTTCCTAATTGATTCACACTCATACCTCAAAGGACAAGGGGAATCAGAAAAATTTGCACCCTTCTTCCTCTTTTCAATACCTATTTAAAGATTTTCTTTCTCAGGAGGCTTTTCAATTCTATAAATGCCTCTTGAAAATTAGTTACCTGAAAAATAACTTCTGGTTTTCCCCTTCTTTAAAAATTGAAAAGTCTTTTCTCAATGCCCTTCCAATTTCTTGTAACTGAGTCTCTAATTATCTTTTAAAGAAAAAATTTCAGTTGCCATAGTACATCTGGTGAAATCCTTCAATATTAGGCCAGGTTCCAAATTGTGTGTAATGTACTCGTCCATTTTGTTGTGTTCTAGTCTACCTCAAGACCTATGGGAACACCACGATCAAGTATATCACATCCAGCTAAGCTTGTGGTTTGACTTTTGAATGATGCGTTTATTCTTCTTTAGTGGCATAGGAAACCTTCTCTTTATGGTATGTCAAAGAACGCAATTGGTTCTTGAACTACTCGACAAACCCGAACAACCCTATAGGAAGTTCAAAAATTTTGGTCAAGTACTGCTAGCACTTTCCGAAATCAATTCTTCTTTACTTTGGGCACCGTCTTTTCACTTTTACCTTTGTTCCATTTCGAGCATCAGATTTTGACAAAGGTTCTTGAACTACTTGTCAGACCCAAAACATCTCACTACAAGGTTCAAAATTTCTCATTAGGTTCCAACAATGCACTTTAAACTTATCTCCTCCTTACTTGGTCATTCTTTCTTTCAAATCAATGTTCCATTCTTGATCTCAGACTCCTCCTTCAGTTCTAGAATTAGTGCCGAAATCCAAAGTGTAATTTTGAACTCGAACTTAGACGCTTTAAAAGGACTTGGATAAAGGTGGAAAGGATTCAAGCAAACTTTTGGGAAGAGACGAGACTAAATTGGTACTGGAAAGGGCGACAGACTCCGACAAAGTAAATAGAACAAGGACAACACTTAAAAAAACAAAGAATGGCTAGGAAGGATGACTTGAACTTGTTTCAAAAGTGTTGTTTGATTCCGAAATGACTTCTAGAACACCACAGAAACCCCGACAATTTGACAAAGAGACTAAAAAATGACTTGAAATAAAACCAAATATGTAAGTTTCAAACAAGACGCCAAAACTTAGGCAACACACATGTTGCATGATTGCTTGGCATATTTGTGATCATTATTCCAAACCATTACATTATATCCTATGGTTTGATATACATAGAAGATCCTTGTTTATCAAACTTCCAAAGGTATTTGTCAACAACACCTATTTTTTTATATCCAAGTCGTAAACATCAAGTTCGGTCTATTCTACGTGACCAAAAGTGGGTAGAATATATGAGAGAAAAATATTTTTTGTAAACATAAAAACCAATTTTGCCATTGCAATTCTAAACTAGAACAAAGCATGATAAATTTTCCCAATTTGATAATTTTTTCACAATATATCATGCGCTAAATAGCAAAAGGAATCATGTAACACAATCTACTACAAAATATTTTTCCATTAACTCCTAGAGCTAAATACCCTAATCTCATTTATTTGTTTTATTTTGTTTACAAACATGTTTCAATAATATAAATTAGTGTGAGCTCTACTCAAGGATAACTGGGTAAATTTTAGAGCTATTTATTCATCCTAAGATAGATAATACAATTAATTGAAATGAGAGGATCCTACAAAATGAATGTGGTCAGTATAAAGAACCAAGAGATACTCTCCCCGGCATTAGATTGATTGTAAGCTCTTTTCTCACACATTACCTGTTGAACAAGCATCTTCCCATTTCCTTTCAATTTTTCCCTTTCTCCACCTCTAGATTTTCATTCCAGAAATGTGCCAGTTTCTTGGAAACAGATCATTGTCATGATATTTCCTTGGAATAATAGGATGGAGATGTCCTGAAAAAGTCGGACACTATTCATATAAAAAAAAAGGCATTTAATGGACACCTCATACATATATATATGCAGTGGTTTACATTGATTACTATATAAATCTGATCGTATGAAGTTTACGATAATCTAGTCCTCCGACCACCCGGAAAAGAACAATCTTCATAAATGGAAAGTCCATTGTTTATCACTGCAGGTCTGGCACGTAGTATTTTAATATAGTGCAAACCCATTTGACAGATTGCTTCACTTAGCATCACCAATGGTCTACGGAAGACCATTCTCCTTGTTAAAAATGATGGAACCCTTTCAAATCCGTCAATATAATTTGCCTTGCAACAATCTTGGAGATAAACTAGGTTGCATCGTGCCAGTCAGCACATACTCAAAGGTTTTTGATGTTTTCTAACAGTTGTTCCAGAGGGGCTGCTTAATAATACAAATGCGATTGCCAACTTCTTGCTATGGTGGCAGAAGAATAATTCTTGTCCCTCCTCCATGTCATTCAAAGCATATCTTGAATCTGGAAAATACCCTGCATTGTTCATCTCCCAAGACAATTCTTTCAATTATGCATGGATTGATTTAAAGCCCTTCTCTCACATTTCATGTTGGACAAGCATCTTTCCATTTCTGTCATGGATTTCCTTCTTTTTTATTTTCCCCATTTTCCACTTCCTCCAGATTTTCATTCCAGAAATGTGCAGGTTTCCTGAAAATAGGTTAAAGGAATGACACCTTCAAGGAAACATAAAATGGGCGTGTCCTGACACAGGGATTTAACAAACACTACATAGGCAGTGACATATTGCATACCACAGCTGATATTATGATGTTAACAGTAAAGTTTAATTCTCCGAAGTCCAAACATTCAGGAAAGAACACTTCTTAGAAACTGGAAATAAAACTGGGTTCCTTCTTTATCACTGCAGGTATAGAAAAGAGCACTTCAATATATTGCAAACCTGGTTTTACAGATTGCTTCATTTGGCATCACCAATAATCTCCACAAGAACACTCTCCTTCCTTGAAATGATGGAACCGGTTCGCATCTCTCACAATAATTTGTCTTGCAGTAACTTTTGAGATAAACTTGGTTGCAGTATGGCAATCAACACATACTCGAAGGTTTTTAATGACTCTAATAATTGTTCCTGGGGGGCTGTTCAATAATCCAAATGCAATTGCCAATTTCTCACTATGGTGGCAGAGGAATAATTCTTTCTCCTCCCCCTCCACATCATTTAGTACATGTCTTGAATCTGTAAAATACCCTGCTGCTTTCATCTCCCAAGACAATTGCTCCAACTTTGTATAGATCTCCCGTGTCTGTGGATGTGATCTGTCTCCTACACAGAAAGCATGTACTGTTTTATGGCCTTCAATCCAACTACATCCAGGTATTTTTTTAATTTCTTTATCTTTCATCAATCGCCTTACCATTTGAACCTCATCCCATCTGCTCTCCTCTGCATAGATGTTTGACAGAAGAACATAAGTTGCAGCATTTTTAGGGTCTTGCTCAAAAAGAAGATTCACTGTATATACCCCTAACCCTACATTCTTCCGTGCCCTACAGGCACTAAGAAAACACACCCACACAACCATCACTGGTTTAATTGGCATTTTGATGATAAAATTTAGAGTTTCCTCCAGATAGCCAGCACGACCAAGAAGGTCAACCATGCATGCATAATGATCAATTGTAGGTGTAATGCAATAAGAGTCATTCATAAGGCTAAAGTATTTACAGCCCTCATCCACTAAACCTGTATGGCTGCATGCTAGTAGAACACAGGAAAAGCTTACATAATCAGGATGTGTTCCAGAGTGCTTCATCAATTCAAAAAGCTTGAGAGAATCCTTGCAAAAACCATTTTGGGCGTATCCTGCAATCATAGCATTCCATGTTATAACATTTTTTTGAGGCATGCTGTCAAAAAGTTCACGTGCTTTTGGTATGCTTCCACATTTTGCATACATGTCTACCAGGGCACTTGCAACTACAACATCAGACAAAATTCCGCTTTCAAATATGTTTTGATGGATGTCCATCCCCTGCTCCAAAGCTCCCATTTTGGCACAGGCTGGAAGGATGCTGGCAAAGGTTGTAGAGTTAGGCTTCACACCTGCCAATTGCATTTGATTAAAAGTTTCCAAGGCCTTCTCAACAAACCCATTTTGTGAATATCCGGAAATCATTCCAGTCCATGAGACAACATCTCTTTGAGGCATTTTGTCGAACAGTTCACGTGCTTTGTGTATACTTCCACATTTTGCATACATGTTTAGCAGGGCACTTGCAACTACATTTGACAAAAATCCACTTTCAATTATGCTTCGATGGATGTCCATGCCTTGTTCTAAAGCTTGCATTTTGGCACAGGCTGGGAGGATGCTAACAAAGCTTGTAGAATCTGGCTTTACGCCTGCCAATTGCATTTGCTTATAAGCTTCCATGGCCTGCTCTACAAAACCATTTTGTACATAGAGAGCCATCAATACATTCCATGAGACCACATCTCTTCGAGGCATGTTGTCAAAGAGTTCACGTGCATTGTATATGCTTCCACATTTTGCATACATGTCTATCATGGCATTCACAACTACGATATCTGACAAAAAACCATATTTAATTATGCTCTGGTGAATGTTCATGCCCTGTTCTAAATTTTCCATTTTGGCACAGGCTGGAAGGATGCTGGCAAAAGTTTTTGAGTCAGGTTTTACACCTTCCATTTTCATTTGCATAAAAGTTTCCAAGGCCTTTTCAACAAGCCCATTTTGTGCATATCCTGAAATCATTGCGGTCCATGAGACCACAGTTTTAATTGGTGTTTCTTTAAAAAGTCTTAAAGCCTCATCAAGGACACCATTTTGTGCATACCCTGCAATCATTGCATTCCATGAAACCATATTCTTTTGAGTTGTCAAGTCAAACAGCTTCCGTGCCTTGTGTATACTTCCACATTTTGCATACATACCAACCAAGGCGTTTGCAACTACAACATCTGAAAAAAATCCTTTTTCCATTATGATTTCATGGATATCCATACCATATTCTAAAGCTTCCATTTTGGCACATACTTGGAGAATGCTGACAAAGGTTGTGGAGACTGGCTTTACACCTGCCAATTGCATATGCTTGTAAGTCTCAATAGCCCGTTCTACAAATCCATATTGTGCATATCCCGATATAATTGCATTCCATGAGGCCACATTTCTTAGAGGCATGTCCTGAAACAGTTTATATGCCTTGTGCATGCTTCCACATTTTGCATACATATCTACAAGGGCATTTGTAACCACAACATCTGACAAAAGTTCCCTTTCTATTACACTTCGATGGATGTTTATACCCTGTTCCAAAGCTCCCATTTTTTCACAGGCTTGGAGGATGCTGGCAAATGTTTTGGAATTTGGCTTTACATCTGACAATTCCATTTGTTTAAAAACTTCCAATGCCTTTTCAATGAACCCATTTTGGGCATATCCTGTGATCATTGCAGTCCACAAGACAACATCTCGTTGAGCTATTTTGTCAAACAGTTTGCACGCCTTGTTTATGCTCCCGCATTTTGCATACATGTCTAGTAGGGCACTTGCAACTACAATATTTTGAAAACATCCAAATTTAATTATACTTCTATGGACATCCATCCCCCGTTCTAAAGCTCCCATTTTGGCACAGGCAGGTAGGATGCTGACAAAAATTGTTGAGTCTGGCTTTACACCTTCTGATTGCATTTTCTTAAAAGTTTCCAAGGCCTTCTCAAAAAACCCATTTTGCGTGTGTCCTGCAATAATTGCAGTCCACGAAACCAAGTTCTTTTGAAGTATTTTATCAAATAGTTCGCATGCCTTGTGCATGTTTCCACATTTTGCATACATGTCTACAAGGGTATTTGCAACTACCACGTCTGAAGAAAATCCTCTTTCGGTTATCATTCGATGGATGTCCCTACCCTGTTCTAAGGCTCCCATTTTTGCACAGGCTTGGAGTATGCCGGCAAATGTTGTGGAGACTGGCTTAACACCTTCCGATTGCATTTGCTTAAAAGCTTCCAAAGCTTCTGCAACTAAACCATTTTGTGCATATATAGCAATCACCGTATTCCATGAGACTATATCTTTTTGGGGACTATCATAAAAAAGCCTTAAAGCTTCATCAAGAATACCATTCTGTGCATATACTGCAATCATTGAATTCCATGTGACCACATTCTTTTCAGGCATTGTATCAAACAAATCGCGTGCCTTGTGTATTATCTTACACTTTCCATACATATCTATCAGGGCATTTACAACTGTAACATCTGACAAAAGTCCGCTTTCCATTATGCTTTGATGAATATCCATACCGTGTTCTAAAGCTCCCAGTTGAGCACACGCTGGGAGGATGCTGGTAAAGGTTGTAGAGTTTGGCTTGACACCTGTCAATTGCATTTGCTTTAAAGTTTCTAAGGCTTTTTCAAAATATCCATTTTGTGCATATCCTGCAATCAATGTAGTCCACGACACCACATCTCTCTGAGGCATATTGTCAAACAGTTCACGTGCCTCAATCATCCTTCCACATTTTGTGTACATATCTATCAGACTGTTTGCAACTATAATATTTGACAAAAAACCCATCTCCATTATGCTTTGATGGATATCGATACCCTGATCTAATGCTCCCATTTTGGCACAAACTGGGAGGATACTGGCAAAGGTTTTGGAGCTTGGCTTTATACCTGCCAATTGCATTTCCTCATAAGTTTCCAAGGCCTTCTCGATGAAGCCATTTTGTGCATATCCTGCAATCATCGTAGTCCATGAAACCACATCCTTTTGATGCATTCTATCAAACAGCTGACATGCCTTGTATACGTTTCCACATTTTACATACATGTCTACTACGGCACTTGCAACTACAACATCTGACAAAAATCCGTTCTCGATTATGCTTTGATGGATTCCCATACCCAGTTCCAAATCTCTTAGTTTGGCACACGTTGGGAGTATGGTTGCAAACGTGAATTGATCAGGTTGGATGCTTGTTTGCTGCATTTGGTGAAACATTATCAATGCCTCATGAGAACACCCGTGTCTTCTGTATGCTGCAATGATGGCATTCCATGAGAAGACATCTCGTTCAATCATTTTGTCAAACACTTGGCGAGCGTCTACTAAACTACCGCATTTTTCATAAACGCGCATAAGGGTGTTCTGTAAAAGTTTGTGTGTTGCGAATTCGAGTTCCCTCTCTTTGATATGAGAATGGATTTGCTTGCACTCTGAGAGGGCTTTCTTGGAAATGCAGATCTGCAGTAGTCGAAGATAAGTAGAGGAGTTTACAGGTGGGTTGTGTGTGGTAAGAAGAATGTGAAGCGCCTCCTTCAATCCACCATCTCTGCATAAGGCTGTGATATTAGCGGCGAATTGCATTGGCATTGCCATTGCAGGATTATAATTGAAGCGTTGAAAATGTGCATTGTTCTCCCAATCAACAAGGAGAGTGAGAGTATGTGACCCTCTTTGTCCTCAACAATGGCTTTATGCTCCTTCATTTACTTCTGTCTGTGAATTTTGTCAAGAGAAATAACACGACGAAGCTCTGTTGTATACCTGCAACGAGCAATGTCGTTCTATCTTACAATTCCTTCTCTATTCGTTGTTAGCTGTCAACTCGAGAGAAAAATGGTTTGTTTTTTTTTAAGAAGGGAACTAACCAATATTAATTATTGATAGTCCTACTCTATCAATCCATTTTAATCTTTGAATTTTATTCTAATTAAAATTAGATTTTAGAATATAATATGCAATGTTTAATTTCAGATGTTCAAGAATCAAAACAATGATATTTAAGCAGAGTGGATAGTGGAAGCAGAAACAAAAGGAGAAACAAAAGGAGTCACCAGAGAGGACTCTCCAATAGAGCAGAGATTCAAGGATCCTTGGATATACAATTGTCTCTTTGGATGCCATTGAATCCGATTCATACTAGGATCTCCCCTCTAAATATGATGAAGGGAATTTAGATGATGAGATGTTTAAATAAGTTTTAGTATGATGTAATAGTTCACCATTATTTTTTGTATATCAGATAGTAGCTTTAAAACAGTAAAAAACAGTCATTTGGTCAATTATTTTTTATTGATAGATTCTGATGTATAGACTCTAATGATTTTAAATGATTAGCAATAGAAAAAAAAATGATATTTGAAATAGGACACTCTTAAAACTTAGCTAGGGTTGAATAAACAAATACATGCATGAATCTATGCACATAATTAATCTTGAATCATAGATCTTCTATAACTACAAACATAAATTTGTCTTCATGAATGAACCTATAATAAAAGATGGTTGGTATTGAAAAACACTTTTTTGGAACTTGTTAAACAAGGAAATTCTTCTTATGCTAAGCCTTATTAGTTGATTTTGAGAAGTGCTAGAAGATGACCAAGTAATACTGAAGTGGCTATAATAAACATTAAATGATTAAGATTGTGACTTGAACTGAGTGGAATTTAATGTAATGGGTGTCGTAGCTACCTACAATAGCCCTAAAAATTAACCCTTGAATATTTTTTAAGTAAGAACTTGTAGTTAAAGCACATGATGTGTTATGTTGAGAAGTTTGCCTCTAATAATCTCAAGAACTAAAGCATACACATCCATAAAATACAAATTTAGCCTGACCCCACTTCCTTGGAGGCTTCTATGTATCCCTATTTATCAAAACTGACATTGATTTATGAAATTCAACATGTTCTTGACTCATAAGTCTAGTTGACAAACTCATTATATTGAAAGTTACACATTTGTCAAGGGTCAATTGATCAATGAAACTCATAAAAATGTCAAGTTTTACTTGACTAACCCATTTTCAATGTATAACTTAGTCAATCGTAGCACATTTCACGTGTCAAGTATTTCTTGACTAGGTACAACAACCATGCATAAATCAAGTGTCACTTGATGTTATAATGAGCCCTCCATTATATTAAGTATCACTTGATGAGTAATAAGCACTTGCTATAGTATTGCATGCCATCCCTTCTAAATATGCATGTGATAATTTTATTGCATCAATTGTTGATTAAGTTTAAATCCCAATAACATTTTAACTTTTGAAGTTTGAATTCCATCTATTTGTATCAAGCATTTCTTGATTGAATTGGAATCGTATCATATGAAGTGGTATAGGAGCACCTAGCCAAGCCTATGGGCACATGAATATTCAAGGCACCTTGGAAGATGATAATCCATGAAAGGAAGTCAATTGGAGCATTTTGAAGCCAATAATGGCCTTTTGTAATGTCGAATCAAATGTAATGATCCAAAGTCCTAAGGGTCTTGATAAGGAACCTAGGACCAAATTCACATTTAATAGGACAACATGATGCCTAGATAGGTCAATTGGGAGTCTAAAGAGTTTAATGATTTAATAAGGTCACAAGATGACCATTTCCAAAATTTATAGGCCTTTAGGAGTTCATTTTAATAGAGTTTAAAATTTAATTTTTTAATCCTAACGGCTAGTGTCAATTAGGAGGGAAAGCATGTTTAAGGGTCTAAATGAATTTGTAATCATCTGAACCAATTGGGATCAGTTGAGATAGTCGATAGACACCTTATATAGCCTGGTTGAAGTAGAAGGATGCAGAGTAGTACGGTGGTAACAACATTTGTACAGATTGTTAATGATTAAACAACATTTTCTACAGTTTTCCTTGTGTATGTGTATGGTTGAGTGTTCACATTGATTGGATTTGGTATTCAAATGATCCAAGAATAAATTAGGCACTTTGCAAACTATGTGCATGATACAAGGTCACTTTAATATCATTTTCCTCTAAGTTGTTGTTGACAGGTATAAGGAAATTGTGTTATTTTTGACAGATTTTTAATACCCTTTGTATTCATGGTCATTCTATGAATGAAAGTACTATGTTCCTCATAGGATGGTCATTCTTTGACATGTAACATATTTCACTAACCCTTAAAATGTAGAAGGAGTGAGTATTTTGGGGTGATCACTATGTTTGTTTGGTTGAAGGGACACTAAGTTGGTGGCTAATGTATTGCAGTAGATGATCTTCCTTAAGGAGGGAATATTTTTATGTTGTAATCCATTATTTTATGTCATTCTAATGGTGAATAAGATTTTTTTTGGTTGAGATTGAGTTTTTAAAGCCGACATTGATCATGCCCTAGTTTTGAGGGTTTTTAGAGAGTAATTTGGGACTTTTGTATGTGGAGAGCCAATAAAACCAAATTGATTGCATTTTCCTCTAATTGGATTCATAATATAACTCTATTGAAGAATCCATGGTCAGGGGTCAAGTCCTTGATAGGGTTTCTTTGTAAAAGTGGGGTAGATTAGCCCTTAAAATAATCACAGTTGGTTAGACAGTGGAAGTGGTCCAAAACAAACTATATTAAGTTTATGATATGTTGTTAAGAAGCCAAATGGGTATCAATATATATGATTTATTTTGGGATTTATTTGGGAAAAATAATCGCAAGAGGCCTACTAGCAAATTAGGCCTAATAGGACAATAGTTGGGGTATTGCCTATGAGAGAGGCACTTGAATATTTGAAATTTGATTTTTTTGGTTGGATTGGGTAAGTATAAGCCCTTATATTCCTTGTGGGTCATTGGAAAGTTTTAGTTCTTAGTTTGACTCATTTAAGCCATTAGTTGCTTAAGGAAGTATTGTGGGTTTGGGCAACTTGAAGCCTTAAACCTAACAATTGGTTTGAAAACCCTAAAGCCCCATACTTCTCTACATCATGAAGACATGTCATGCCCTTTGATATAGTAAAAAAAAATAATTATTATATCAAGTATTATTTAATCAATGCCAAACTTTATTCGTATAAAGCCATGTCATGACTTAATGTCATTCTTGGTAGTTTTTTTTCTCTTTTGTCAAGAGGTTAAACACCATTACATTTCTTTGTTCTCCAACTCTCACCATCTTCTATAATCAGAAAGGTTTAACACATGTGTCCCTCTTTCCTTTGTATTATTCCCACTGTATCAATATCACTATAATTTTTATTTAGATATGATTAGGTTGTGTTTAAGCCTTATTGTGCTTAATGTATAAGTGATGCTATGTTTATTTTGAAGTAATCATCATTCCTTCCTTGTGTGTGTTTATCTATCTATCTATCTATCTATCTATCTATCTATCTATCTATCTATCTATATATATATATATATATATATATATATATATATATATATATATATATATATAATATATATATATATATATATATATATATATATATATATATATATATATATAGATATATATATATATATATATATATATATAGAGAGAGAGAGAGAGAGAGAGAGAGAGAGAGAGAGTCAAAACCAACTTCAATTGTTATCCTTTCATGTTATAATTAGTACAAAAATCATACAGATAAGAACTTAGGTCATATAGATTTTTCTAAGCCATTTTTTAATGTTATAATAATAAAGTAGATAAGTCATTGTTATCATGAACCATAAATATGTTTCTTAATTAGCAATTCCTATATTTTAACAAATCTTTGTATAATATGTTGAGAGATTTTAAATTTAAGAAGACTAAATATATAAATAAAATAGAAAATAAATGGTTAAAAAGGTTATCATTACAAATCATGGCCATCAACCATGAACATCTAAATCTAAATGTGTGGATATCAATTGTCCCCATCTAAGTCTACCAATTGATGTTGGCATAACTGATGCAGAGATAAGTTGAGAATGTTATGTTATGGTTCTGATGTAGATCTGATGATAGGTTGATCAGTTATAATGTTGTCATTGATGTCAACTTAGTGTTTGTTGGTTGACAATGTGCCAGTTATGTTGATGTATGTTCAAAAGGTTGGACCCAAAGCCATGTTAAGAGTTGGAGTGTGCAATCGTAATGGAAGACTAAGTGATGTCTCTAGATGCTATATCTATGACCACATATGTTTAGCATATGTATGTTGTGACTTATGATCGATCAAAGGTTGACAAGTCAACATGAAGAACATGTTGAAGCCAAAGAGGAATGATTTGATGATTGTGTCAAATAGGTTTGGATTCAGGAGTTGTGATTCAAGATATGTTATCTTGACCATGTTATGGGTTTTTTATTGTGAGCGCATCATTATTGGTGATCAAAAGACAAAGTTTCAATGGATAGAAGATCACTCAGTGAAAAGTAAATGAAGTTCTTAGAACAATCAGTTAGATCCTCAACCAGTAATGTTGTATCATGTTGCGATAAGTGATTATGTGCTCTAGGGCTCTTAGTAACGTGGAAAATGGATGTGGAATGATGATTCGGCATTTTTATGACTATTATGATCAAATTTCTTGAAGTTGTGTAAGAACATTGGAGAGTGTGATGTAGTTTCACTTTTCTTTATCAAATCGATTGTACAATGGATCTGGAGGCTGACATGAACTTGAAATTGTAAATGATAATTGGTAACACATTTTAGGGTTCAAGGATTGAGAGCGAATGAATTGTAATGATGAAATTAAAATGTAATTAGGGTTGTTTGGCTAACCTAGTTAGTGAAAACATATACCTTTTTTATGTATTATGAGAAGTGTAGAGGAAAAAGATCATGAATGTGGTTGTGAGATTATAGGGTTTGGATGTTTTTCATGTGAAGTAGAGATTGAGCTTGAACTAGATCTGTACTAGCAGAGGAGGAGTGTTATTTTCTTAGATCACTTTCACTTGTTGATTATTAACAGTTTCATCAAGATAAATCCCTTAACTAGGTAAAGTCTAATAGGTATGATTTGTAAATCCTTTAACTAGGTGACTCTTTAACTAGGGTTTGAAATCCCTTAACATTGTTACTCCTAACTAGGGTAAATATCCTAGCATGGATAGACATAAATCCCTTAATCAGGTGGCTCCTAACAGGGTCTTGCCCTTAATCGGATATTTTGTAATCTTTTAACAAGGCTAATCTCTTAACCAGGTGTACTGCATAAGAGTGAAAAATTATTTGCGGGTGCCATCCCCACACATGGTTTTTCTTAGTTGGGTTTCCATAAGAAAACTATTGGTGTTATTGTGTTGCACGGTTGTTGATGTTTTGATTTATTTATTCATGCAATGGATGTTAATTAATGCAAGTTGTTTAATGGTGTATGAAAACTTTAATTCTTAGATTACTGATTCACCCCCCCCCCCTTCTCTCAATAATTTTGGACCTGATAATTCTAATAGTTGTGATCGTCTAAATCCATAAGAAGAAATTAAAATATTTAAACTTCCAACCTAAATTTATTTATTAGGAGTTGTATTATGTTAGTTAACAAATTTGTTTTTTCAAAAGTAAGAAACAAATGACTCTCTTTGCCCAAATATGAATACAAAATGCTAACAAACAATTGGAGAGACCACCATTGCATGTATGATCTTCCTCTGAATTTTAGAGGTACAAGTCCCTCATTTATTGTAATCTACTTTTGGGGGCATGCTTTTAACCAGAAAGAAATAAAAATAGACTAACATCTAAGCATAACCATGACACAAATGTGATGATGAATTTAGAAATAAGCGGGATAGTGATAATGACTCAGAGATCACCCACTCAACA